>CM055069.1:17348257-17387311 GCA_029204045.2 Tillandsia leiboldiana
GGTATCGTGGAGGCCCGTGAGGGATTCGGGCGCGCACATGTTGGGCGGGCCCAACACTGTAGCAGCACGAATTCTACGAGCCCCAGAAAACCGGGAAACATCCGTCATTTCTGATTTGTTTGAGCAGCCTATTTAAGCGATCGAGCCGATCTTCCTTCCGTTTTTTGGCATTTTCGAGCTTCTTCTCGCCGTGGACTCTTCAGCCAAAGTTGCTCCCCTTCGTGTTTGAGCCTCTAAGAGGGATTTCTAGGATTTTACGTGGCACGCTTCCGAGGTTTCTTTTTTATAGCGCGGCACGACGCTCGTCCCTTGTGATGTCCTCCTCCCGTTGCGTTTCGGTGCGCGAGCTCTCCCGGCCTACTCCGACCATCTTTTCGAATGCGATTCTTCGCCGCTGGATCCGCGACGGACAGAGCATCGATCTAGGTATTTTTTAGTATCCCGTATTTTCACGTTTTTTGAGGAGTTTTTCCATACTTAACTGGTGACCCCATTTTCTGTGAGGATTCTGGGACAGCGCACGTTGTTTCGTGGATATCTCGCGCTCGAACATCGGATTGAGACGAGCTTGCACTTTTTGCATCTACGCGACGCGAGGATTATCACCGTATTTTTTGGGATTTTTTCTGAGATTTTTCCCGCAAGGGTATATTTCCTCCTTTATCTGTGTATGGAATACAGTGTGTGGTTGTGAGATTTTGCGCACCTGTACTGTGGAATTTGTAACTTGGCCTACGATGCTCAGAATTGGCGTGCAGGTACACGCGTTTCGAAGGTGTCGACGCGAGAATCGCTGTAGTATTTTTATCAGAATTTTTGGAGTCCGTTCTACAGGTGGAATTTCACATCTTGGAGCTGTTTTTCGTAGATTGTGTATACTTGGAATATTTTGGATAAAGTGTAACTGGGAACCCTGTGTTGTACACAGGAGGAGTGTTCTAGGATTTTGGGACTGTGGATTTTGGTGGTTACTTTTCCTTGTGTTTTCAACTGTTGGATCTTGCCACAGTTAGATCTTCAGGTGGGTGGCCTTGTTCTCCAAAGTTTGATGGACTGGACATTAATTCTGCTACTGTAGGACCATGCATGATAGTGGGATTCTTGTGTAGCATGCCGAATATAGGAATGTTATTCCTTGTCGTTCTCTGTATGATCTCTTTTGCTTCCTACCACCTGTTAAATTATGGTTATTGGAACTTGACCCTAGCCCCTGTCATATGTTGCATGTGTAACCAGACTAGTAGAAAACCTCATTAGGGCTAGGTTTTTATGCTTTAGACACCAAACTATTCTTTCTTTCCTGGACATAGTGTCTTCCTCGACCCGGGTAGTGGGCCGAGAACGGCGGGACTTCTTTTAGTGTGGGATTGCATTTTGCAATCGTGTAGGAGCCCAGAGTTGTGGGGACCGGATCCCACGACGAGATTACTGGTTCATCTACAGCTCCCGGAGGCCTATGTGGCATGTTGGTGGGATGGTGCCCCAATTGGACATTAGTGTTGGGCTCAGTGTGTTAATGGATCACGTGGGTGATCGATGGACTCCGTCGGAGCTCCAGACGTGGTTTCGCAGCGCCATGGTATTAAAATAGGACCCCAGCGTGAAGTTTGGATCAAGGAACATCTTCCCGGTGCCTTCGGCAAGTTTTAGAGTTGGAATTTGGCAAATTGGACTTCGGATTTGGAGTTCAGCGCGCGAAAACGATGAAAATGGACTATTCACTTGCTTTTTCCGGAGTCCGGGTGATTCGGGCACGTTTTTCGAGGCAAGGGTAACTGTTCCGCACCCGGCGGCGGCGGGCGCGCGGCGGCGGGCAGCGGCGGAGCGCGGCGGAGCAGGCAGCGGCGGGTGCGCGGTCCACGCGTAGGCGTGCACCGGTCGCGGCCACGTGGGCGGTTCCCGGTTGGGCCGGGCGCAGCGGGCGCGGGTCCACGGAAAGGCGGGTGTACGGTGGACCGTGGGGGGACACGTGGCTGCACACCGGTTGGCCGGTCCCACGGTGCACCCGGTCCACGGTGCACCTGCGGAGCTGCGCGCTCGGGAAGCGTGCGCGCAGAGCGCAGGCGGCGGGCGCAGAGCGCACGTGGGCGCGTTGGGGCGGTTCCCGCGCTTGGGGGGGACACGTGTCGGCGTCTGGGGGCGCACGTGTGTCGCGGGGGAGCGGCGGGGGTTGCTGTCGCCTGTTTGGCGGGCGACGTGGAGGCCCAGGGAGGATTCGGGCGGCTACAGTGCTCGCGCGCGGGGATTTCGGGCTGCTACAGTGCGCGCCGAAAGTTCCCTGCGCCCGGAAATTGGGACATATCCGGTATTTCTTCAATTGTTTCTGCAGCCTAAAAGCGATCCGAGCCTCCTTCTTTCCTCTTTTTCCGCCTTTTTATTTCCGAGCCTCCTCTCGCCTGGGTGCCTTCAGCAAAGATGATCCCCGAGTTTGGCTGCATCCTTCTGCAAAGTTTTGGGATTTTTGGTGGCACGCTTATCGAGGTTTCCATTTTTACGGCGCGGCGCGACGCTCGTCCTTTTGGGTTCCCCTTCGTCGCGTTTCGGTGCGCGAGCTCCCCCCGGCCTACTCCGACCACCTTTTCGCGTGATTTCTTCGCACGCTGGATTCGCGACGGGACAGATCTACGATCTTGGTATTTTCAGCTTTCCCTCATTTCGCGCTTTTCGAGGTGTTGTTCAAGCTTACTGTGACCCCATTTCTGTGAAGGGGATTTGGACAGCGGCTTGGTATTTTCTGCGTTATCTCCGCAATCGGGCATCGTTTGACGACGTGCTTGTACACTTTTTTCATCTACTCGGCGCAAGGAATATCACAGTATTTTTATTGGATTTTTCTGAGTTTTGCCCGAAGGTATATGTTCTTCCCCTTATCTGTAAATGGGATTACAGTTATGTTGCTTGTGGTTTTTGCCGCACCTGTACGTGGAATTTTGTAACTCGGCCTACGGGGCTCGGAATTGGACGTGCAGGTACTCGTTTCGAAGGTATCGACGCGAGGATTGCTGTGGTATTTTTATTGGATTTTTCTGGGCAATTTCGGCAGGTGAAATAAGCACGACTTTGGGACTGATTTTCAGATTGTGTATACTTGGTTAATTTTGGAATAAAGTGTAATGTTGAGCCTTATTGATGTACTCAGGGGTATTTTCAGTTGTTGGAGCCAAGGCTTGCGCGACTTTGGTACCGAGGGTGTTATGTTGGCAGATTTTGGACCCTGGGCGTCTACCCACTTCACTGACTTCAGGTTTGCCTTGGTTTAAGCGCTTCAGGTGGGTAAGCTTATTATCAGTAACTATTTAAGGCAATGAATATGTTGTGGCAAATATAAGTGCACTTGTGGGGATGTCACCCCTCTATGACTGATGCATGCATGTTTAGGGTACATGGTTTATGTTGGTAAGTAGGTAAGCTGATAATGATATTTGTATAAATGATTGCAAGAATAGTATTTATGAGGTATATTGAGGACTTGCATGACTTGGACATCTATGTGATGACTAGTGTAAGCTTACCTAGGATAATGTTACCCTATGAGATTATGTAACATGCCATGTTAGCACATAGCCTTCATGTGGTTGGTTTATGCTTTGGGACAGGATTTCGTAGCTATGTGCGGATTTGTACTCTGAGGAGTTATTATGATCGTTCTATTGATGAACCTTGAATTGTGGACAGTTCTAGTTTTGGGATTCCGGCATGTTTTTATTCCTAAAGGATCTATTATTATGCTTTACCCCCCCCTTTATTTCCTTGAGGACTTTTGCATGCTTGTATGGTCATGTAGTTAGGCCATCTTTTACTGCTGCACTACTTATGGGAACTTGACTTAGGAGAAACCATATTTTTCCTTTCTCCGCCTTTGCTAGTCAAGTGGACAGTGTTGCTCGGGTTCGAGCAGGGTCTGGATAGGGTAGTCAGGACTTCGTGTCTGGGACAGGTTGGCTTAGTTGTGGGGCTTTGCGGCAACCGCGGATATTGGGCGGTTGACCGGATGTTTCTCTATGCACCTGATTGGGTATCAGTTTTCTTTAGTGGATGGAGTTTCCCACTTATCGTTCAGTTGCAATCCGATTGAGGTCGGGTCTTTTCCTTGGTGGTTGAGTTTTCCCACTTTGATCAGATTGATGATCAAGTCCTGCTGTTTAGTGATACTGGTGACATTGATGACAGAGATGCTTTACTCGTGTGGGTAGCTCCCCTCGAGTGCCGCTCCGGAGTAGGCTTCAGACCGTGTTGGGTTCCGGTCAGACCGTGTTGGGTTCCGGTCAGACCGTGTCGGGTGCCGGTCAGACCGTGTTGGGTTCCGGTCATTTGGACAGTGGAGATACTAAGTTCGGGAGATTGGTGACAGAGCAGGCAGTACCGGGTTTTATACCGGTTCATTCGATTGAGTTCATTTCGGTCAAATACTTTTATTGTTACACTCGTGCCTGGGGGCCGAGTGCAGACTGGTAGTAGACCAGTGATAGTACTGTTGAGAGCCGTCTGGTTGACGGTGGTCCCGTGTCGTGGCGAGTACTTTGACCGCCGTGTGAGAGGTTGAGCATCATGATTCTATCCGTTCTGAGAGAGAGCGTGGATTTTGACCATAGCCTGCATGATCCTCTACTCGATAGCGAGCTAGTCCGTTTGGACGCCCCTACGTAATTCCTGCCTGTCAGCGGGAGGTGGTTGTAGGTGGATGCAGGTTCGACTGGACCAGATGTGGCAGTCAGCTCGATTGGGTCGATGGTGCACTTCATGTGCTAGTGGTTGCATACCACTGTTTGGTTCTCCCCCTTTTTGCCTTTAGTTCGGGGCAGGGTAGCTGTCGAGAGTCTCCAGCCTACTCATTTCAGTCTTATGACTTGGGTTAGTTTTTGTCTCTTGAGGACTTGGTGGGCAGACCGTCGGGTCTGGCGGTGGTACCCACTGAGAACTCCCTTTTTGGTGTAGTTCTCACATCCTTTGGGGGTTTCCCCCCCCCTTTTTCCTCTCCTCTCATTTGTTTTGCAGAGTCTTAGCGGGTGTTGCCGACTCTGCGGATGTTGATCGTGCGAGGGAGTCGCGAGCTAGATCCCTACCCGTCGTTGGAGAGTAGCGGTACCCTTCAGAGGAGATCATCAGTGGATTAGTTGTTTCTTTTTCCTCTTTTGAGAGACTATTGTAGTGAGGATATTTTGTATTGAGAGACTGTACACTGTTGTATATTGGAGTTACCTCCCGGTTGGGTTTAGAGCTTGTACTTGAGGATATTGTATTATTATTATTTTGGGAGGCAGACAGTGTTGTTTTATTTCCAGTTGTACAGTGATTGATTTTAGTTACAGCAGATTTTTATTTATAGCTCTGATATCTGTTTAGTTATAGTACTTTTCTTGCAGGTAGGACGCTTCGCCTATGCAGGTTGGCATAGGTGGCGGATCTGTTTGGCGGGCCCGGGTCGCAGTTTCGACCCCGGGGCGTGACAGATTAGAGTGGTATCAGAGCCTAGGTTGTAGGTCATGGTAGACTTAGAAACCCTAGGCTTATGGTTTGACCCTTGGTTGACTTTGTGAGAGTCGTGATTTTTTTTAGCGAGAGTCCTGATCGAGTTTTATACCTCTCCCAAGGGACGGGAGGAGTGATTGGCATGTTTATTCTCCTGAGTGATTATGTTGGCTGCAGACAACATAATGCTGTGGAACGGGTGACATGCTTTAGACTTTCGCTGGATTGGGTCGAGTGTTGTTGTGTGCTGTTTTGTTGTTTCGTCGTGGCGAGCGGTGTCTCCCCGACGCTGGGTTTTGACCCGTGTGCATCCTGTCATAGCTGTTGGGCTTGAGCAGTTGGTTTTGGGCCGGATACCTGGATTGAGGTCAGAGAACCCCGGACCCAGATGACAGGATTGTCTGAGGCTTGTCAGCGGCTGAGGGAGCAGCTGGTCTTGGTGACACAGTTGTCGGAGCACTGAGTAGCCCCCTCCGTGCCAATGTTTAGTGTCGAGGCGCCGAGGCAGGGTGGATGGTTGACAGCTGGTGAGCTGTGGGACATGATCGACCTATTGAGCCATATTTGGCAGATGAACCACCCCGACTCGTAAGATTGAGTTTGGAGCCTTTGGAGGCAGAGTCGCGGCTGGTGGTGATGGGGTGATTAATTGAGAGCCTCCCTGTGCTCGAGAGTGTATGTAGTTGTTGAACTGCGCGCTCCAGATTCGAGGGACGAGGCGCATAGGATATATGAGACTGGGAGTGGATTGCGCCAGGACACCTTTCTGTTATTCAGTCCCTCCATTGTAGATTTAGACGCCTCGTTGGAGCAGGCATTATGTATGGAGCGTGGCATTGCAGTTCCTTTGGATAGGGATCAGCCGCCAGAGGTGAGTTCTGGATTTTGGCGCTTGGCGCCGGATGATGGAGGACAGATCGGCCGGCAGGGGCATGTCTAATTTCTTTTCCTGGATAACGAGTTCCCGAGATGTCAGAGGTCGGGTAGACCCCGAAGGCAACATCAGTATTTTTATTTGAGAGGCGCAGCGATAGCGTGGATTTGTTATCTGCGGAGGACCTTATTCGTCGCCTCAATGTGATCAGAGATAGAGGTCGTGCTTCCTAGTGATAGCCCTGATTTTCAGGCAGATTGAGCGACAACCACTTGCTTTGAGCGGATGAATCTGTGCTGCCCGGGTGGAGGGCGCCACGGTAGTGGATTGAGTGTCGCAGGTGGGATTTCACCACGGTAGTCGGAGTTAGAGCATGTTCCACTCTTACATGGGTTAGAGGCAGATTTGTTACCACGTGCGCTAGAGGTACAGGTTCCTGTTGTTGTTGTGCACGTGGAGGAGGCTTTTGGATCATGTCCAGTGCGGCCGAGACCGCAAGATACTGGCAGAATTATTGGAAATTATAGCAATTAGGTGTCTTGACCTTATGCTTGAGATTGTTGGGCACTATGCCACAGGATGTTCGACTGCAGCAAGAGAGGACTTTGATCTTCGGCAAGGCGGGCAATTGGAGGCATGCTCGTTGGGGTTGTTAGAGCACTCTGGTTTTAGCGACAGGGTGAGAGGTGCTTATGGCGGCACCGGGACTCAGGGATATCTCTGTTGCCCGCGAGATCCCGTGTGTGATTTCACCTTAGTTGTTGGTAATGCCGCCGGTTAGGGAGATAGAGAGTGCGTTTGACGTGGTTCGAGGAACCGCGCCACCCTGGACAGCACCTCATTGGATATCGCCGGTGGAGCTGAGAGAGACCCGATGGCACTGTTGCAGGGTCCGATGGATCGAGGGGTCTGTTTGACCTAGTGCCACGCCGTTGGTATACAGTGGTGATGCCACGTCATTGATACACGAATGTGAGGGTCCTTTTATGGTATCTAGGACCTTATGATGGAATTATACTCGGGCAGTTGGTGTATGATGCGAGTACCCACTTGGAGTTAGACAGCCGAGGACTTCGCCTAGATGGCGTTTTGGACACGGTGGTGGCATTATGAGTTGTTAGCGAGGCCCAATGGAATGACGAATGCCCTGTGGACTTCAAGATCTGAGGGATTGTATGTCCCAGTTGTACTTGGACGGACTGGGAGTGGTGTTTTCCGAGGATATTTTGATTTACTCCCAGAGTGACTTGGAGCACGAGGAGCACTTTGTGGATGTGCTACCATGCCCGTGTGGATGAAGCGGTATGCCAAGTTATTGAGGTACAAGTTGTAGCTGCAGAAGCATACCTTCTTGGGTCGCTTTGTTCGAGCCGTAGGGGCGGCGGTGGAACCCGACCTAATGGATGTTATTCAAGTTGACTGAGACCAACTTTCATTCTGAGGTGAGGAGCTTCTAGACTTGGCGGTGCCGGGAGAGCATGGCCAATGGATAATGTGCCTGATACTAGCGCCAATGCTAGTGTTTCCTGTGTTGGGAGATGGAATTGTGTGATCTAGTGATGCCTCCCATTTTGGTGGTGGAGTTACCATGGGTGGATCTTCGGTCCACACTTCATTAGTCCAACCCTATGAGTGTTATGGCAGGCAGCTTGGATTCCACAGTTGAGCCTTTCTGTACGTCCTTTATTTCCAGCTTGGATTGATATACCTGGGCGTAGGCCATGCCTGCTTGGCTATCAGTTCTGATTACTCAGCATCTTGAGTGGGATTTTCGCGGATTGTCGTTGCTGGTTTGGGATTTTTGACCGCGAGTTTGGGCATCCGCATTATGATCGCCTTTCGAGCCAGTTTTAACTCCCGTTCACTGACGGTTTGGTCCCCGTCAAGGCATCCTTTCGACCCGTGGGTCTGTCGGGGTTTTGTTGGCATGTTGAGTGGCCAACCGTGGCATGAGATTGCGTCTCTTGAGGATCCCTTTTGAGGGTGGCCCGTGGTTGAGTAGGCCACTCGGGTAATTTTGGATCGGAAGTAACCGAGTGAAGACCCCAGCTTATTGGATCCTTTTCCTCATAGGATGAATCTGTGGGTATACTTCGGGTGGTCCTGGTGGAGTAGACACCAGGAGGTGGTTTGGTGCGTGTTGCGCTGATGATTATTCTGTTTCCCCCGGCTCTTGATGGGGCCTCTGTGTTGTTTCACGTCTCAGCTCAGGAGTGTTTTGCTTTTGGATCCCTCGCCCGTGATTGACTTGCCCCTTTTGAGATCTGTGATTGATGGAGTACGAGGGACGCCCGTTGCGATTTCTGGCTCGAGAGTTGAGAAAATCGCATATCGGGCCGTGCCGTACTTGTTGTTGTGGTTGTTGGGGAGTAATCACGAGGAGTGAGTGATGTTTCGGGAGCTGGAGGCGTTATTGATGGATACCTACCTGTGGTATTTGTGACTCTTGGTGGATTTGAGCTAGTTTCGAGGACGAAACTTTCCTTAGTGGGGGAGGATGTGGGGACCCGGATCCCCACGACGAGATTACTGGTTCATCTACAGCTCCCGGAGGCCTATGTGGCATGTTGGTGGGATTGGTGCCCCAATTGGACATTAGTGTTGGGCTCAGTGTGTTAAATGGATCACGTGGGTGATCGGTGGACTCCGTCGGAGCTCCAGAAGTGGTTTCGCGCACCATGGATATTAAAATAGGACCCAGCGTGAAGTTTGGATCAAGGAACATCTTCCCGGGTGCCTTCGGTAATTTTTAGAGTTGGAATTTGGCAAATTGGACTTCGGATTTGGATTCAGCGCGCGAAAACGATGAAAATGGACTATTCACTTGCTTTTTCCGGAGTCCGGGTGATTCGGCACGTTTTTCGAGGCAAGGGTACTGTTCCGGCACCGGCGGCGGCGGGCAGCGGCGGAGCAGGCAGCGGCGGGTGCGCGGTCCACCGCGGAGGCGTGCACCGGTCGCGGGCCACGTGGCGGTTCCCGGTTGGGCCGGCGCAGCGGGCGCGGTCCACGGGAAAGGCGGGTGTACGGTGGACCGGTGGGGGGACACGTGGCGCACATCGGTTGGCCGGTCCACGTGCACCCGGTCCACGGTGCACCTGCGGGCGCCTCGGGAAGCGTGCGCGCAGAGGCGCAGGCGGCGGGCGCAGAGCGCACGTGGGCGCGTTGTCGGGCGGTTCCCGCGCTTGGGGTGGACACGTGTCGGCGTCTGGGGGCGCCACGTGTCGCGCGGGGAGCGGCGGGGGTTGCTGTCGCCTGTTTGGCGGGCGACGTGGAGGCCCAGGGTGGATTCGGGGCGGCTACAGTGCTCGCGCGCGGGGATTTCGGGCTGCTACAGTGCGCGCCCGAAAGTTCCCTGCGCCCGGAAATTGGGACATATCCGGTATTTCTTCAATTGTTTCTGCAGCCTATAAAAGCGATCCGAGCCTCCTTCTTTCCCCTTTTTTCGCCATTTCCGAGCCTCCTCTCGCCTGGGTGCCTTCAGCAAAGATGATCCCCGAGTTTGGCTGCATCCTTCTGCAAAGTTTTGGGATTTTTGGTAGCACGCTTATCGAGGTTTCCATTTTTACGGCGCGGTGCGACGCTCGTCCTTTTGGGTTCCCCTTCGTCGCGTTTCGGTGCGCGAGCTCCCCCGGCCTACTCCGACCACCTTTTCGCGTGATTTCTTCGCCGCTGGATTCGCGACGGACAGATCTACGATCTTGGTATTTTCAGCTTTCCCTCATTTCGCGCTTTTCGAGGTGTTTGTTCGAGCTTACTGTGACCCCATTTCTGTGAAGGGGATTTGGACAGCGGCTTGGTATTTCGGCGTTATCTCCGCAATCGGGCATCGTTTGACGACGTGCTTTTACACTTTTTTCATCTACTCGGCGCAAGGAATATCACAGTATTTTTATTGGATTTTTCTGAGTTTTGCCCGAAGGTATATGTTCTTCCCCTTATCTGTAAATGGGATTACAGTTATGTTGTTGTGTGGTTTTGCGCACCTGTACTGTGGAATTTGTAACTCGGTCTACGGGGCTCGGAATTGGACGTGCAGGTACTCGTTTCGAAGGTATCGACGCGAGGATTGCTGTGGTATTTTTATTGGATTTTTCTGGGCACTTCCAGCAGGTGAAATAAGCACGACTTTGGGACTGATTTTCAGATTGTGTATACTTGGTTAATTTTGGAATAAAAGTGTAATGTTGAGCCTTATTGATGTACTCAGGGGTGTTTTCAGTTGTTTGGAGCCAAGGCTTGCGCGACTTGTACCGAGGGTGTTATGTTGGCAGATTTTGGACCCTGGGCGTCTACCCACTTCATCGACTTCAGGTTTGCCTTGGTTTAAGCGCTTCAGGTGGGTAAGCTTATTATCAGTAACTATTTAAGGCAATGAATATGTTGTGGCAAATATAAGTGCACTTGTGGGGATGTCACCCCTCTATGACTGATGCATGCATGTTTAGGGTACATGGTTTATGTTGGTAAGTAGGTAAGCTTGATAATGATATTTGTATAAATGATTGCAAGAATAGTATTTATGAGGTATATTGAGGACTTGCATGACTTGGACATCTATGTGATGACTAGTGTAAGCTTACCTAGGATAATGTTACCCTATGAGATTATGTAACATGCCATGTTAGCACATAGCCTTTCATGTGGTTGGTTTATGCTTTGGGACAGGATTTCGTAGCTATGTGCGGATTTGTACTCTGAGGAGTTATTATGATCGTTCTATTGATGAACCTTGAATTGTGGACAGGTCTAGTTTTGGGATTCCGGCATGTTGTTTATTCCTAAAGGATCTATTATTATGCTTTACCCCCCCCGCCCCCCCCCCCCCCCCCCCCCCCCCCCCCCCCCCCTCCTTTATTTCCTTGAGGACTTTTGCATGCTTGTATGGTCATGTAGTTAGGCCATCTTTTACTGCTGCACTACTTATGGGAACTTGACTTAGGAGAAACCATGCTTTTCCTTTCTCCGCCTTTGCTAGTCAAGTGGGCAGTGTTGCTCGGGTTCGAGCAGGGGTCTGGATAGGGTAGTCAGGACTTCGTGTCTGGGACAGGTTGGCTTAGTTGTGGGGCTTTGCGGCAACCGCGGATATTGGGCGGTTGACCGGATGTTTCTCTATGCACCTGATTGGGTATCAGTTTTCTTTAGTGGATGGAGTTTCCCACTTATCGTTCAGTTGCATCCGATTGAGGTCGGGTCTTTCCTTGGTGGTTGAGTTTTCCCACTTTGATCAGATTGATGATCAAGTCCTGCTGTTTAGTGATACTGGTGACATTGATGACAGAGATGCTTTACTCGTGTGGGTAGCTCCCCTCGAGTGCCGCTCCGGAGTAGGCTTCAGACCGTGTTGGGTTCCGGTCAGACCGTGTTGGGTTCCGGTCAGACCGTGTCAGGTGCCGGTCAGACCGTGTTGGGTTCCGGTCATTTGGACAGTGGAGATACTGAGTTCGGGAGATTGGTGACAGAGCAGGCAGTACCGGGTTTTATACCGGTTCATTCGATTGAGTTCATTTCGGTCAAATACTTTTATTGTTACACTCGTGCCTGGGGGCCGAGTGCAGACTGGTAGTAGACCAGTGATAGTACTGTTGAGAGCCGTCTGGTTGACGGTGGTCCCGTGTCGTGGCGAGTACTTTGACTGCCGTGTGAGAGGTTGAGCATCATGATTCTATCCGTTCTGAGAGAGAGCGTGGATTTTTACCATAGCCTGCATGATCCTCTACTCGATAGCGAGCTAGTCCGTTTGGACGCCCTACGTAATTCTTGCCTGTCAGCGGGAGGTGGTTGTAGGTGGATGCAGGTTCGACTGGACCAGATGTGGCAGTCAGCTCGATTGGGTCGATGGTGCACTTCATGTGCTAGTGGTTTCATACCACTGTTTGGTTCTCCCCCTTTTTGCCTTTAGTTAGGGGCAGGGTAGCTGTCGAGAGTCTCCAGCCTACTCATTTCAGTCTTATGACTTGGGTTAGTTTTTGTCTCTTGAGGACTTGGTGGGCAGACCGTCGGGTCTGGCGGTGGTACCCACTAAGAACTCCCTTTTTGGTGTAGTTCTCACATCCTTTGGGGGTCCCCCCCCCCCCTTTTTCCTCTCCTCTCATTTGTTTTGCAGAGTCTTAGCGGGTGTTGCCGACTCTGCGGATGTTGATCGTGCGAGGGAGTCGCGAGCTAGATCCCTACCCGTCGTTGGAGAGTAGCGGTACCCTTCAGAGGAGATCATCAGTGGATTAGTTGTTTCTTTTTCCTCTTTTGAGAGACTATTGTAGTGAGGATATTTTGTATTGAGAGACTGTACACTGTTGTATATTGGAGTTACCTCCCGGTTGGGTTTAGAGCTTGTACTTGAGGATATTGTATTATTATTATTTTGGGAGGCAGACAGTGTTGTTTTATTTTCAGTTGTACAGTAATTGATTTTAGTTACAGCAGATTTTTATTTATAGCTCTGATATCTGTTTAGTTATAGTACTTTTCTTGCAGGTAGGACGCTTCGCCTATGCAGGTTGGCATAGGTGGCGGATCTGTTTGGCGGGCCCGGGTCGCAGTTTCGACCCCGGGGCGTGACAAAATCCCTTTGGAAAAGCCCCTAATTAAGCTTGGAAGTACTAGCAAGTTTATGTTAGCAATTTTTTGGACAGCATTGTGATTCTTGCTACAATTGAATGTTAAGGGAAATTAATGGTGGATTTTGAGGACTTGGAGATGTTTGTATGAAAGAGGACATCCTTATTTTATTGTTAGGGACTTCATTTTGAGGTATTT
The DNA here is from genome assembly GCA_029204045.2 of Tillandsia leiboldiana. Taxonomy (NCBI): domain Eukaryota; kingdom Viridiplantae; phylum Streptophyta; class Magnoliopsida; order Poales; family Bromeliaceae; genus Tillandsia; species Tillandsia leiboldiana. The sequence goes on from CM055069.1 coordinate 17,361,354, forward strand.
GAGGTTGCACATACTTTTTATTTAACCTTGTTGCACTTGCTGAAATTCTGGAATTGAGTGCGTAGTGTGCATTGTTTCAGCGATTGAGCCCAATCCGTGAGGCGGATTTGGATGATTTTCATGGTATCGGACTCCTGGGAGGATAAGGATTACTCACGCCGAAATTCAGCCAGATCAGGCATCGGATCGTCAAGATTCAGGTGGGTGGTTGTGCTTTGCCGAAAACAACGATTTACCCACTCGAGCTATTGGTTTTCCCTCGTGGCATAGTTGATTGTTGTTCTCTTTTCCTTGGTGTAATATGCTCGGATGTCCATGTTTAAATTAAGTTAATTGATCCTCAGTGTATACGTGAGTGAATGAATAGTTTGATTGATGTTGCATTATCTCATAAGAAGTTGATTATAAGTGATCATCCTTTAACCTATGTTATGTGAGGGTAATTGGGAAATTAATCTTTAGCCTACACTTTGTGATGAATGGTTAACCTAATTATGGTGAATGATGGCGATAGTTATAAGTAATTGATTTTAGTTGATTTTTGTGAAGGATATGGTTGCTATGTAAGAAGGGACCGTTATGACTTTATGAGAATGTCACATGGGCTAAGTGTGAATGGCTATCCAGGGTGATCTTATTGATGATTCTTGAACCTATGTCATGAGAGGTTATGTGTTAAATGATTCTTGACTTATCTACGTGAGAATAATTGACCTTGTAGATTTTCCTTCTACATCTTGTGATATTTATCATAATGGTTGATCCTTAGACTATTTTGCGTGAGATTGTGTATTGTGAATGGTCGGCGATTTAGCCTATGTGGAAATGAATGTTGTTGGTGGATTCTATGTGCATCCTATGTGAGATTAATAAAAGTTGTTGAACCTTAGTCTATTCATTGGTGATAGTGGATTGAATGACCATATTCAAGTAATGTTAAATGATCTTTGGCAAGTCTATATGTGAATGGATGTTTCTTTTGAGGGTGGTTAGTGGTTTGTGTGAGAATAGCTGACTACATTAATCTTGATCTATCTATGTGAGATTCACTCTTTATGAAAGTAATGATTGTCATTTATCTCCTGATTCATGTTAGGTGGAAACCATGTTGGATACTATTCTCTCTTTATTTCCAAATGTGAAAGGTGCATACTTGTGTAGTCTTGATGTATGCTATGTTAACATCCAATCCTTTTATGAGATTGATTATGTAATTTGGATAGCATGCTCTAATAAATGTAAGAACATAGACACCTGTTTTCTTTTATCATTCTGGGACATTTGCATGCTTGTATGGTCATCTAGATAGGCCACCTTTTTCTGCTACACTATCATGTTGGACTTGACTTAGGAGAAACCATGCTTTATACTTTTCTCCTTTTCATTTTAGACTCTGGGTATTTGTGGCTCGGGAGCGAGCAGGGGGTTTGCGATAGTGTAGTCAGGTTTCTGGGGATTTGGGACAGGCAGGGCCTGATGGCAGGGATTGCGGCAACCGCGAACTGTGGGCGGTTGACCGGGTTATTATTATTGCATCAGATTGGAGGTGAGGGATCGGGCTTCCTTAGTGGATGGTTTTTCCCACTTACTTAGAGTCTTGATCCAGTCCTGCTATATCAGATACTTATGGTTACATACTTTACTCGTGTGGGTCGCTCCCCTCGAGTGCCACTCCGGAGTAGGCTTAGGGCCGAGCCGTGTGCCGGTCGATTGGATACTTTGGGATCGTGCCGTGTGCCGATCAGATTCTGGGTTCTTGAGTTGACAGCAGAGCAGGCAGTACCAGTGTTTACTGGTGTATTGATTGGGTTTGGTCAGGCAGGCTTTGACATTCTGAGGCATACTTTTAGCTATTCTTTTAGCTGGGCATTTTAGAGGTATTTTAGTGGTAGCTCTCTTTTATCAGTAGTTTTGTTTATAGCTTACCACCTCTCTTATTCCTTTTCTTGCCTCTGGTAGACTTTGTGGGTACGTCGGGGTTTGAGGCTTTACCCACAGGGGGAGGCTACTGGTTTTACTAGTGGTTCTCACCCCCATTGTTGTTTTTTTCCCTTTCCTCCCTTTGTTTTGCAGTGTCTGCTGCGGGAGTTGCGGATCTTCGGTTGACGATTCGAGGCGAGGGAGTCGCGAGATAGATCCCTACCAGTGTTGATTTCTACAGTGGGATAGATGTACCAACCCGGATTGTGGGTTTCACTGTACACAGTTGTATTTTATTATTTTTGTTATCTTCCTTTTTGGATCTATAGATGTTGTATAGGTGGCTTTTACTTGTATTACAGTTTCGGTGGATCAGATTATTGTATCATTTATTTATGGGAGATGGATATTGTACCTTTATTTTTCAGTTGTACAGTGATTCGGATTTTTATTACAGCAGTTTTTCTTCAGCTCTGATATCTGTTTAGTTGTTAGATGGTACTTTGCAGGTTGGACGCTTCGCCTATGCGGGATTTCGCATAGGTGGCGGATCTGTTGGCGAGCCCGGGTCGCAGTTTCGACCCCAGGGCATGACAACTTTTCTTGCAGGTAGGACGCTTCGCCTATGCGGGTTTGGCATAGGTGGCGGATCTGTTGGCGAGCCCGGGTCGCAGTTTCGACCCAGGGGCGTGACATGCTGGTGGCTCGGTTTGCATTAATTTCAGTTTCCCAATTATCGCATATATTGTTTACCCTGGTTTATGTTGCATCCTGGTAGTGTCACTGACTCCCCACTCTGCGACAGGTTGGTCGGGCGCGGGCACGGGACGGATGGGAGGACGGTTTGCGAGGATGTGTCGTTTGTTTTGGCATTTCTCTGAGTGTCATTGCTAGGTTTTATTCATGATTATCTGCTTAGTTTTTCGTGTTGTGTGAGTGGGTTCGACTGTGCTGTGGTGTGGATGTTCAAATTACTGTGGTGACCCTATTTGCTTTCATACTCTGTAGTTTTCGGCCTATTTTTCAAACCAGGAAAAATATTTGCGAAAACGGCTTTTAAAACAACGAGTGTCGTGTAGGCACTGATTTGAAAACCTATGGATTTATCCTTTCTAAATATCGACGGCCGTGTTAAGTAGTTATAGTACTCTCTCTTACTATTGTAAACGATGATTGTGGTTAAAGTGTGAACGAGATTACATGCGGGTTGGTATGCCTATCTAAGTTGAATCCGCCGTGCACGTGCAAAGGAGACTCTGCTCTCGGGGTCGAGGAATTTGCACGTGTGGCAGGTCTAGCGCGCACTGGGGGACCCTGTAAAGAAAAATTTTAATATTTCACGTTTTCCGCTTAACCGAAAAACCCCCGGGGCGTGACACAATCGCAGAAACTCGCGAACATACTCCTAAAGAGGTCGACTCCCCTGCTGCAGGCGTCTCAGATCCCCTTCCAGTTTCTGCTTTACACTGTCGAGAAAGAAGGCCCCGAGCAGCAAAGCACGAAACTCGCTCCAGGTCGTCTAACAGGACGAACTCGACGCCACCAAATCTCGGCGTCCTTCTCCAAAAAGTGTGTAGCCAAATGCACCTGATGCTTCTCCTAGATGAACAAATTCTCAAACAGCTTCTCCATAGCAGCAATCCAGTTCTCGGCCTCCCAAAGCTCCAAACTCTGCCCTGAAAACTGCCGGGGATGGAACTGGCTGATGTACAACAACCGATCAGTAAGCTCTCGCTGCTCCTGCATTATCAACGGTGCGATCTGGGTCGAAATCAACGATGTCGCGGCCGGAGGTACTACTGGCGATACCACAGGAGATGCTCTTTGCTCAAGCATGCGCATCATGCGCTCTATGTTCTCTTCCTGGCGTCTAGCTGTCTCCTTCTGGCGTCGTAACGCCTCTGACATCTGGGCTACCTGGGCCCGCAACTCACGGACCTCACTCTGTTCTGTCCATTCAGCCTCCCGCTGCTCGGGCTCCTCATCCAAGGTCGAACGCGCCCTCGTCGCTGCACGGCGTCTCGGAGGCATCGAAGACAACTGCAACAAACCAAACATCAGGACCACGAAATCTCTCGACCCGATCAAGCGAAAGTCTAGGACATGTTACCTATTCTAAAGCATTATGTTGTCTGTAGCCAACATAACCACTTTAGAGAATAAACATGTAAGATCACTCACCCCAATCCCCTGGGGGAGGTACAGACTCAATCAGGACTCTCGCTAAAGTCACGTCTCTCACGATAGTCATCCTACTATCCAACCAATAGCCTAGGGTCACTAAGTCCTCAACGACCTATATACCTAGGCTCTGATACCACCCTAATCTGTCACGCCCCGGGGTCGAAAATGCGACTCGGGCTCGCCAACAGATCCGCCATCTGTACGGAAACCCCCGCACAGACGAAACGTCTACCCTGCAAGTCAGATCTATAGCTAAACATGTATCAGAGCTGAAATAAAACTAGTAGCTACAGAAATCATAACTGAACATCTGAATGTAAATAAATCCTCAATACATAGTCTCTCACTCCCTATGTAAATAAATACAAAACAAATCTCTCAGACTGTCCAGTACAAAAGTGGAATCAGAAAAAAATACAGGGTACATCTACCTCTGACTCTCAAAATGCTCGTAAGGAACTACTCGGTCACGCCCTTACCTCGATCAGCTGTCTCCGCACGAACACAAGCCGGAACAGCAACCTCTGGAAACCTATCACCGCAGCGGGTGTGAGAACTACTGCAGAAGGTAGTTCCCAGTGGGTACCGTCACTAATATCCACGGTATGCCCACTAAGTCTATTGGAGGCAAAACAATAGGTATGCAGATAGATAATAGGAAAGCTGGAAAAGAACTACAGCTAATATGTCTCAAACATCATGCTCAAAGGAAAACTCTACAATGAACATGCTATACATACACTCGCTACTGCTAATATGCCTCAAGTACCATGCTCAAAGGAAAACTCATCTAAGAACATGCTTTGCATCCACTCGCTCACGAGGTGCTCACAATAACTCAAATCTCAGTGACCGCCAAAACTAGCTCAGTCAAGCCTGCGCCTACCTACTGCCACCTCATCCACACTGGGACGGGACTTACGTAGGGCGTCCAACAGGACTATCACAGTACCACGCGCGGCGGCCTCAACAGGTGGCATAACCATCGCATCCGGAGCGTAACTCAAGGGGAGCGACCCAACCAAGCTCAAGCGTGTCTCATCTGTCTCAATAATCGACACATGCAGGCTACAATCCACGATCAAATTGATCAGAAACTCGAATACCCAAATAACCATCACTCAGTCGGAGAACCCTCCACGACTCAATCTCACATGCCCAAAGAAACAAAGCTAAGTCGGAGAACCCTCCACGACTCAATCAGCAAATGCCCAACCCATGATCTAGAGTAAACCAATCGACTTCCATGAAGAGCCGAATATTCCGAAAGACTGACACCTACAACCCAAATCAAACAAGAACAGGCTGCAGGCACAGCCGCCCGTAGCTTCCGACCCAACAATGGAATCAGCCCTCAATCTCTCACATAAGAGGCCCGGAAATTTCGAAAGACTGACGCCTACTACCCAAATCAAACAAGAACAGACTGCAGGCACAGCCGCCCGTAGCTTCCACCCCTGAAGTGAAAAAAATGCCCAATCTCTCATGACACTAGAAACTCATCTCACAAAGCTCTAAAAATCCACTCGGCCCCCTAGCACGAGGATACATGCATCCCAAACTACCTGGACCATCCATAATGCTCTCAATATTTTAAAACACTTTAAAAACAGAGTTTAACATAAAACCGGTTATAAAAATTTTATGAAGGTCCAGATGCATCCCGAATATCAAGAAAATATGCAGTCTAGTGTCAAATCATCTCTAGATCATGCTAAAAAAATATCTGGGGCTCAGGATTGTCTTTCTACAATTTTCTAGGCAACTATCAGATTTACCAGCTATAATAACAATTAAGCTAGACATGCTAAACATTCATACAATAGCATTAGAAGGCATTCCATACATCTTGAAGAATTTCCAACCCACCTGGATCGCTTTCCACAGGCAACGCAGAAATCGGCGAAGCGCGGACCCGCTCACTGTCAAAATCTGCCGAAAATAGCACTTCGGCTCCTCGCGCGCGCACCTCTTCCAAGCGCCCAGAAAATCCTCAAAGCTCACTCACTCACGCTCCTCGCGGCTCGGGCAACACTCTGCTGCACCCCTCATCACAGGGAAGAAACAAAAAGATGGAAATATTCCAATCCAAGCTCAAAATCTATCTCTCTTATCAAAATCCGAAATCCGGGGAAAATTCGAAAACTCGAAAAAGCATAGTACTCACCTCTACTGGCTGTGTCCGCGCGCACGTGCTCCATCCGCACTCTCCTCAAACCGGACAAGCTCTCTGATGCGCTCATGATCAAAACCCGAAGCTTCGGCGCGAAGAAAATCCACGTAGTGCCCACAGCATGCTCCCTCGCTCCCTCTATCCACCTCTCACCCCCCCCCCCCCCCCCCCCTCACTCTCGTTCTCACTGTCTTTCTCTCCTTGGATCCCACAGGAAAAGAGGGGGAGGAGGGTCCGTATAAATAGGCAAAAAGGGGAGGTGGGAAGTGAATTTACACTTTTACCCTCACTGCCTCCAAGATCTGGAGGCTGAGTACCGGTACTCGGGTCCCTGTACCGATACCCAAGCTCAAAAAACTGTTGGGTTATGTATAATTGGATCTAAATAGGGGAAAAAATACCTAGAGGGGGGTGAATAGGTGTAAACAATAAACACTCAAAAATCTTTACGATATAAAACCCAATGCGGAAAAATAAATAACACGCAGAGATTTTTACGTGGAAAACTCCAAACCGGAGTAAAAAACCACGGGACCGATAACTCGGTGAAATCCACTAGAATTATAACACGTACAAAGGTGATATACCGTACTCACAGACGACTCAACCTTTTTCCATACGCTCCTAGTTGATCTTCTCCGCTCGCTCCGCAACGCTTCTTGAATCCACGATCTGCGTCCAACGCCGAATCCACGACGTCCGACCGAATCCACGGTCTTCACCCAGTAGCACGCTTCGAATCCACGAACGTACCTCGCTCCGAATCCACGAGAGCGGTAGCACCTTGAATCCACAAGGCCACGCGAGTCCACGCGCCGATTTTGGAGAAATCGTTGTTTTTGGGTGGTGATGATCCGCCGAATACTTAGATTAGAAATAGATCGGAAATACCATCTAAGTATTCATTAATTTGATTCTACTCAAAATCTGAGTTTGGTAAACGTAGAATCAAATTAATAAAATAGATGAAGAAACATAGAATTAAATCTAGTATTTCCTTTCTTTTCTATTTGTGGATCTATCTATTTCGGTCGTCTTTTTCCCTTTTTCGTGGGTTTCCCTAAAAGATGAATTAAAGGGTCTATATATAGGTTAGAAACCATTGGAAGAGGATAAGAATAAAAAACTAACCTTTTCTGGAATTTTTCAGGACGGCGATCCGGATCGGACTTCGGCGATCCGGATTGCAGTAGCGTGACAGACAGTTTCCAGAAAAACAAAGGTTCGGGATCCGAATCAAAGTGCCTGATCCGGATCGTTCATACAATTTCACCAAACACCAACGTTCGGGATCCGGATTGAAAAGCCTGATCCGGATCGTTCATAAATCATGGTAAAACCAGTGTTCGGGATCCGGATCAAAGAAGGCTACGATCCGGATTGAATTTGCGTATGAACAAACACCCTTCGGGATCCGGATCGAAGTGCCTGATCCGGATCCTGAACATGTCCCATGTCCAGTTTTTGATTTTTATGCAATTAGAAATTCATCCAAGTGTTTCTACACTATAAGAAGTATTCGGATCACCAAAGATAATTAGTTAAACATACCTGATCCTTTTGAATTCTTCTTTCATGAGATTGAGTTATATGATCCAACCTTCTTTATCTTCAATCTTCAAGACTTAACCGAATTCACGAAATACGCCAACTCAAATTCCGTAACAAAAACTCAACCGAGAACCAACTCTGATAAATCCATCATTGAGTACCGGTACCTGCCCCCGCGTTCCGGTACTCAAGCCAAAATGCACATGGAGTACCGGTACGCACTGCCCAGTACTGGTACCCAGGGACATAGAAAATTTCCACACTTTCCCCAACCGAACTCTCTTCAATTTTTCTCCAAAGCATTTGGTTCCGGTACCTACACTTGCATTCTGGTACGCAATGTCCCAGATTACTGCAACAAGCTGGAGCTTCCAAATTTCGACGCCGCTAACTCACTTTTCAACCCAAAGGCTTCCGCGTCGATCCGAACCAACCCGAACTCATCTGTAAACACAAATGGAATGCGCTCCAGGTGATTTCCCCGCACCACACTATCTTGCGGAGTCGGTGCACTATACGAAGTCCCGGCACTCTACATCGGGATCCGTGCTAGCGGGTATGGGGCATTTCGGAGGTTTGGCACGCCTATCATGGAAGTCGTCTAAAAATCTTTTAAATAACAAAATAGGGTTTTGTTATACGTAAAATAGAAATAAAGGGGGAATAAAATATCCTTTTTGTTCCGATCACTACAAACCCTAGTTTTGGTAGGAAATCGCCCTTCTTCCTTCTTCCTCGTGGTGCGTGCCAAGGACCGAGACCGATTACGTCACCAAGACCTGGAACGGATCCGGAAACACTAGCGATTGCGGAGAGATCGTAATCACGTTGTCTTCTTCGTCAGAGCTAGGTTAGTTAGCATCGTTCTTTTTTGTGTTGTGAATCTCGTCTCCCTGTTATCAATACTTTAGTTTTGCGTTTAGAATCTCGTTCTTGAATGTTTGATCGTTGGTTTTGGTTTGACGGTTCCGTTCGTCAGTTTTGTTCATTGATTTCGATCGTCGGCTTTGACGTAGGTTTCGTTTGATTTCGCCGAGGATTTGGTTTTGATTTTTGTTGGTTTTGTTCTTGAACGAATGTTCACCGATGGTGAAGGTACCGCCGCGCGATGCCCTAGCCGCGCCACAGCTGCGCGCTGCCACCACTGTGCGCTGCTGCTGTTGCCGCTCCGCAGGCTGCCCGCACGCCACCCGCACCACGTGCCGCCGAGCCACGCTGCCAGGCCGCCCGCGCGCCGCCCGTGCCACGTGCCGCGCTGCCAGGCCGCCCGCGCGCCGCCCGTGCCACGTGCCGCGCTGCCAGGCCGCCCGCGCGCCACCCGCAACACGTGCCGCTCCGCACACCGCCCGCACCGCGTTCCGCCGAGCCGCGCTGCCAGGCCGCCCGTGCGCTACCCGCACCGCGTGCCGCCGTGCCGCACTGCCAGGCCGCCCGCGCACCGCCCGCACCGCATATGCCCTAACCGCGAACACCGCCAGCCTGCTGGCTGCCCTAGCCACCGCCGCTGCTGGCTGCCCAAGCCGCCGCCGCCGCTAGATGCTCTGGCTGCCGCCGCCGCGCACTGCTTGCGCGTGCCCGCGCGGGGCTACCGCGCTGCTTGCGTGATCCCACGCAGGGCTGTGCCCATAAGGGGCTGCCGCGCTGTGCGCTGCTTGCGCATGCCCGCACGGGGCTGGGCCCGCCCGGGGCTGCCGCGCTACTACTATGTCCGCACGTGTCAAGCCGTTGCCGTCTATAGCTTGGCTTGACGGGTTTTGGCTTGACGATTTTCGGTTCGACGGTTTTCCCCTTCACAGTTTTCGGTTTGACAGTTTTTACTTGGCGTTTTCGTCGACGGTTTTTAAAGGTGCAGTCCGCTGGACGGTGCAGTGTCACGCCCCGAAGGTTCTAAAAGAGCAGAAAACGTATCCACTTTTTTTTCATATTTAAATGTACCTCGCCTCCGGTGCGTACCAGACCCGCCGCATATGCAAATTCACTCCCCAAACGGGCGGAGTCTCCTTTGTATATGCACGGCGTTCCCAGCAAGACAAACACTTTAACCATTCCAACCATGACAAACAAAGAGGAGAGATTACAATTAATCATACATGTCACCACTATCGCATACAGACTATAGCATAAACCCATGGGTTTGTAAATCGGTGCCCAGTCGACGCCCAGTTTTTCCAAAACGTTTTCGCAAACTCATTTAAGCGGCCAATAACTTGAAAGGATAAATCCACGGGTTTTAAAATCGGTGCCCACACGGCACCTGCTTTGAAAACACTTTTGAAACCAGGTTTGCTTTTGAAAACGAGCCGCAATTACACATCTTAACATTCACCAATTATAGACACACCATCCTCATTCCAACATTCATTAGAAACCACGCAAATAAATCACAGTTTAACTAACCAACAGTAAAAAGTAATAACCAAAGAAAGACGTATCGTCTACTAGCCCTCATGGCTAGGGTCCTCTAACAGATGCCTCACCGTCGTCCCGGTTCCCACCCCTGCTCGGACCTGTCACAGTGTGGGTTGTCAGTGACTGATAAAGTAGAAAACATATAAGTAAATGCAATAACTGAAAAGAACACACCGAATCACCGGAGCATTTACTTCCCCCCCCCCCCCCCCCCCCCCCATGTATCGCTAAGTCCCTGTCGAATGTCACACTGGGCACCTACCCCAGCTTTCAGAATACTTTGGGCCCCAACCCCAATGCCGTACTCATCTTCTTAGTGCCACCAACCCCTCCACTGCCCAAGTAGCAGCCGCCTCTCCTTGAGGGGTCCCCACCATCACTAGTATGGGGTACACGGGTAAAAACTTACCATCTTTTTGAAAAAATACACCATGTGCGTTGGCCAAACCACCGTTGTGCGTGTAAGCAATATGAGTGTAAGAACAATGTTGCGACCTCAGCCGCTCTGGTCAGAATAATAGAACGATCTTGCGGCCGCAGCCGTTTCGAATAGAATAGTAAATGGGATTCACATGCTATGGGGTCAGTCAATTTATTAAAAACATCTACTTTATCAAACCGAATATTCGGGAACGACTCTACACCGGTAATAACCAAAAGTACCCACCTCGATTGTGCGGAACCTGGATTCCGGAGACCGAATCTTGCTCTCTGTCGACACCCGGACCTAAAAGTAGTCCCCAAAAGAGCCGCAGTCAGATCAGAAATATAACAGCAGATAAACCGCACCCAAAAACTCAAAAACACTAATGACAACTTGACACGGCAGTGGCGCGCGCGCGCGACGAGCGACGCGGCCACCCCCGCGGCGTTACGGGCCATGCGGCTGCGCGGGCACCCGCCACGCGCGGCACTTGCCGTGACCGCGCGGGCCCTAGCCCAGCGCGGAGCAAGCCGCGGCCGCACGGGCACTAGCCCCGCGCGGCACCCACCGCGACCGTGCGGGCCCAAGCCCCGCACGGCGCGAGCCGCGGCCGCGCGGGCACCGGCCCCGCGCGGCACAAGCTGCGGCCGCGTGGGCACCGGCCCCGCGCGGCGCTTGCCCTATCCGCGCGGGCATGGGCCCCGCGCGGCGCGCGGCGCAGCCGCGCGGGCGCCTGCCCGCGCGGCGCTAGCCGCGGTGTAATGACTCGACTTCTTTAGTAATATTTTACACTCCTGTTAGTAAAGTGCCTCTTTTAGGGAAGCTGAGTTATCGAGTTTTCTTAAGTTGGTCGATGTGTTGCACCGATATTTTTCTGTGAAAGGGCTCGAAAAACGATGAACGGCGGTGCAATCGGATCTAAAATCCGACTTACGGATCCCCCGGAATGGGGTTTTTAAGGTCCCGATAACCGTAGGGTGCATCGGAATCCATGCAAAAGATCTGGCACGCTTTTCGAGAAATCTTAGAATTATCTCGTGAGAATAGATATTTATTATTATATAATAAATATCCGAATATGGGAGTTTTTCCTTTTTACGTACGTATGAAAAGGAAAAATAAAATAAAATAAAATAAATTAAATTAATAATAAAAAGATAATTATACCCCGTTTACCGAAAGAAAAACCCTAGTTTTAAAAGATCGCCTCCTCAAACCCTTCCCTCTCGTGCGTACCGAAGACAAAAAATAAAACCCTAGTTCGGAGAAGAGAAAAGAATAGAGAACCCTAACCGGAGGAGAAAAGAAGGAAAGAAGGAGAAAGCGGAGGGACCCGATCGCCCCGATTGACGTGCCGGAGACCGGAGAACGAGATGCCATCATCTACGGGGAGCGGATCCGGATCCCCAACGCCACAAGGGACAAGATCGAATCTTTGTTCTCGATAGATCGAGGTTAGTGATCGTTATTTATCTTCCGTCGGTCCGTTCGTGGGTTTTTCGGTGTCCTTTGGAGATCGCTTTAATCGGTACATTAATCACGGGTTCTTGATTTTGGTTTTTGATCAATGTTTTGTTCTTGTTCTTGACCGGGTTAAATCGATGGTTTTTAATCGGTCTTTTGATCGGGTTTCCGATCGATGTTTCGATCAATGGTTTAATCGGTAGAATTACCGCGGATTTGTTTGGGGTTAATTGGGTGTTCCGTTGGAGCATGGGGGGGTTAACGGGAGGTCGCCGCCGCCGTTGTTAAACGGGAGGCCGCCGCCGCCGTTATCATGTTCTCGGGGTCGTCGCCGGAGCCGCCCGGGGGCGAAAACGGAGAAGAAAATGCGAAAACGGAAAAGAAACTGCGAATCGGGACGTTACTATGCATCCCGTACGGATTTCCTCAGCCACGGTCCACGGCCCGGGCGTGCACCCGGCGCATGGCCCCGCAGCGCGGATGCGCAGACCCGGCGCATGCCTCCGTGCGCCGGCCCGGCCCCCGAAGCGCGGTGCACGCCTCAGCGTGCACCCGGTGAGCGACGCCGCGGCCTGAAGGCGTGAGCCCGGTGCGCGCCTCTCCCGTGCACCGGCCCGGCCCAACTCCCCTAGTGCACGCTTCCTGGGTGAGCCCGGTCTGCGCGCGCAGCCGCCCAATGCGCAGACCCGGTCCACGCCTGATCCGTGCACCACCCGCCAGCCCGGAAGTCCGGTAGCTCCGTTTTGGTCTGTTTTTCACCGTTTCGAGCGCCGTTTTCACCGTTGGGATCACCGTTTCCGCTGTTTTCTTGGCATGGCTACTCGGGGTCATCTAAGTCACCGTTTCGCCATGTCATGTGCTAGTTTCGCCGTTGCTCCGCGCCCAGACAAAATCGTCGGGGTCGCGCCGTCGGGCCTTTGTCTCATCAGTTTCGCCGTCGGGGTTACTTGGCTTGACTGTCGTCGCCCCGAGTTGGCTACCAGATGAGAAATTGGGACTTCCGTTAGCGGATTTGGGTTCCGATGGAGTTCGCGATGATATAGTCGCGGTCCGGTTGTTGTTAACCATCGGTTTTACCGTAAGAGATCCGGTTTGATCTGAGTTTTACGGTTTTACTTGACAGTTTTGACTCGACGGTTTTTTATTGACAACGCGGTCCGCTTGGCACAGTGACTTTGGTTTTTTCGTTGATTTATTGTTACAGTGGTCGGGATCACTGATTTTGCCTGGTTAGGGTAAAGTGTTAAATTGTGCTTTTGGTTATTTTGTTAGGCCGCGTGAAGTTCTGATTGCTTAGGAGGGTCACGGGAGCGGTCGTTTATCTTCGTTTCAGGTGGGTAACTTTGCAATAAGTGCTTTATGATATCATAACAAGTATAATAACAAGTCTAATAAAGTAGATGAGATGTATCAACTGTTTAAACCTATCACATGAGTATTTCCCGTTTCTTCTATTATTAACTGTGGCGACTAAGTGTCGCGGCGATTGTTACACGCCGATTTCGGCAATTCATGTATTTTAATGCTTACACGCACACCAGCGGTTTGGCCACCGATAGGGTGTACTTTTCCGGAATTGTGGTACGTTGACCCGTGTACCCCACAAAAGTGAAAGTGCCGAGTGGGGACTCCTTCACGCCAGCTATAAGTGTGGCACTAGCACCATGAAGGGGTTAGAAGCATTACGAAAGCAAAGTGATTGTGCACGAGGGAGGTCATAAGGCCTTCCGACAGGTATCATGCAAATAAATCAAGGGATATGGACTCGTGAGGGAAAAAGCGAAAGGTTCCAATGTATTCGGTTTGCTTTAAAAATACTTCTAATTGTTTTGATCATCTACTTTATTTGTCACTGACTTTACCCACACTGTGACAGGTTTGACTAGGTGTAGTAGTCGGGACAATGGTGAGGCAGCGTCTAGAGGATATTAGCGGTATGAGGCTTATTTCGTCGTTCTTGCTTTGGGTTATCTCATCTCCTTTTATTTAGTTTAAGTTCTCAATTGCTTGACTGTGGAATATTGTGGATGTTGGATTGAGAGTTTGTTTTCGTGATGTGATCTTTATTATGCTTCTTAGTGACTTATATGCGGCATTTTTATACCAAACAAAAGGGTTTCGAAAATGCTATCCAAAACCAAGTGTCGTGTAGGCACTACTTTGTAAACCTCTGGATTTATCCTTTCAAAAGATGTCGCCGCCCTACTGTGACTTGTGCTAACACTTTGGAAAAACTAGGTGTCGTGTGGACACCGTTTGCAAACCCGTAGTTTTATCTCTTGATGTCGTGAATGAAAGTTTGGATGTAAATAAATAGTATTGCTCTCTCTCTTGTTGTATTCACTGTGACTATGTGGTTAAAGAAGATAATGTTGTAAATGTGACGCTGTGCATATACAATGGAGACTCTGTCCGTTTAAAGGATGAATTTGTATATGTGGCGGTCTGACGCGCACCGGTAGGCAAGGTCGTTTACAAAAAAATATATATGTACGTATTCCGCTAATCCTTAGACCTTCGGGGCGTGACAGGTTATATGGTATCAGAGAAAAAACAACTTTAACCACAGTAATCAGTGACCAACATCCACAGTGCATAACGCCACAAACAATTGAACATGAGATAACCAAGGTATAGGTGCGGTAGACCGTGAGTGTGCGAGGGAAAAAGGGGGATTTGATTTCGGTGCGTTAGTAGGTCTTGGTGCTAGACTAGTTAGGTCTAGGATTGACTTGTTTTCTTTGTATACAGCAAATAATGGCCCGAACTAGGTTATCAACGGAGAACGTAGGGGCAGAAAGTACGGTGCCAACAGCGGCGGAGTATCAGCTTCTCCGACAACAACTACGAGAGATGGCGGGGGCAGTTAGCAACCTTTATGGAACAGGTGCGTCAGTTGACGCAACAGCCGACTACACCAGTGGAGGTCGCCCAGGCTCCTCTGCCCGGACTAGCCGCACCAGTGATGGGACCGCCGGTGGCGGACAGCGAGGCTATGGTCGCCCCTCCTCCGACCACGGTAACCGGGGTACCGTCGGTTCAGCCAACAACGCCTTCAGTAGCACCAACACCAGCAACTTCGGGACCTATGCCGTGGGCCACTGTTGGAGACCTCTTGAGAAAGACCGTGGCGACACCTACTCCCAGAGTGTCCGCCGTCGCTGCGGGGGAAGCCCCTATCAAGCAAACCGAACGGGACAGGGTGAGAGCGAACTTGACGGATTTCAAGAAGTACGACCCACCCGTGTTTGAGGGAGAGACGACCGACCCTTGGGTCGTGGAAAATGGGTAGACACCATGGAAAGGCTCTTCGAAGATTTGCTGATGGAGGAGCAGGAGCGGGTCCCCTTGGCGGTCCACTTTCTAGGGGGAAACGTCCGCATGTGGTGGAAGACGGTGTGCTCGGACCCCTCGGAGGGCACCGCCCTTCCATCTTGGTCCTCGTTCCGAGAAAAAAACTGTTTGGGGCATTTTTCTCCGACAGCATCAAACAGTAGATGGAGGATGACCCGAAGCACATCAAGCAAGGAAGGCGGACGGAAATGGAGTACCAACGGGCATTTGTGAGGTTGGTCAAATGTGTCCCCTTTGTCATAAGAGACGAATCTCACAAAGCCCGTCTTTTTGTGGACGGTTTACGGAGCGACGTCTTCAAGGTGGTGCAAGCGGCGGATTTGCACACCTTCCAGGATGTGGTTGATATGGCCACCGCGGTGGAGCGCGAATGTCACGCCCCGAGTGTAAACCAGAACCCGGGCTCGTCAACAGATCCGCCGTGCACACAGAATTTTCCATGTACACGAAGCGTCGGTAACCTGCTCAGATAAGATATACAATAAAAGAGCATAATACAGAGCTGAACTAACAAGAACTGCATAATATCTCAGAATGAAAATAAGATAAAGCTGTAATAATACAATAGACTCCCAGCTCACCAAAATAATACACCCAGCTGGCCAAAGCCAGACCTCAAAATAAAGGTAAACTACTATAGTCTGAGTAGCATGGGTACAATATCTGTCTAACTGCATCTCACAGCCTCACAGGAGATCTATCTACTCGACGATCCCCTTACCTCGATCAGCTGCCAATAGCCCAGCAGCTCCCGCAAACGACTCTGCAAAACAAAGGGAAGAAGAAGAAGAAACAACAATGGGGGTGAGAACCACTAGTAAACCAGTAGCCTCCCCCTATGGATAAAGCCTCAACTCCGACGTACCCACTAAGTCTACCAGAGGCAAAGAATGAGGAAGCGGTAAGCTATAAGACTACAGAAAAAAGGGAACTACCACTAGTCTGCCTCTAAATGTAGTGCCAAAATGAATGACTGTAAGTATGCATCAGTAACCGCATCGGTCCAAATAAACCCAATCTAGCCACCAGTAAAAACTGGTACTGCCTGCTGCCGCTATCATCATCGTGCAAGCTGATCCGCGCCAAAGTGATAGCAATGAGTCAATGCCGTCCGATACCCATTTGGTACACCGCACGCTTCGAAGTGGCACTCGAGGGGAGCCACCCACATGAGGAAAGTAACAATGTCATAAGTATCATAAAAGCAGGTCTGGATCATGACTATGATCAAAGTAGAAAATCCCTCCACTAAAGAAAATCCCAATCTGATGCAAAGATAAACATCCGATCAACCGTCTAATGTCCGCGGTTACTGCAATACCCACAAGTCCACAATCTGATAAAATAACCAACATCTGGTCAACGCCTAATATCCGCGTTACCACAATGCCCCACAATCCATAATCAAGTACGACCTGTCCCAGACTCCAAAGTCCCGACTACACTATCCCAACCCCTGCTCGAACCCGAGCAACATGAATCAAAAGTCTAAATGAAAAGGAGAAAGGAAACAATCATGGTTTCTCCTAAGTCAATTCCCAATATGATAGTGTAGCAATAAATAGTGGCATATCTAGATGTCCATACAAGGATGCAAATGTCCTCATGAAAGATAAAGAAAGTGTATCAAATAGTAGCTCCACATGTGTGTCAAATAATCACTCCGCATAGATATACCATCATGCCAAATCATTAACCAATTACACATGTCTATGATCCCTGATCTATAATAAATCACCAAAGTAGTACCCGCATATAGATATGTCATCATGTCTCAACCATTAACTCATTTAACCAACTTTCACACAATCTATTTGCTAACATGGCATGCTAACATATCACCATCATAGTATATCAATCCCACAAAATAGGCCAATGATAAATCAGGATCATTTAGTTAAGCATGATTTCTAATGGGGTGCCAAATAAATTAGGGGTCTCTCTAATAGTCCTAGTGAGTAATCTGCAGTAAGAGGTAAGCAACAACGACCCACCTGGCACGCAAATCCACACCCAACAAGCCTCCTCGCTGTCCCACGGCTCTCTAATCCCGCAACTCACTGAAAACAGTGCACAGCTGTACAGAACAAACGCACCCGGTATAAATACAAGTCTCAAAAATACAGCATTTGCTGTTTTTTCCAAATAGCTCAAAAAAAGAGGGATTTTCACCTTGCGACGAGTAGATCAAAATCGACTCTTTAAACGCCTTGATCTGATATCTGTAGCCAAAGATAGAAAATCAACAATCCCATGCTGTCTAGGAATTCCATCACAGAAAATAGGGTCAAATGATGTCTCGGGAATGGTGCCAAAAACCCAAAATGAAGCAAAATGATCAACACAAAAATCGAAGCCTTACCTCCTAGGAACACACTGTCGAAGAAAATCGCTAAAAAATTCCTTCTAGTTTGCTCAGAGAAATTTTCCGACTGAACTGCGACGGAAAATGGGATGAAACTAAAATCGTCGCAGCGCACCGCGTCGCAGATAACTCACAGTCGGCAACTCCCAAAAATTCTGAAAATTCTAGGAGAGAGAGAGGATAGAGAGAGGAACAATTTTCGTGTAGGCCACGACCTCTGATTCTCTCTCTACAACTCAAAAACCGAGGTGAGAAAGGGAGGGGGGAAAAGATCCTATATATAATAGGCCAAGGAATATTCTTGGGCTCCACACAGGATCCGGACAGAACAGCAAACACCGGAAATGGACTAACTAGGACGCGCCACGCGCCCACAAAATAGCAAACATCCATGCAAGGGCCACTCAGAAGCCACACGTGTCACCCGGGAGCACGCACCCGGTCCCCCGCGCCGGGTCTTCCGGAACCTGTCAGCCAATCGGGTGCTGCCACGTGTCACAGACAACGCCGCCTTCTAGAAGTCGTCCAACCAATCAGAGGACGCCACGTGGCAAAACCCATTTTCCGTGCACCCGGTGGCACGCCATGCCCGTGGACCGACCAGCATGCGCGCCTGCCCGCGCCTGCCGCGCCTGTCCGCGCCGCCCTCCGCCGCCGCCCGCGGTTGCCGCCGGCCGCCGGAACAGTAATTCCGGCCGGCCGGAGTTACTGTTCCAGTGAACAGTAATTTTTGGCGAAAAAAATAAAGTAAATATACCATTTTGATCGTTTTCGCGGCCGAGTCCAAATCCGCTGTCCATTTTGCCAAATTCTCATCCGAAATTTTGCCGAAAGCCTCCGGAAAAGCCCACTTGTTCCGATTTTCGTGCCGGGTCCCATTTATGAGGTTCCAATTTCGATACTACAAGCTCCATTACACTGTGTAGCTTCCTGTAGTCACTAATAAAGCTGCAAAACTTCTACAAAAGTCCGGATCATCACAGCCAATTTACGATTTCACGAGCCGACGGGAGAGCTCGAAACACGGCGGGGATAGAAACGAACTCGCCTTATTTCGGAAGATTGCATACCAAGGGAGCCGGCCTCCTAAACACCCGATATCGCAACAAGGATCCAAGAATGCGCCGACGGGGAGGACGAAGGCCGGTGGACAGCCTTGCATCATTTACGACGGAATACACGTAGTGACCGAATGTCCCCAGAAGGCAAGACACTGTTTTTCGAGGCGCAAACCGGGGCACTTCCGTTTCAACTGCCCCTTGAAAACGGGGACATCACCCGTAGAAGCATCGACACCTTCGTCTCAACAATCGGGAGGAGGGAGAGTCTATACGATGACCCCACCAGGGTACGGACCCACCGGAGGACCTCGTAGCAGGTAATACTCGAGTTTCAGATCATCGTGCTAGAACTTCAGTGTCAAACGCTTGAGGCATCCCACTCTTTCAACCTTGCTTCGTGTTTCGCCCCTACCTTAGAAGAAATCTCCTCATAGAAATAGTTCGGTCAGGATCTTTAGGCTACCCCTCGAGGCAGGCGGCTTTACTCCTTCCTGCCCAGCGAGGGGTGTGGCGGGTTCTTAATCTCTAAGAACTAGTGGGGTTTCCATTAAGGGTTATCGGCGTAGTGCTTGGGGACCGACAGTCGCGGCAATCTTTAAGCGGTAGTTGACTGCTTGAAGTTCCAAGTGCGTCTCCGGGAATCGGACTTACCGGAACTTGTAAACTTGGCTTGTAGGAACGCCTTCTGCTCGCTTTTCTTTTCGTTGTTGCGGGCAAGAAGCTTGGTATAAGGCAGTCGAGTAGCGTTCACGAGTTCCGTATGGATCTTGACACGAGAAGAACAAGTACCCCCCTACCTCGGATAGATGACCTATTCGATCAACTACAAGGAGCAACGGTGTTCCCAAAGTTTGATCTACGGTCCGGCTAGCACCAGCCTAGAGTCGGGGTGATGACATACCGAAAACAGCCCTGCGAACTCGAAATAGTCAACATGAGTTTACGGTTAGACCGTTAGGACTCGTTAACGCACCAGCGGTGTTCACGGGCATGATGAATAGGATACTCAAGCCCTTCTTAGACCAGTCGGTGATGGTCTTATAGTTGACGTTCCGATCTACTCCTCGCTCAGACAAGGGGTATGGGGGAACACTTGCGAGTAATCCCCCAGACCCTCCGGGACCAGGAGTTGTATGCCAAACTCAAGAAGTGTGAGTTCTGGCTCCGTGAGGGAGACTGTCTTGGGACGCCTACTCTCAGCATCGTGAATTGCGGTGGACCCGAGGAGGGATTGAAGCAGCGACCAACTGGACTCGGCCAACAACGGTGACGGAAATCCGAAGCTTCCTAGGACGGGCAGGGTACTACAGACGCTTCGTGGGAGGCTTCTCAAAGATAGCCACTCCCCTAAATCGACTAACCCGGAAAGGGGGGAGATTCGTCCGGACTGTAGGTTTTTAAATATTTAAGGATCCACACGATCTAAATAGGTACTATCAAACAACTAGAGGGGGAGGTGAATAGGTGTAATATCTTATAAAACCAATCTCAGTGCAAATAAAACACCAATGCGAAAATAAAAATAGCACACCGAGATATACGTGGAAACTCCAATCCAAGAGAAAACCACCGGGACCAACACGCAATAACAATCCACTAAGAATAGAGAATAACAAGGTGATACCGACTCCACGGACCTCAAACCCCGCCTTCAACGTCTTCGGATCTTGCTCTCACCGATTGCACTGTCCACTGCACACGTTCGAATCCACGAACGCCACTCGAATCCACGAGCACACGTTCGAATCCACGAAACGCCTTCAACACATACGAATCCAATATGCTACGTCGAATCCACGACGCAAACTTGATAAAAGCTCGATGGTGATCCTTTACTTAGATTATCATTGAAGAACCGTAGAAGGAATCTCTAAGCAAAGACTAGATCAATTCGACAAAAGATAGATCTTGGAAGAACCGTCGAATTGACCTAAAAGAGGCTAAAGAAATGAACAATAAAAAACCTAGCCTCTAGGGTTGCTCTCAAGTGTTTTATTAATTAATCGGTAGTTCTTGAGAAACCCTAAGTGTCTATTTATAGGTTAGAAACCTTTGGAAAGAGATAAGCATCAAAAACTGACTAAACAGAATTTTTCCCGCACGACGGTCCGAACTGGTTCAGGACTGTCGTCCTTTTTCAGCAATTCCTGAAAAAACAAGGTTCGGGGTCCGGACTGGAATCCACGGTCCGGACTGGATTAACAAAACAGTCCTGAACAGAATTTCCAGTCTAAACTACTCAAATGTATTCGGATCACCAAAATTATTTAGTTAAACGTACCGATCAATCCGAATCCATTTTCCTTAAGATTGATGTATATGATCCACAATTTTTCAACTTCAATCTTCAAGACTCAAAACACTGAGTGTCAACTTGAGATCTTGTTGAATCTTCTCTGAGTCTTCGATTGCTGATTGACAATTTGATCACTTCAAGACTCCGACTCAACTCACGAAATATGCCAACACAAAAAGCCGTAACAATCTCCCCCTTTGGCAATTTCGTAACAAAACCCAAAAATACATAAAACGCTCAAGACACTCATCTTAAAAAATCGAAACTCAATGTCATCACCAAAACATTGACTTTCTTTGCGTGAAAGATCCAATAAACAAAATTACATTTGAACCAGTCTTAGAACAAACTCTATGACTTAGGACTTGGAGTCTTAAAGCGATGTACTGCAAAACAAAACTCCAAACAAAATCAAACGTTAGTCGTTAGAAATGTAAATCTTACATTTGATTCGTCCTTTTGGTTCTTTTATTTTTCGGCTCCTTTTTCATCATCTCCCCCTATCTCGATGATCTCATCTCCGTCTCCCCCTATCTCGATGATCTCTTCTCCCCTATTTCTCTTCTCCCCCTTTTTGTCACAAATTGTCAAACAGTGAACATACTAGACAAAAGGAAATCACTAACAGCATTAGTTCATAGAGAAAGAGAGATAAAAGCTCAGTTCCGGTATATAACAAAAATGCAGATTGCGTACCGGTAGTCGAAAGCAAAAATCAAATAATTTCTTGAAACAAATCCAGATTTTGAAATATTTGAATTACCGATTTGTATTCCATCAAGAAAATAATTTAAGTGCTTGAAAATAATATGAGATCACATAGATGTCATTCAATCCAATTAATTTTACAAAAGTTAAAAAGATTTACTCCGAAATCATGAAAAACAAAGATAAAACATTATAAACCGTTTTTCATATTATATACGTCAAACACAAGTCATCAAAAATAATCTAGAGATCCAAAGTCTATCAAGATGTAACGGATTTACAAAGATGACTTATAGAGATTTCCAAATGACATCAATTTTAAATTTTACCCTTTCAAATTTGAGATAAGCACTAAAATACCTAAGGGTGGCTCTTTGAGCATCTTTCAACTATCCCACCTTATACCAACCAGGAGATTAATCAAAATAAGAACATTGAATATAAATCTCCGAATGCTTCAACTAAAAAATTTCAAAAATATTTTCCTAGCATTCAAAACATGTGGTAGCTTCACACGCAAACCGGACGACCGGGGTGGCAGCTCTTTCAAACATGTGGTGGTAGTTTTCACACTCCTTTCGGATGTAACTCTTTCCACATCTTTTGCAATTTATTTCATTACCCTTGTAAGAAAATACAATCTCTTATGTGAAAGAATTAAATCCCAAATTTTAGTCTATCGGTTGTCTCATGTTTATCACAAAGAACTCACACAACCGAGATAGATTAATCATCTAAAGATCACACATGATTACTAAAATTTGATGAATATAATTATCAAAAACTCCTATAATGAATTATCTTCAAGGATTATGATTATGGATTAAAGTTGATAATTCATATAAGATTAAATTGGAGTGATTGAAAGTGAAACCCTTTTATTCAATGCACTTGTTCAAAAACAAAACATAAAAACGAAGAGCATTGAAAACATGTAATGCAGAGATTCAGAAAAATATGAAAGGAAAACCAATCAAAGCATTACATACAGTCATAAGCTATTTAGAACTTAAGACATGAAAAGATATCACCTTTCCGAATCCAAAATCGTCGAATTTTGGGTTGTCTTGATTCATTCTGGCCGGGAGTTGATAGCTTTGACTGTTTGTCCACCTTAGGTCTTTGCCTCGCAATGATCCACTTGTATGATTGATGTTGTGGCTCGGACCTTTGGTGGATTGAGGGAACTCCATTGACTTGATGTTGCTTTTGATTCCGTTGAGTTCGCTCCGTAGATGAAGTTGCCGAAGAATTCTTCTTTTTCTTTTTCGGGCACGACTTCATCAAGTGTCCTTCAAGTCCACAATGGTGACAAGTTCTTCCTTTCAATTTAGTTGTGGAACTTGAAGCCTTCACAGTTTGGTTCTTTTTAAATCCCAAACCAACCTTGCTTGTTTGACCTAATCCGGACATACAATCAAGTTTCTTGGAACTGGTTGAAAGCCTTTGTATGTCGGATTTAAGTTGATGAACTTGCTTGGTCAAAGCTTGGTTGGTGACATGAATTTCCTCAAACTGTTTTTCTAGAAAATCAATCTTGTTAATATGGGAATTAACGATCGTTTCCGATTGATTTATCTTTTCTTGGAGGATTTTATTATTATCCAATAAAAACTCTCGTTCCTCCTCGAGATCATGAAGTTTGATCTTTAAAGCATGATTCTCGTCTTGAATCTCAAGTCGTTGCTTCCTCAACTTCTTACTATGCTTGGCCATCTTCTTTGATTCCGTAAGAAGTTGTTGATATGCCTCAACGAGTTCTTCTTCGTCCGACTCCCCCTCACTTGATGACTCTCCGCCGAAGGTTGATGTTTCATGCAAAATCAAAGGAATAGAGTCAGTGATTAAAGATGATAAGCAAACATTAGAAGAGGGAATTTGAGAGGCATGAAAGGCAACGACTTTTTCCTCTTTACTTGAGGTCGATTCATTAGAAGTAGAATCGTCCCAAGTTTTCGCTTGCAAAGCCTTCTTTTTATATGATATTGGAGAAGGACAATCCGTTGAAATATGGTCGTAGCCTTTGCATCTATAACATTGGATTTCCCCTTCGAATTCATCTTTTTCCTTAGAAGGTTTTGCAGAGCTTTAGAGGTTAGAGGATTTAGAACCCGATGATCCTTTAGATGGTTTCGAGGATGAAGATCCATCGGTTCGATTCTTCCAAAATTTCGACGAAATTTCTTTATGATCCGCGCCAATTGTTCTTCAAAATCGGCAAAAGAGATTTCATCGTCGGAACTTGATTCGCTATCTTCTTCCTTTGTAGATTTGAATGCAACCTGTAAGCTTAGAAGAAGACTTGGAAGAAACTTGATTAGTAGGAAAAGTCATTCATAAGTTTGCAAAGCACCTACT
The DNA here is from genome assembly GCA_029204045.2 of Tillandsia leiboldiana. NCBI lineage: Eukaryota > Viridiplantae > Streptophyta > Magnoliopsida > Poales > Bromeliaceae > Tillandsia > Tillandsia leiboldiana. Next base: position 17,385,621 of record CM055069.1, read on the forward strand.
AATTCCTCTACTCTCATCTCATCCGGATGACTAACGGTTTCAATGGCGGTAACCTTTGCCCTAAACCGTTCCGGAAGAGTCCGAAGTATCTTTCTTACAATTTTCGACTCCGGGATCTTTTCTCCTAAATTAGCACAAGTATTGATTACATCTTGAAGTCTAGTGTAATAATCTGTAAACAATTCATGCTCTTCCATATGAATAGAGTCAAATTGACTTGTAAGCATCTGGAGCTTTTGAATTTTTACAAGATTAGTACCCTCATGTGTAATTTTGAGAATATCCCAAATTTCCTTCGCGGTTTCACACGCGGAAATTCGTGTGAACTCAGTCGAGGAAAGAGAATTAAATAAAGCGTTCATACCTTTCCCATTGTAAGAAGATCTTTCGAATTCCTCTTTGGACCATCTAGAGCGAGGTTTTGGGGTAGTAGAATTTCCTACTTCCTCAACAGGATGCACCCAACCGTATTCCACGGATTGCCATACCCGCTCATCAATTGCGATGAGAAAGCTCTCATCCGCACTTTCCAATAAGCATAATTAGTCCCATCAAAAAGAGGAGGTCTATAAATATTACCACTTTCACCCGACATGATAGATAAACCTAAAACCCGCTCGATACCAATTGTAGGTTTTTATATTTAAGGATCCACAAGGATCTAAATAGGTACTATCAAACAACTAGAGGGGGGGTGAATAGGTGTAATACTTAAAAAACCAATCTCAGTGCAAAATAAAAACCAATGCGGAAAAAAAAATAGCACACCGAGATATACGTGGAAACTCCAATCCAGGAGAAAAACCACGGGACCAACACGCAATAACAATCCACTAAGAATAGAAGAATAACAAGGTGATTACCGACTCCACGGACTCAAACCCCTCCTTCAACTTCTTCGGATCTTGCGCTCACCGATTGCACGTCCACTGCACACGTTCGAATCCACGAACGCCACTCGATCCACGAGCACACGTTCGACTCCACGAAACGCCTTCAACACATCGAATCCACGATGCTACGTCGATCCACGACGCAAACTGATAATAAAAGCTTCGATGGTGATCCTTTGCTTAGATTATCATTGAAGAACCGTAGAAGAAATCTCTAAGCAAAGACTAGATCAATTCGACAAAAGATAATCTTGGAAGAACCCGAATTGACCTAAAAGAGGCTAAAAGAAGAACGATAAAAACCTAGCCTCTAGGGTTGCTCTCAAGTGTTTTATTAATTAATCGGTAGTTCTGAGAAACCCTAAGTGTCTATTTATAGGTTAGAAACCTTTGGAAAGAGATAAGCATCAAAAACTGACTTAACAGAATTTTTCCCGCACGACGGTCCGGACTGGTTCAGGACTGTCGTCTTTTTTCAGCAATTCCTGAAAAAATAAGGTTCGGGGTCCGGACTGGAATCCCGATCCGGACTGATTAACAAAACAGTCTAAAGACTTTCCGTCCTGACTGGATTTCATAGAAAAACAGTTTTTTTGACTTTATGCAATGAAAACTTATCAAACTGTTTCTAAACTACTCAAAGTATTCGGATCACCAAATTATTTAGTTAAACGTACCTGATCAATCCGAATCCATTTTCCTTAAGATTGATGTATTGATCCACAATTCTTCAACTTCAATCTTCAAGACTCGAAACACTGAGTGTCAACTTGAGATCTTGTTGAATCTTCTCTGATT
>CM055069.1:17387411-17472876 GCA_029204045.2 Tillandsia leiboldiana
TGTCAGTGTGGTTGTCAGTGACTGATAAAGTAGAAAACATATAAGTAAATGCAATAACTGAAAAGAACACACCGAATCACCGGAGCATTTACTTCCCCCCCCCCCCCCCCCCCCCCCATGTATCGCTAAGTCCCTGTCGAATGTCACACTGGGCACCTACCCCGCTTTCAGAATACTTTGGGCCCCAACCCAATGCCGTACTCATCTTCTTAGTGCCACCAACCCTCCACTGCCCAAGTAGCAGCCGCCTCTCCTTGAGGGGTCCCCACCATCACTAGTATGGGGTACACGGGTAAAAACTTACCATCTTTTTGAAAAAATACACCATGTGCGTTGGCCAAACCACCGGTTGTGCGTGTAAGCAATATGAGTGTAAGAACAATGTTGCGACCTCAGCCGCTCTGGTCAGAATAATAGAACGATCTTGCGGCCGCAGCCGTTTCGAATAGAATAGTAAATGGGATTCACATGCTATGGGGTCCAGTCAATTTATTAAAACATCTACTTTATCAAACCGAATATTCGGGAACGACTCTACACCGGTAATAACCAAAAGTACCCACCTCGATTGTGCGGAACCTGGATTCCGGAGACCGAATCTTGCTCTCTGTCGACACCCGGACCTAAAAGTAGTCCCCAAAAGAGCCGCAGTCAGATCAGAAATATAACAGCAGATAAACCGCACCCAAAAACTCAAAAAACACTAATGACAACTTGACACGGCAGTGGCGCTGCGCGCGCGACGAGCGACGCGGCCACCCCCGCGGCGTTACGGGCCATGCGGCTGCGCGGGCACCCGCCACGCGCGGCACTTGCCGTGACCGCGCGGGCCCTAGCCCAGCGCGGAGCAAGCCGCGGCCGCACGGGCACTAGCCCCGCGCGGCACCCACCGCGACCGTGCGGGCCCAAGCCCCGCACGGCGCGAGCCGCGCCGGCGCGGGCACCGGCCCCGCGCGGCACAAGCTGCGGCCGCGTGGGCACCGGCCCCGCGCGGCGCTTGCCCTATCCGCGCGGGCATGGGCCCCGCGCGGCGCGCGGCGCAGCCGCGCGGGCGCCTGCCCGCGCGGCGCTAGCCGCGGTGTAATGACTCGACTTCTTTAGTAATATTTTACACTCCTGTTAGTAAAGTGCCTCTTTTAGGGAAGCTGAGTTATCGAGTTTTCTTAAGTTGGTCGATGTGTTGCACCGATATTTTCTGTGAAAGGGCTCGAAAAACGATGAACGGCGGTGCAATCGGATCTAAAATCCGACTTACGGATCCCCCGGAATGGGGTTTTTAAGGTCCCGATAACCGTAGGGTGCATCGGAATCCATGCAAAAGATCTGGCACGCTTTTCGAGAAATCTTAGAATTATCTCGTGAGAATAGATATTTATTATTATATAATAAATATCCGAATATGGGAGTTTTTCCTTTTTACGTACGTATGAAAAGGAAAAATAAAATAAAATAAAATAAATTAAATTAATAATAAAAAGATAATTATACCCCGTTTACCGAAAGAAAAACCCTAGTTTTAAAAGATCGCCTCCTCAAACCCTTCCCTCTCGTGCGTACCGAAGACAAAAAATAAAACCCTAGTTCGGAGAAGAGAAAAGAATAGAGAACCCTAACCGGAGGAGAAAAGAAGGAAAGAAGGAGAAAGCGGAGGGACCCGATCGCCCCGATTGACGTGCCGGAGACCGGAGAACGAGATGCCATCATCTACGGGGAGCGGATCCGGATCCCCAACGCCACAAGGGACAAGATCGAATCTTTGTTCTCGATAGATCGAGGTTAGTGATCGTTATTTATCTTCCGTCGGTCCGTTCGTGGGTTTTTCGGTGTCCTTTGGAGATCGCTTTAATCGGTACATTAATCACGGGTTCTTGATTTTGGTTTTTGATCAATGTTTTGTTCTTGTTCTTGACCGGGTTAAATCGATGGTTTTTAATCGGTCTTTTGATCGGGTTTCCGATCGATGTTTCGATCAATGGTTTAATCGGTAGAATTACCGCGGATTTGTTTGGGGTTAATTGGGTGTTCCGTTGGAGCATGGGGGGGTTAACGGGAGGTCGCCGCCGCCGTTGTTAAACGGGAGGCCGCCGCCGCCGTTATCATGTTCTCGGGGTCGTCGCCGGAGCCGCCCGGGGGGCGAAAACGGAGAAGAAAATGCGAAAACGGAAAAGAAACTGCGAATCGGGACGTTACTATGCATCCCGTACGGATTTCCTCAGCCACGGTCCACGGCCCGGGCGTGCACCCGGCGCATGGCCCCGCAGCGCGGATGCGCAGACCCGGCGCATGCCTCCGTGCGCCGGCCCGGCCCCCGAAGCGCGGTGCACGCCTCAGCGTGCACCCGGTGAGCGACGCCGCGGCCTGAAGGCGTGAGCCCGGTGCGCGCCTCTCCCGTGCACCGGCCCGGCCCAACTCCCCTAGTGCACGCTTCCTGGGTGAGCCCGGTCTGCGCGCGCAGCCGCCCAATGCGCAGACCCGGTCCACGCCTGATCCGTGCACCACCCGCCAGCCCGGAAGTCCGGTAGCTCCGTTTTGGTCTGTTTTTCACCGTTTCGAGCGCCGTTTTCACCGTTGGGATCACCGTTTCCGCTGTTTTCTTGGCATGGCTACTCGGGGTCATCTAAGTCACCGTTTCGCCATGTCATGTGCTAGTTTCGCCGTTGCTCCGCGCCCAGACAAAATCGTCGGGGTCGCGCCGTCGGGCCTTTGTCTCATCAGTTTCGCCGTCGGGGTTACTTGGCTTGACTGTCGTCGCCCCGAGTTGGCTACCAGATGAGAAATTGGGACTTCCGTTAGCGGATTTGGGTTCCGATGGAGTTCGCGATGATATAGTCGCGGTCCGGTTGTTGTTAACCATCGGTTTTACCGTAAGAGATCCGGTTTGATCTGAGTTTTACGGTTTTACTTGACAGTTTTGACTCGACGGTTTTTTATTGACAACGCGGTCCGCTTGGCACAGTGACTTTGGTTTTTCGTTGATTTATTGTTACAGTGGTCGGGATCACTGATTTTGCCTGGTTAGGGTAAAGTGTTAAATTGTGCTTTTGGTTATTTTGTTAGGCCGCGTGAAGTTCTGATTGCTTAGGAGGGTCACGGGAGCGGTCGTTTATCTTCGTTTCAGGTGGGTAACTTTGCAATAAGTGCTTTATGATATCATAACAAGTATAATAACAAGTCTAATAAAGTAGATGAGATGTATCAACTGTTTAAACCTATCACATGAGTATTTCCCGTTTCTTCTATTATTAACTGTGGCGACTAAGTGTCGCGGCGATTGTTACACGCCGATTTCGGCAATTCATGTATTTTAATGCTTACACGCACACCAGCGGTTTGGCCACCGATAGGGTGTACTTTTCCGGAATTGTGGTACGTTGACCCGTGTACCCCACAAAAGTGAAAGTGCCGAGTGGGGACTCCTTCACGCCAGCTATAAGTGTGGCACTAGCACCATGAAGGGGTTAGAAGCATTACGAAAGCAAAGTGATTGTGCACGAGGGAGGTCATAAGGCCTTCCGACAGGTATCATGCAAATAAATCAAGGGATATGGACTCGTGAGGGAAAAAGCGAAAGGTTCCAATGTATTCGGTTTGCTTTAAAAATACTTCTAATTGTTTTGATCATCTACTTTATTTGTCACTGACTTTACCCACACTGTGACAGGTTTGACTAGGTGTAGTAGTCGGGACAATGGTGAGGCAGCGTCTAGAGGATATTAGCGGTATGAGGCTTATTTCGTCGTTCTTGCTTTGGGTTATCTCATCTCCTTTTATTTAGTTTAAGTTCTCAATTGCTTGACTGTGGAATATTGTGGATGTTGGATTGAGAGTTTGTTTTCGTGATGTGATCTTTATTATGCTTCTTAGTGACTTATATGCGGCATTTTTATACCAAACAAAAGGGTTTCGAAAATGCTATCCAAAACCAAGTGTCGTGTAGGCACTACTTTGTAAACCTCTGGATTTATCCTTTCAAAAGATGTCGCCGCCCTACTGTGACTTGTGCTAACACTTTGGAAAAACTAGGTGTCGTGTGGACACCGTTTGCAACCCGTAGTTTTATCTCTTGATGTCGTGAATGAAAGTTTGGATGTAAATAAATAGTATTGCTCTCTCTCTTGTTGTATTCACTGTGACTATGTGGTTAAAGAAGATAATGTTGTAAATGTGACGCTGTGCATATACAATGGAGACTCTGTCCGTTTAAAGGATGAATTTGTATATGTGGCGGTCTGACGCGCACCGGTAGGCAAGGTCGTTTACAAAAAAATATATATGTACGTATTCCGCTAATCCTTAGACCTTCGGGGCGTGACAGGTTATATGGTATCAGAGAAAAAACAACTTTAACCACAGTAATCAGTGACCAACATCCACAGTGCATAACGCCACAAACAATTGAACATGAGATAACCAAGGTATAGGTGCGGTAGACCGTGAGTGTGCGAGGGAAAAAGGGGGATTTGATTTCGGTGCGTTAGTAGGTCTTGGTGCTAGACTAGTTAGGTCTAGGATTGACTTGTTTTCTTTGTATACAGCAAATAATGGCCCGAACTAGGTTATCAACGGAGAACGTAGGGGCAGAAAGTACGGTGCCAACAGCGGCGGAGTATCAGCTTCTCCGACAACAACTACGAGAGATGGCGGGGCAGTTAGCAACCTTTATGGAACAGGTGCGTCAGTTGACGCAACAGCCGACTACACCAGTGGAGGTCGCCCAGGCTCCTCTGCCCGGACTAGCCGCACCAGTGATGGGACCGCCGGTGGCGGACAGCGAGGCTATGGTCGCCCCTCCTCCGACCACGGTAACCGGGGTACCGTCGGTTCAGCCAACAACGCCTTCAGTAGCACCAACACCAGCAACTTCGGGACCTATGCCGTGGGCCACTGTTGGAGACCTCTTGAGAAAGACCGTGGCGACACCTACTCCCAGAGTGTCCGCCGTCGCTGCGGGGGAAGCCCCTATCAAGCAAACCGAACGGGACAGGGTGAGAGCGAACTTGACGGATTTCAAGAAGTACGACCCACCCGTGTTTGAGGGAGAGACGACCGACCCTTGGGTCGTGGAAAAATGGGTAGACACCATGGAAAGGCTCTTCGAAGATTTGCTGATGGAGGAGCAGGAGCGGGTCCCCTTGGCGGTCCACTTTCTAGGGGGAAACGTCCGCATGTGGTGGAAGACGGTGTGCTCGGACCCCTCGGAGGGCACCGCCCTTCCATCTTGGTCCTCGTTCCGAGAAAAAAACTGTTTGGGGCATTTTTCTCCGACAGCATCAAACAGTAGATGGAGGATGACCCGAAGCACATCAAGCAAGGAAGGCGGACGGAAATGGAGTACCAACGGGCATTTGTGAGGTTGGTCAAATGTGTCCCCTTTGTCATAAGAGACGAATCTCACAAAGCCCGTCTTTTTGTGGACGGTTTACGGAGCGACGTCTTCAAGGTGGTGCAAGCGGCGGATTTGCACACCTTCCAGGATGTGGTTGATATGGCCACCGCGGTGGAGCGCGAATGTCACGCCCCGAGTGTAAACCAGAACCCGGGCTCGTCAACAGATCCGCCGTGCACACAGAATTTTCCATGTACACGAAGCGTCGGTAACCTGCTCAGATAAGATATACAATAAAAGAGCATAATACAGAGCTGAACTAACAAGAACTGCATAATATCTCAGAATGAAAATAAGATAAAGCTGTAATAAATACAATAGACTCCCAGCTCACCAAAATAATACACCCAGCTGGCCAAAGCCAGACCTCAAAATAAAGGTAAACTACTATAGTCTGAGTAGCATGGGTACAATATCTGTCTAACTGCATCTCACAGCCTCACAGGAGATCTATCTACTCGACGATCCCCTTACCTCGATCAGCTGCCAATAGCCCAGCAGCTCCCGCAAACGACTCTGCAAAACAAAGGGAAGAAGAAGAAGAAACAACAATGGGGGTGAGAACCACTAGTAAACCAGTAGCCTCCCCCTATGGATAAAGCCTCAAACTCCGACGTACCCACTAAGTCTACCAGAGGCAAAGAATGAGGAAAGCGGTAAGCTATAAGACTACAGAAAAAAGGGAACTACCACTAGTCTGCCTCTAAATGTAGTGCCAAAATGAATGACTGTAAGTATGCATCAGTAACCGCATCGGTCCAAATAAACCCAATCTAGCCACCAGTAAAAACTGGTACTGCCTGCTGCCGCTATCATCATCGTGCAAGCTGATCCGCGCCAAAGTGATAGCAATGAGTCAATGCCGTCCGATACCCATTTGGTACACCGCACGCTTCGAAGTGGCACTCGAGGGGAGCCACCCACATGAGGAAAGTAACAATGTCATAAGTATCATAAAAGCAGGTCTGGATCATGACTATGATCAAAGTAGAAAATCCCTCCACTAAAGAAAATCCCAATCTGATGCAAAGATAAACATCCGATCAACCGTCTAATGTCCGCGGTTACTGCAATACCCCACAAGTCCACAATCTGATAAAATAACCAACATCTGGTCAACCGCCTAATATCCGCGGTTACCACAATGCCCCACAATCCATAATCAAGTACGACCTGTCCCAGACTCCAAAGTCCCGACTACACTATCCCAAACCCCTGCTCGAACCCGAGCAACATGAATCAAAAGTCTAAATGAAAAGGAGAAAGGAAACAATCATGGTTTCTCCTAAGTCAATTCCCAATATGATAGTGTAGCAATAAATAGTGGCATATCTAGATGTCCATACAAGGATGCAAATGTCCTCATGAAAGATAAAGAAAGTGTATCAAATAGTAGCTCCACATGTGTGTCAAATAATCACTCCGCATAGATATAACCATCATGCCAAAATCATTAACCAATTACACATGTCTATGATCCCTGATCTATAATAAATCACCAAAGTAGTACCCGCATATAGATATGTCATCATGTCTCAACCATTAACTCATTTAACCAACTTTCACACAAATCTATTTGCTAACATGGCATGCTAACATATCACCATCATAGTATATCAATCCCACAAAATAGGCCAATGATAAATCAGGATCATTTAGTTAAGCATGATTTCTAATGGGGTGCCAAATAAATTAGGGGTCTCTCTAATAGTCCTAGTGAGTAAATCGCAGTAAGAGGTAAGCAACAACGACCCACCTGGCACGCAAATCCACACCCAACAAGCCTCCTCGCTGTCCACGGCTCTCTAATCCCGCAACTCACTGAAAACAGTGCACAGCTGTACAGAACAACGCACCCGGTATAAATACAAGTCTCAAAAATACAGCATTTGCTGTTTTTCCAAATAGCTCAAAAAAAGAGGGATTTTCACCTTGCGACGAGTAGATCAAAATCGACTCTTTAAACGCCTTGATCTGATATCTGTAGCCAAAGATAGAAAATCAACAATCCCATGCTGTCTAGGAATTCCATCACAGAAAATAGGGTCAAATGATGTCTCGGGAATGGTGCCAAAAACCCAAAATGAAGCAAAATGATCAACACAAAAATCGAAGCCTTACCTCCTAGGAACACACTGTCGAAGAAATCGCTAAAAAATTCCTTCTAGTTTGCTCAGAGAAATTTTCCGACTGAACTGCGACGGAAAATGGGATGAAACTAAAAATCGTCGCAGCGCACCGCGTCGCAGATAACTCACAGTCGGCAACTCCAAAAATTCTGAAAATTCTAGGAGAGAGAGAGGATAGAGAGAGGAACAATTTTCGTGTAGGCCACGACCTCTGATTCTCTCTCTACAACTCAAAAACCGAGGTGAGAAAGGGAGGGGGGAAAAGATCCTATATATAATAGGCCAAGGAATATTCTTGGGCTCCACACAGGATCCGGACAGAACAGCAAACACCGAAATGGACTAACTAGGACGCGCCACGCGCCCACAAAATAGCAAACATCCATGCAAGGGCCACTCAGAAGCCACCACGTGTCACCCGGGAGCACGCACCCGGTCCCCGCGCCGGGTCTTCCGGAACCTGTCAGCCAATCGGGTGCTGCCACGTGTCACAGACAACGCCGCCTTCTAGAAGTCGTCCAACCAATCAGAGGACGCCACGTGGCAAAACCCATTTTCCGTGCACCCGGTGCACGCCATGCCCGTGGACCGACCAGCATGCGCGCCTGCCCGCGCCTGCCGCGCCTGTCCGCGCCGCCCTCCGCCGCCGCCCGCCGGTTGCCGCCGGCCGCCGGAACAGTAATTCCGGCCGGCCGGAGTTACTGTTCCAGTGAACAGTAATTTTTGGCGAAAAAATAAAGTAAATATACCATTTTGATCGTTTTCGCGCGCCGAGTCCAAATCCGCTGTCCATTTTGCCAAATTCTCATCCGAAATTTTGCCGAAAGCCTCCGGAAAAGCCCACTTGTTCCGATTTTCGTGCCGGGTCCATTTATGAGGTCCAATTTCGATACTACAAGCTCCATTACACTGTGTAAGCTTCCTGTAGTCACTAATAAAGCTGCAAAAACTTCTACAAAAGTCCGGATCATCACAGCCAATTTACGATTTCACGAGCCGACGGGAGAGCTCGAAACACGGCGGGGATAAGAAACGAACTCGGCCTTATTTCGGAAGATTGCATACCAAGGGGAGCCGGCCTCCTAAACACCCGATATCGCAACAAGGATCCAAGAATGCGCCGACGGGAGGACGAAGGCCGGTGGACAAGCCTTGCATCATTTACGACGGAATACACGTAGTGACCGAATGTCCCCAGAAGCAAGACCACTGTTTTCGATGCGGCAAACCGGGGCACTTCCGTTTCAACTGCCCCTTGAAAACGGGGACATCACCCGTAGAAGCATCGACACCTTCGTCTCAACAATCGGGAGGAGGGAGAGTCTATACGATGACCCACCAGGGGACGGACCCACCGGAGGACCTCGTAGCAGGTAATACTCGAGTTTCAGATCATCGTGCTAGAACTTCAGTGTCAACGCTTGAGCATCCCACTCTTTCACCTTGCTTCGTGTTTTCGCCCCTACCTTAGAAGAAATCTCCATCATAGAAATAAGTTCGGTCGGATCTTTAGGCTACCCCTCGAGGCAGGCGGCTTTACTCCTTCCTGCCCAGCGAGGGTGTGGCGGGTTCTTAATCTCTAAGAACTAGTGGGGTTTCCATTAAGGGTTATCGGCGTAGTGCTTGGGACCGACAGTCGCGGCAATCTTTAAGCGGTAGTTGACTGCTTGAAGTTCCAAGTGCGTCTCCGGGAATCGGACTTACCGGAACTTGTAAACTTGGCTTGTAGGAACGCCTTCTGCTCGCTTTTCTTTTCGTTGTTGCGGGCAAGAAGCTTGGTAGAAGGCAGTCGAGTAGCGTTCACGAGTTCCGTATGGATCTTGACACGAGAAGAACAAGTACCCCCCTACCTCGGATAGATGACCTATTCGATCAACTACAAGGAGCAACGGTGTTCCCAAAGTTTGATCTACGGTCCGGCTAGCACCAGCCTAGAGTCCGGGGTGATGACATACCGAAAACAGCCCTGCGAACTCGAAATAGTCAACATGAGTTTACGGTTAGACCGTTAGGACTCGTTAACGCACCAGCGGTGTTCACGGGCATGATGAATAGGATACTCAAGCCCTTCTTAGACCAGTCGGTGATGGTCTTATAGTTGACGTTCCGATCTACTCTCGCTCAGACAAGGGGTATGGGGAACACTTGCGAGTAATCCCCCAGACCCTCCGGGACCAGGAGTTGTATGCCAAACTCAAGAAGTGTGAGTTCTGGCTCCGTGAGGGAGACTTCTTGGGACGCCTACTCTCAGCATCGTGAATTGCGGTGGACCCGAGGAGGATTGAAGCAGCGACCAACTGGACTCGGCCAACAACGGTGACGGAAATCCGAAGCTTCCTAGGACGGGCAGGGTACTACAGACGCTTCGTGGGAGGCTTCTCAAAGATAGCCACTCCCCTAAATCGACTAACCCGGAAAGGGGGGAGATTCGTCCGGACTGTAGGTTTTTAAATATTTAAGGATCCACACGGATCTAAATAGGTACTATCAAACAACTAGAGGGGGAGGTGAATAGGTGTAATATACTTATAAAACCAATCTCAGTGCAAAATAAAAACCAATGCGGAAAATAAAAATAGCACACCGAGATATACGTGGAAACTCCAATCCAGGAGAAAAACCACGGGACCAACACGCAATAACAATCCACTAAGAATAGAAGAATAACAAGGTGATTACCGACTCCACGGACTCAAACCCCTCCTTCAACTTCTTCGGATCTTGCGCTCACCGATTGCACGTCCACTGCACACGTTCGAATCCACGAACGCCACTCGAATCCACGAGCACACGTTTCGAATCCACGAAACGCCTTCAACACATCGAATCCAAGATGCTACGTCGAATCCACGACGCAAACTTGATAAAAGCTTCGATGGTGATCCTTTACTTAGATTATCATTGAAGAACCGTAGAAGGAATCTCTAAGCAAAGACTAGATCAATTCGACAAAAGATAGATCTTGGAAGAACCGTCGAATTGACCTAAAAGAGGCTAAAAGAAGAACAATAAAAAACCTAGCCTCTAGGGTTGCTCTCAAGTGTTTTATTAATTAATCGGTAGTTCTTGAGAAACCCTAAGTGTCTATTTATAGGTTAGAAACCTTTGGAAAGAGATAAGCATCAAAAACTGACTAAACAGAATTTTTCCCGCACGACGGTCCGAACTGGTTCAGGACTGTCGTCCTTTTTCAGCAATTCCTGAAAAAACAAGGTTCGGGGTCCGGACTGGAATCCACGGTCCGGACTGGATTAACAAAACAGTCCTGAACAGAATTTCCAGTCTAAACTACTCAAATGTATTCGGATCACCAAAATTATTTAGTTAAACGTACCGATCAATCCGAATCCATTTTCCTTAAGATTGATGTATATGATCCACAATTTTTCAACTTCAATCTTCAAGACTCAAAACACTGAGTGTCAACTTGAGATCTTGTTGAATCTTCTCTGAGTCTTCGATTGCTGATTGACAATTTGATCACTTCAAGACTCCGACTCAACTCACGAAATATGCCAACACAAAAAGCCGTAACAATCTCCCCCTTTGGCAATTTCGTAACAAAACCCAAAAATACATAAAACGCTCAAGACACTCATCTTAAAAAATCGAAACTCAATGTCATCACCAAAACATTGACTTTCTTTGCGTGAAAGATCCAATAAACAAAAATTACATTTGAACCAGTCTTAGAACAAACTCTATGACTTAGGACTTGGAGTCTTAAAGCGATGTACTGCAAAACAAAACTCCAAACAAAATCAAACGTTAGTCGTTAGAAATGTAAATCTTACATTTGATTCGTCCTTTTGGTTCTTTTATTTTTCGGCTCCTTTTTCATCATCTCCCCCTATCTCGATGATCTCATCTCCGTCTCCCCCTATCTCGATGATCTCTTCTCCCCTATTTCTCTTCTCCCCCTTTTTGTCACAAATTGTCAAACAGTGAACATACTAGACAAAAGGAAATCACTAACAGCATTAGTTCATAGAGAAAGAGAGATAAAAGCTCAGTTCCGGTATATAACAAAAATGCAGATTGCGTACCGGTAGTCGAAAGCAAAAATCAAATAATTTCTTGAAACAAATCCAGATTTTGAAATATTTGAATTACCGATTTGTATTCCATCAAGAAAATAATTTAAGTGCTTGAAAATAATATGAGATCACATAGATGTCATTCAATCCAATTAATTTTACAAAAGTTAAAAAGATTTACTCCGAAATCATGAAAAACAAAGATAAAACATTATAAACCGTTTTTCATATTATATACGTCAAACACAAGTCATCAAAAATAATCTAGAGATCCAAAGTCTATCAAGATGTAACGGATTTACAAAGATGACTTATAGAGATTTCCAAATGACATCAATTTTAAATTTTACCCTTTCAAATTTGAGATAAGCACTAAAATACCTAAGGGTGGCTCTTTGAGCATCTTTCAACTATCCCACCTTATACCAACCAGGAGATTAATCAAAATAAGAACATTGAATATAAATCTCCGAATGCTTCAACTAAAAAATTTCAAAAATATTTTCCTAGCATTCAAAACATGTGGTAGCTTCACACGCAAACCGGACGACCGGGGTGGCAGCTCTTTCAAACATGTGGTGGTAGTTTTCACACTCCTTTCGGATGTAACTCTTTCCACATCTTTTGCAATTTATTTCATTACCCTTGTAAGAAAATACAATCTCTTATGTGAAAGAATTAAATCCCAAATTTTAGTCTATCGGTTGTCTCATGTTTATCACAAAGAACTCACACAACCGAGATAGATTAATCATCTAAAGATCACACATGATTACTAAAATTTGATGAATATAATTATCAAAAACTCCTATAATGAATTATCTTCAAGGATTATGATTATGGATTAAAGTTGATAATTCATATAAGATTAAATTGGAGTGATTGAAAGTGAAACCCTTTTTATTCAATGCACTTGTTCAAAAACAAAACATAAAAACGAAGAGCATTGAAAACATGTAATGCAGAGATTCAGAAAAATATGAAAGGAAAACCAATCAAAGCATTACATACAGTCATAAGCTATTTAGAACTTAAGACATGAAAAGATATCACCTTTCCGAATCCAAAATCGTCGAATTTTGGGTTGTCTTGATTCATTCTGGCCGGGAGTTGATAGCTTTGACTGTTTGTCCACCTTAGGTCTTTGCCTCGCAATGATCCACTTGTATGATTGATGTTGTGGCTCGGACCTTTGGTGGATTGAGGGAACTCCATTGAATTGATGTTGCTTTTGATTCCGTTGAGTCCGCTCCGTAGATGAAGTTGCCGAAGAATTCTTCTTTTTCTTTTTCGGGCACGACTTCATCAAGTGACCTTCAAATCCACAATGGTGACAAGTTCTTCCTTTCAATTTAGTTGTGGAACTTGAAGCCTTCACAGTTTGGTTCTTTTTAAATCCCAAACCAACCTTGCTTGTTTTACCTAATCCGGACATACAATCAAGTTTCTTGGAACTGGTTGAAAGCCTTTGTATGTCGGATTTAAGTTGATGAACTTGCTTGGTCAAAGCTTGGTTGGTGACATGAATTTCCTCAAACTGTTTTTCTATAAAATCAATCTTGTTAATATGGGAATTAACGATCGTTTCCGATTGATTTATCTTTTCTTGGAGGATTTTATTATTATCCAATAAAAACTCTCGTTCCTCCTCGAGATCATGAAGTTTGATCTTTAAAGCATGATTCTCGTCTTGAATCTCAAGTCGTTGCTTCCTCAACTTCTTACTATGCTTGGCCATCTTCTTTGATTCTGTAAGAAGTTGTTGATATGCCTCAACAAGTTCTTCTTCGTCCGACTCCCCCTCACTAGATGACTCTCCGCCGAAGGTTGATGTTTCATGCAAAATCAAAGGAATAGAGTCAGTGATTAAAGATGATAAGCAAACATTAGAAGAGGGAATTTGAGAGGCATGAAAGGCAACGACTTTTTCCTCTTTACTTGAGGTCGATTCATTAGAAGTAGAATCGTCCCAAGTTTTCGCTTGCAAAGCATTCTTTTTATATGATATTGGAGAAGGACAATCCGTTGAAATATGGTCGTAGACTTTGCATCTATAACATTGGATTTCCCCTTCGAATTCATCTTTTTCCTTAGAAGGTTTTGCAGAGCTTTAGAGGTTAGAGGATTTAGAACCCGATGATCCTTTAGATGGTTTTGAGGATGAAGATCCATCGGTTCGATTCTTCCAAAACTTTCGACGAAATTTCTTTATGATCCGCGCCAATTGTTCTTCAAAATCGGCAAAAGTGATTTCATCGTCGGAACTTGATTCGCCATCTTCTTCGTTTGTAGATTTGAATGCAACACCTGTAAGCTTAGAAGAAGACTTGGAAGAAACTTGATTAGTAAGAAAAGTCATCTCATAAGTTTGTAAAGCACCTACTAATTCCTCTACTCTCATCTCATCAGGATGACTAACGGTTTCAATGGCGGTAACCTTTGCCCTAAACCGTTCCGGAAGAGTCCGAAGTATCTTTCTTACAACTCTCGACTCCGGGATCTTTTCTCCTAAATTAGCACAAGTATTGATTACATCTTGAAGTCTAGTGTAATAATCAGTAAATAATTCATGCTCATCCATATGAATAGAGTCAAATTGACTTGTAAGCATCTGGAGCTTTTGAATTTTTACTAGATTAGTACCCTCATGTGTAATTTTGAGAATATCCTAAATTTCCTTCGCGGTTTCACACGCGGAAATTCGTGTGAACTCAGTCGAGGAAAGAGAATTAAATAAAGCGTTCATACCTTTCCCATTGTAAGAAGATCTTTCGAATTCCTCTTTAGACCATCTAGAGCGAGGTTTTGGGGTAGTAGAATTTCCTACTTCCTCAACAGGATGCACCGAATCGTATTCCACGGATTGCCATACCCGCTCATCAATTGCGATGAGAAAAGCTCTCATCCACACTTTCCAATAAGCATAATTAGTCCCATCAAAAAGAGGAGGTCTATAAATATTACCACTTTCACCCGACATGATAGATAAACCTAAAACCCGCTCCGATACCAATTGTAGGTTTTTAAATATTTAAGGATCCACACGGATCTAAATAGGTACTATCAAACAACTAGAGGGGGGGTGAATAGGTGTAATACTTATAAAACCAATCTCAGTGCAAAATAAAAACCAATGCGGAAAATAAAAATAGCACACCGAGATATACGTGGAAACTCCAATCCAGGAGAAAAACCACGGGACCAACACGCAATAACAATCCACTAAGAATAGAAGAATAACAAGGTGATTACCGACTCCACGGACTCAAACCCCTCCTTCAACTTCTTCGGATCTTGCGCTCACCGATTGCACGTCCACTGCACACGTTCGAATCCACGAACGCCACTCGAATCCACGAGCACACGTTTCGAATCCACGAAACGCCTTCAACACATCGAATCCACGATGCTACGTCGAGTCCACGACGCAAACTTGATAAAAGCTTCGATGGTGATCCTTTGCTTAGATTATCATTGAAGAACCGTAGAAGGAATCTCTAAGAAAAGACTAGATCAATTCGACAAAAGATAGATCTTGGAAGAACCGTCGAATTGACCTAAAAGAGGCTAAAAGAAGAACGATAAAAAACCTAGCCTCTAGGGTTGCTCTCAAGTGTTTTATTAATTAATCGGTAGTTCTTGAGAAATCCTAAGTGTCTATTTATAGGTTAGAAACCTTTGGAAAGAGATAAGCATCAAAAACTGACTTAACAGAATTTTTCCCGCACGACGGTCCGGACTGGTTCAGGACTGTCGTCTTTTTTCAGCAATTCCTGAAAAAATAAGGTTCGGGGTCCGGACTGGAATCCACGGTCCGGACTGGATTAACAAAACAGTCCTAAACAGAATTTCCAGTCCTGAACGGATTTCCTAGAAAAACAGTTTTTGACTTTTATGCAATGAAAACTTATCCAACTGTTTCTAAACTACTCAAATGTATTCGGATCACCAAAATTATTTAGTTAAACGTACCTGATCAATCCTAATCCATTTTCCTTAAGATTGATGTATATGATCCACAATTCTTCAACTTCAATCTTCAAGACTCGAAACACTGAGTGTCAACTTGAGATCTTGTTGAATCTTCTCTGAGTCTTCGATTGCTGATTGACAATTTGATCACTTCAAGACTCCGACTCAACTCACGAAATATGCCAACACAAAACCCGTAACACGGACGGCCCAGTGCCAGAAGAGCTTCGAAGAACTTAAAAACAGACGCACACGGGCGCCAGTGCTCACATTGCCAAAGCCCGGAGAGGACTAAAAGATCTAGTGTGACGAATCTCCAAGAGGATCTTGGGAGGCCAAACAACGGACACGCAACGACAACTGGTGCGAGACAGAATATCCTCGGAGCAAGGCGGAGTTTTTACGATTGGCTCAGATAATGTAATAAGGTTCCGGGGACGAATTCGTGTGCCCGATAAGCTAGAAATGAGGGAAGAAAATCTAGCAAAAGCATATAATGCCCCCTACACTGCGCATCCCGGAGGTACAAAGATGTACAAGGATCTGTGGCAGACCTTCTGGTGGCCCAAATTAAAGAGCGATGTGACACAATCGTGGCACATTATTTGGTGTGCCAACAGGTGAAAGCGGAACATCAGCGACCGGCGGGGAAACAGACGCTTCGGCTTACGAGGGAAGTAGTAGCAGGAAAGACCCCTTACGAAGAGTAATGTTGGTCTCGACCCCAGGAGAACCCTTAGAACAAAATACTTTGTACCTTCCTGCCCAATAAGGATGTGAAGACTTAGTTGTCTTATGTGTTGGCTATTTATTTATGGGTTAAATAGGTCCAACTTCTTGCCTCGTGACAATAGACCCAACGTCCAGGTGGGTCGAGTCCGGTCAAGATTCGTGGCGCTGTGTCCGTACGCTTTAAGTGTATTGGTTGTGTATCTCTAAAAGTTCGAGCTTTTGGAATTAATGGTTGGCGCCAACGATCCGACATTCGGGATCTAGGAGTGAGTACGCCCGGTGGCATACCGGTTGGCCCTACCGCCAAACCTCGATACGAATACTGGCACGGTAGGAAAAGAAACTTCGCAACCGAACAATCCCCTACGTAAAGATGCAATGGAGTAACCATGAGGAGCGCGAGACGACTTGGAGACTTGAGACGAAAATGAAAGAGTGTTTTCCCGAATTGTTTAGCGAGGGTTGAGATTAAGTTTCGAGGACGAAACTTCTTATAAAGTGTGAGTGGTGTAATGACTCGACTTCTTTAGTAATATTTTACACTCCTGTTAGTAAAGTGCCTCTTTTAGGGAAGCTGAGTTATCGAGTTTTCTTAAGTTGGTCGATGTGTTGCACGGATATTTTTCTGTGAAAGGGCTCGAAAAACGATGAACGGCGGTGCAATCGGATCTAAAATCCGACTTACGGATCCCCCGGAATGGGGTTTTGAAGGTCACGATAACCGTAGGGTGCATCGGAATCCGTGCAAAAGATCTGGCACGCTTTTCGAGAAATCTTAGAATTATCTCGTGAGAATAGATATTTATTATTATATAATAAATATCCGAATATGGGAGTTTTTTTTTTTACGTACGTATGAAAAGGAAAAATAAAATAAAATAAAATAAAATAAAATAATAATAAAAAGATAATTATACCCCGTTTATCGAAAGGAAAACCGTAGTTTTAAAAGATCGCCTCCTCAAACACTTCCCTCTCGTGCGTACCGAAGACCAAAAATAAAACCCTAGTTCGGAGAAGAGAAAAGAAAAGAGAACCCTAACCGGAGGAGAAAAGAAGGAAAGAAGGAGAAAGCGGAGGGACCCGATCGCCCCGATTGACGTGCCGGAGACCGGAGAACGAGACGCCATCATCTACGGGGAGCGGATCCGGATCCCCAACACCGCAAGGGACAAGATCGAATCTTTGTTCTCGATAGATCGAGGTTAGTGATCGTTATTTCTCTTCCGTCGGTCCGATCGTGGGTTTTCCCATGTCCTTTGGAGATCGCTTTAATCGGTACATTGATCACGGGTTCTTGATTTTGGTTTTTGATCAATGTTTTGTTCTTGTTCTTGACCGGGTTTAATCGATGGTTTTTAATCGGTCTTTTGATTGGGTTTCCGATCGATGTTTCGATCAATGGTTTAATCGGTAGAATTACCGCGGATTTGTTTGGGGTTAATTGGGTGTTCCGTCGGAGCATGGGGGAGTTAACGGAAGGCCGCCACCGCCGTTGTTAAACGGGAGGCCGCCGCCGCCGTTATCATGTTCGCGGGGTCGTCGCCGGAGCCGCCCGGGGGGCGAAAACGGAGAAGAAAACGCGAAAACGGAAAAGAAACCGCGAATCGAGACGTTACTGTGCATCCCGTACGGATTTCCTCAGCCGCGGTCCACGGCCCGGGCGTGCACCCGGCGCACGCCCCCGCAGCGCGGATGCGCAGACCCGGCGCATGCCTCCATGCGCCGGCCCGGCCCGCGAAGCGCGGTGCACGCGTCAGCGTGCACCCGGTGAGCGACGCCGCGGCCTGAAGGCGTGAGCCCGGTGCGCGTTAGCGGATTTGGATTCCGATGGAGTTCGCGATGATATAGTCGCGGTCCGGTTGTTGTTAACCATCGGTTTTACCGTCAGAGATCCGGTTTGATATGAGTTTTACGGTTTTACTTGACAGTTTTGACTCGACGGTTTTTGATTGACAACGCGGTCCGCTTGGCACAGTGACTTTGGTTTTTCGTTGATTTATTGTTACAGTGGTCGGGACCACTGATTTTGCCTGGTTAGGATAAAGTGTTAAATTGTGCTTTTGGTTATTTTATTAGGCCGCGTGAAGTTCTGATTGCTTAGGAGGGTCACGGGAGCGGTCGTTTATCTTCGTTTCAGGTGGGTAACTTTGCAATAAGTGCTTTATGATATCATAACAAGTATAATAACAAGTCTAATAAAGTAGATGAGATGTATCAACTGTTTAAACCTATCGCATGAGTATTTTCCGTTTCTTCTACTATTAACTGTGGCGACTAAGTGTCGCGGCGATTGTTACACGCCGATTTCGGCAATTCATGTATTTGAATGCTTACACGTGTCACGCCCCGAGTCCGCCAATTTGTACGGTTCGGGCACGCCAACAGACCCGCCAATCGGGTAAGATCTTTTCCTACCCGAAAGAAATGGTAACATCCATAATAACACAACAAGTGTATGCGGACGCTCAATATCAGAGTACTAAAAATCACTACAAATTAAAACTTTCATTCAACAACAACAGTTAAAGCGGAAATGAAAGCATACAAGAGTGAACCATGCATTACTTTATTACACTTTACATCTTTGAACTTGCCAATAAAATTATTACAATTCTTTTACATTATTTCCTCACCATACAAGGTTCACTCAAGAAATATAAAAATGGGATACCTCTGCTAGACCCTCTAGGTCTCTATGCTGCTGGGCCCTTGCCCCTGTCGCATGCCTCGCCGTCTGCATCTGTCCGTCGCAACCGCTGCATCCATACCCGAACCTGTGGGGGGAGTCACCCAAGGGGTGTGAGAACTACTGTGACACCCCCGGAATTTGGATTAGTCCTATATATAAATGATATAATAGGACTAAATCTCTAACCCGGCTATAGCATTTTGGATGGTAGCAAGATCCAAGAGGAACATGAGAGTTAAGCGTGCTAGAGCTAGAGTAGTTCTAGGATGGGTGACCCCCTGGGAAGTGGGGCGTCACAGTTGGTATCAGAGACATTCACCAGCCGGAAATGTGAGATGAGTCTCGGCTGAGCCAGGGTTATATAGCGGGTAGAGTGTGGCTCCCCGGCTAATGACCGTTGTAGGTGGAGTGCAGCTCCCTACAAGGTCGGCTAAGGCTAGCGAGACGAGTCTCACATCGCCTGGTGCTTGTGAGTGTGCTTGAGCCTGACGTGGACGTCAGGGCTTAAAGGGGGGAAGAATGTGACACCCCCGGAATTTGGATTAGTCCTATATATAAATGATATAATAGGACTAAATCTCTAACCTGGCTATAGCATTTTGGATGGTAGCAAGAGCCAAGAGGAACATGAGAGTTAAGCGTGCTAGAGCTAGAGTAGTTCTAGGATGGGTGACCCCCTAGGAAGTGGGGCGTCACAACTACGACATAGTTCCCAGTGGTTCAACCACCGAGATAAAGTGTCCTACACCACTAGGTCCAATGGAAGCAATAATAATAGTGCTAGGGAATTAAAATCCTCAAAATCAACATGCAGCTATGCACAATAATATATCACTATCTCTATATACTCATCAACCCAGCACTACTCTGTCTAGTCATATCAGGCTACTAAGCACCAACTCGTCCGCTATGTCGCTATATATATAAGGTCAAACTAATCCGGCCTTGGCCACTCAAATTTCTCTTTTTCTTTACATTCTGGTGCTTTAGTTCAAGTTAACCCTCAGAAATTCTTATCCAACGGGCCCCAGCCCGGTAGTCCTGCTACCATAAGATGAGATTTCTAAGGTTGCCGATAACACTCGCAAGTGTTACCTCGTCCTACGGGAGAAACGTGCCAGACGGGTCACTGCCCGGGAGAGGGATCCTGCCGCTCCTCCAACAAGGGTCACGTTTCCTCCCCGCAGGTACGCCCGTTTTATCTTTTATATTTTCTTCCTTTTCTTTTCTTTTTCTTTCTCTTTTACTTTAGTTCTTAGCCTCTTTGCCTTAGAACACTTGCTTTTCTTTCTTATTTGAGCTTATAGCTCCCTTTTTGCCACTGGCAAATCTCTTTCTCTTTCCTTTGAGCATTTAGCTCATTGCTTTCACTTTAAGCCTTTCGAAAGTACCTCGTCCGACGGGTCACTGCCCAGGGAGTCCTGCTCCACTTGACGAGTCTCAAATTCGAAGGCGTCATTTACATTCTCTTTTCATTCTCTTTATCTTAAGCAATTTGCTTGTCTTGCTTATTAACCAAATTTTAGCTCTATCTTGAGCAATTTGCTTGTCTTTCTTATTAACCACTTTTTCATTCCTTACCCTAGGCCTTGCCACACGGGTAACCAGAGAGTCCCCTGGACTTTTAAACATTTTACTTTCCCTTTACTTAACTCAAATTGAAGTTAAAGTTATTGTTCATTTGCCCAACCACCCTATGACTTTCTAGGGTTATATTTATTTAATTCTTTAACCTTGGGATCTCATCCTACTTTTCTGATTCCTCATTGAATCCTAGAGTTAACTTAACTCTGTTTTCCTGTTCCACTATTAACTTAGAGTTACACTGACTCTAATTTCATGATTCCACTATTATCTTAGAGTTACATTGACTCTAATTTCCTGTTTTTCCTTTCATGTCTCCACACTTGATCCATTTTTCCATTCTCTTGATTCCTTACTGAATCCTAGAGTCAACTTGACTCTATTTTCTGTCTGTGAGTTTAAACTCTTCTAGCTCAACTTAGGTTCCCTTTACCTAAGTTCCATGTCATACTTGTCCTAGAGTTCCTTGACTCTATGCTGACCACTAGTTCACCTTAGGTTCTCCTTACCTAAGTTCCATGTCATACTTGTCCTAGAGTTCCTTGACTCTATGCTGATCACTAGTTCACCTTAGGTTCTCTTTACCTAAGTTCCAGGTCATATACATCCTAGAGTTCCCTGACTCTATGTTGATCACTAGTTCTCCTTAGGTTTCCTTTACCTAAGTTCCATGTCATATACATCCTAGAGTTCTCTGACTCTATGTTGATCACTCTATCCAGTGTCCTTAGGTTGTCACCTAAGACCATGCCACTCGTCCTCCCTAGGATAACTCCTAAGTTGATGTCACTCGTCAAACCCCTATACTAGGT
Organism: Tillandsia leiboldiana; assembly: GCA_029204045.2. Taxonomy (NCBI): domain Eukaryota; kingdom Viridiplantae; phylum Streptophyta; class Magnoliopsida; order Poales; family Bromeliaceae; genus Tillandsia; species Tillandsia leiboldiana. Next base: position 17,408,756 of record CM055069.1, read on the forward strand.
TTTCTCCTAGTCTTACTACCAGCAACTGTTGTTCCCTTATATCACGTGATTCCTAGGGTTATACCCTAACATGCTCATAATCATGAATAGCTAATCATTTTCATGCATGCAATTATTTTCATCTCATTCATAAAATAATAATTATCTCTACGCATGCATATTCATCATATATATTTGGCAACCAACAGTTGCACTTTTCCTCTGTGTCTCTTTACACATGCACAACTATTCCCCTATCTCTGGCAACCAACAGTTGCTCTTTTTCATCTGAATCCATCTATACAGGTAATCAATATCATAATTACCTAACGCCTCTAACATGCTACTATCATGCTTCGAATCGAAAAGCAAAGGAGCAAGGGGGGAGGTCACCAAATTTCGGCAGAATTCCCCACCTTGTGGTGTCCCCAATTGCTTGTAGACACTTGCAATTGGTCTCCGCGCGATTTCACTTGTCTCCTCGAGCTTGCACGCAAAACGGTGCACATCCCTCGAGTCCGCATGCAAAATAGTGCACGTCCTCCAATCCTGCACGCAAAATGGTGCATGACATTAAAAACCCATATGTAAAAATGGTGCGCGCCACTTCAGCTGGCACGCAAAACGATGCGCGGCAACACGATCTGCACGCGAAACGGTGCACGTACCTCAAAACTGCACGCAAAACAGTGCATGTCTGACTGTAGGGTTGCACGCAAAACGGTGCATATTTTTCCTAGCCCTACACAAAAAATAATGCACAATATTAGAATCTACACGTAAAATGGTGCGCATTGGTCCAACCCCCACGCAAAACGGAGCACGTACCCCGTATTGGCACGCAAAACGATGCACATTCCACGATAGGGTTGCACGCAAAACGATGCACGTTTTTCCAGCCCTGCACGAAAAACAAGACGCAACGTTAGAGTCCGCGTGCAAAATGGTGCCCGTTAGTCCAACTTGCACGCAAAACGGAGCATACCTCGTATTGGCACGCAAAACGGTGCATATTCCTTTTTCAACGTTGCACGCAAAATGGTGCACGTTTTTCGAGTTCGCGTCCAAAACTGCGCGCATTCGTCGAATCCGCACGCAAAACGGTGCATACCTCCACGAGCTTGCACGCAAAACAAGGCGCGTCCATAACGCCCGCAAAACTCGCGCAGCAAAACGGCACAGTGAAACTCGTTCCCTAACACACACGTAGGCAAAGGGGTCAAATCCAAAATCCAAGAAGGAAATTCAAAACTGTGCCAAAAATACCGCAAAAACGACACACGGGGCCTACCTCGACAATGCCGTGTCGTCCATCGCACCCATTACCCTCTTTGGAGCACCTTGCGCGCACCACGGAGTCCACGGCGCGCTCGTGCGCCCTAGAAAACCCCGGGCGAAATCGCCCGGTTCCCCTCCTGGTACGCTCGGGTGAAGCCAACAGGGAGAAAAAGGAGGAAAAAAGAGTCATTCGGGCCTTTTTAGGCCATTTCCGGACTTTCGGGCGCATCTTTTCGGGCGCCCGAAAATTTCCGGGCGGCTACAGTAACCGGCCCGCCGCGGTCCACGCGTCCATGCAGCGCAAGCTGGGTGCCACGTCAGCACCGCTCGGCCAACGATGAGGCGACACGTGTCCCTGGACCCGTGCACCGCGACCAACGAACAACGGCGGCCAACAAGGAGGCGACACGTGGACCGCACTACCTCCCCACGCTGACACCGGCCGCAGCGTCGCGTCGCGTCAGCGCGTCGCGTCGCGCTGACCGACGAATGGGAGGCCGACACGTGGCCTCCCCCGCTGACACCGCGACAGGCCCGCCGCGGCTTCCCCGCGCACGCCTGCCGCCTTGGCTGCTGCGTCTAATGAGGAGACGCCACGTGGCGTTTCCCCACCTACCACGCGGCCTCAGGCCGCGCGCCACAGCGCGCACTCGAAAAGCTTGCCTCGGGATTCGCGCCCGCTGCCTCAGGATTCACGCCCGCTGCCTCGGGATTCGCGCCACTGCCTCGAGATCCGTGCCAACTGCCTCGGGATCCGTGCCAACTCAGGATTCGGGCGCGCTACAGTAACTTTCGGGCGCATCGAAGTCCGGACCGGGCTGCTACAGTGAACCGGGTTCGCTACGGTGCAGCCCGGTTCGCTGCAGCCCACAAAAGCTGGTTTGCTACAGTACTTTCCGGGCGCCCGGTTCCCACTTTCGGGCGCCCGAAACTTGGGCCCAAGCCCAGTTTCGCCCGTTTTCGTCCGTTCTTTCCCGTTTCTCGCCCGTTTTCGCTCAAATTTGACGGGCAGCCACAGTTTAACTTAATTTACCTCCTGGTACTTAAACTTTTCAGTTTGGACCCTCTTTGGGTTACCAAAAGTCCCACTATATTTGAATTCGCTGGCGGAGCCCGTTCTCTCTATCCGGGTGTCCGATCAACGCGAAACTTTTACTGTGGCCTTAAAACACATTTACGGAGCTCCCATAATTTTTTCGGAATTTTTCGAAACTGTGAATTTTCCACTTACAATCTGGGCCCACTTTCTCACGTAAGATTCAAGATCTCACATTCCAATCCCGATTTGGGCCCAATTCGTTTCCAGGTCATCCTTTACTTCTATAAATTCAATAAAATAACATTTCATACCATTTTATTTACATTTATTTATTTATCAAAATTCCGGTCCACTACAACATGCACACCAGCGGTTTGGCCACCGATAGGGTGTACTTTTCCGGAATTGTGGTACGTTGACCCGTGTACCCCACAAAAGTGAAAGTGCCGAGTGGGGACTCCTTCACGCCAGCTATAAGTGTGGCACTAGCACCGTGAAGGGGTTAGAAGCATTACGCAAGCAAAGTGATTGTGCACGAGGGAGGTCATAAGGCCTTCCGACAGATATCATGCAAATAAATCAAGGGATATGGACTCGTGAGGGAAAAAGCGAAAGGTTCCAGTGTATTCAGTTTACTTTAAAAATACTTCTAATTGTTTTGATCATCTACTTTATTTGCCACTGTCTTTACCCACACTGTGACAGGTTTGACTAGGTGTAGTAGTCGGGACGATGGTGAGGCAGCGTCTAGAGGACATTAGGCGTATGAGGCTTATTTCGTCGTTCTTGCTTTGGGTTATCTCATCTCCTTTTATTTAGTTTAAGTTCTCAATTGCTTGACTGTGGAATATTGTGGATGTTGGATTGAGAGTTTGTTTTCGTGATGCGATCTTTATTATGCTTCTTATTGACTTATATGCGGCATGTTTTATACCAAACAAAAAGGTTTCGAAAATGCTTTCCAAAACCAAGTGTCGTGTAGGCACTACTTTGTAAACCTCTGGATTTATCCTTTCAAAAGATGTCGCCGCCCTACTGTGACTTGTGCTAACACTTTGGAAAAACTAGGTGTCGTGTGGACACCGTTTGCAACCCATAGTTTTATCTCTTGATGTCGTGAATGAAAGTTTGGATGTAAATAAATAGTATTGCTTTCTCTCTTGTTGTATTCACTGTGACTGTGTGGTTAAAAAAGATAATGCTGTAAATGTGACGTCGTGCATATACAAAGGAGACTCTGTCCGTTTAAAGGGTGAATTTGTATATGTGGCGGTCTGACGCGCACCGGTAGGCGAGGTCGTTTACAAAAAAAAATATATGTACGTTTTCCACTAATCCTTAGACCTCCGGGGCGTGACACGCGGCCGCGCGGGCATGGGCCCCGCGCGGCGCATGCCGCGACCGCTCGGGCACCGGCCCCGCGCGGCGCGTGCCTTAGCCGCGGCCGCGCGTGGGCCTTGGTCCCGCGCGGCGCTAGCCGCGGCCGCGCGGGCACCATCCCCGCGCGGCGCGTGCCACGGCCGAGCTGGCGTAAGCCCCCCGCGCGGCGCGGCCATGAAGCGGCGGCGATGCCCTAGGGTTCCGCGACGGCGGCGATGCCCTAGGGTTCCGCGGCGGCGGTGACGGGTAGGGTCGCAAAACGGCTACCCCGAAGACGACGCATAAAACGGAAACAAAAACCGAGCGAAGCTAAACCGAAAATAAATCTCGCTTACCACTAATCGTCTGAGACGGAGATCCGTTCACGCTCCCGGCTTCGGCACGTTCGTCGGGAGGGTTGGGTCCTTCCGCCTTCTCCTTCTTTCCTCTCGTTTCCTTCCGATTAGGGTTTCACCTTTTCTTTTCCTTTCGCTCGTTCTTTTCTCTCGTTTCCTTCCGGTTAGGGTTTCGCCTTTTCTTTTCCTTTCTTTCGGGAGAAGTCAAAAAATTGTTTTTAATCTACGATAAAAACCACCTCGGGTATTCTTAAATCCTAATTAATTAATTCCTCATAGATAATCCTTCGGGATAATCCTTTAAAGATAATTCTTTAAAGATAAATTCTTATTTCCTCGAAAGGCGTGCAAAATCACTTACGCGGATTTCAATGCACCCCCTAGCTACTGCGATCCTAACCACCCCTTTCTGGGGGTTCCGAAAGTCGGAATCCAGATCCGATCGCACCGCCGTTCTCCGTTTTCTGAGCTTTATCGCAGAAAAATACCCGCACCTCAAGATTATCCACTTAAGTAAGCCCGTTACTTCAATTTCTCCAAACAAATTCTTTATTAGCAGGAGGGTAAAACGTTACAAAAATTTGTGATATTACATGCAGTCCGCTTGACGGTGCAGTCCGCGTGACGGTGCAGTCTGCTGGACGGTGCAGTCCGCTTGACGGTGCAGTCCGCGTGACGGTGCAGTCTGCTGGACGGTGCAGTCCGCTTGACGGTGCAGTCCGCGTGACGGTGCAGTCCGCTCGACACAATTGTTTTCGTTTTTCGTCAGATGAGCCTCCGCTCGGTTGTTTTTCGTTGCGAACTTCGTCAAGGCAACGATTAGAACCCGTTTTCCGTCAATTGCCTCATCGACAGTCGGATCGCGTCGGAGGTACAGTTTTTGCAACCAGAAGGATTTTTGGACACGAAGTTTTTCGTCGGTTTCTGTTTTGGGGATAGAAGGGGTTTTGGGTACAGTAGTCGGGACCACTAAATTTGCCAGTTTGGGGGGTAAAATGTTGATTGGTGTTTTGGATATTTTTTTTAGGCCCACGTGTGGTGTTGTTTGCTTTGGAGGGTCGCGGGCGCGGTCGTTTATCTTCGTTTTAAGTGGGTACACCCTTAGAACCTCTTTGCGTGTAATTTTCATTATTATTATGTTTATCATATTAAGGGGTATTGTGGGTGACGTGGACCTCCGGATGAATGAATGTCGTGGTTGGAGACTGGACGGGCAATTCGCCCTCTCCGAACAACGGTATGGTTGTTCGGGGCATACTTGCGATCGGGACAGTGATCGGTGCAACCATTCGGAAGTCGAAAGGTGGGTTCCTTTATCCAAAAGGGGGATGTCGTCGGTTGGAACGTACCGAGCTTTCCCCTTCTTCGTTATTGACGTTGGTTTACAGTCATGTTACTTATGAGTACGGTAGTTTTGGGTTTGAGCAATATTATGAGTTGATGACTTACCCCATGTTCTGCACGTGTATCGACACTTATACTTTTTGGAGCAACGAGTGTTGTAGGTGGACACTCGTTTTATTATGGTTACTACGCTCATAGCGCTTGCACGCACACCAGCGGTTTGGCCACCGTGTCCGTGTACTTTTCCGGAAATGTGGTCTGCGGACCCGTGAACCCTACGAGGTGACGTAGTAGGGGCCCCTCGCGGTGATTTACGGTGCTACACTTGTGTAGTGGGGGGTTTACATGCACCAAAGGTGAGAGCGGTGTGGTTTTCTTTTGCCTGAGGTCTCCGGACCGACATGGCAAGGTGCTCAGTTCAGTCCCTCGGGGATGATGTGATTGACTGCAGGATGGGTTATGGATGCTCTGGTTTTACGGTTTGATTTATTATCCATACCTTTTTGCATCATAGTTGTAGTTATGTTTTATCTCTACTCTTCATGTCACCGACTCCCACTGTGTGACAGGTTTGGTCGGGCCTGGGAATCAGGACGATGGTGAGGACGCTACTTGGTGAGGTGTGAGAGTACCTCGGTCAGGTTCCTTGTTTTTCCTCTTTCTTTCCTAGTTGGTTATTTCCTTATGGTCGTTTTGTGCGTGTGGACGCGTTTTATGTGGATGGTATGGATGTTGAGACCGACCTTTTGTTTTGTCAAATGGACCTAACTATGCTTTCAATATAGTGTTTATGGTCGCGTCGTATGGACGCAGGTTTTTCAAACTTAAAAAGGAATTGCGAAAATGGCTTTAGAAAATTAAGTGTCGAGTGGACACCGTTTTCAAAACTTGTGGATTTATCCTTTCAAACCTATTGTTGCGCCGGGCGTGCGCCGTTTAATGAAATAAGATGATAGCGTTTTCAAATTCATACTCTGGTAATTTGTAACTGTTTAGGCTTGGTGGTTGATGTTTTTATTCGGGCTTTGGGACGCCGTGCATATGCAAGTATGCAAAACATCCTCGAGTGCGACATACAGATCCGCCGTATATGCAGTATTTCCCGCATATACGAAGCGACACAACAACTCAAGCAACCAAGTGTAGTGTACAAGAGCATGTATAGCCACAGAAAGTGGCACAGAGCGAGAAATGAACATAGACTACTATAAACAACACACAACCAACACCAAAACTCCAAAACCTTAACCACAACAACACCGCCATATGCAAAACATCCTCCAACAATGAACAAGTTTCCAACCAAGATCAACCAATCCAAATCCATAATAGAGGTACAGCTCAACTTGAAATGAAACTAAATACATAAATTACACAATACTCAAAAACATCAGTAATATCACTCCACCAACACTGCTACATGAATCAACTCCAAAATATACAACTCCAAAATTATCATAATACAAGTCTACTACAATATCCCATACACAATCTGTATACCCCACAAAATATATAAATGTAACACCATATGAATACAACTCGAGGACTGACACAATACATAAAGCTGGCTCCAGCCAGACCAAATATACAGTAGTCGGGGTACATAAAAACTGAAAGAAATAAATAAACTATAGGGCGACCTCTATCAGAACCATCGGGGTGGAGCTCTATCTATTCCGCGACTCCCTTGCCGCGCTCTGCCTGTATCGCTGCTCCAGAAGAGATCACTGGGGAGCAACAACGGGTGTGAGAACTACTAACAGCAGTCCTTAGTGGGTAAATCATCGAACCTCCGACCTACCCACCGAGTCTACCATAGGGGCAAAGTAGGTGATAGTAAGAAGAATAACAGTAATAGCTGAAAAGGAAACTACTCTACTATGCCCAATACTAACAGAATAAATGAGAGTGTATGCATGAATAAAGGTAACGCTATCCTCGTGTATCAATAATGCCCTCAACTATATGATCTCAAATAGACACATGCATACCTCATAAAAAGACAACTAATGAGCTATATGGTATCCTCAACTGTATGAATCTCAGATATGTATATATGTATGTATGCATAACTCATAGAAAGACAACTACAGAGCTATACGATATCCTCAACTGTATGAATCTCAAATATGTATAACTACATATGTATGCATCACGAAGGTAACTGTCAATGTAGAACCCAGTCCTGGATAGGGCCAAACTTGCCTGTATAAATCAATCTCAACAACCGGTACACCAACCCGGTATAGAGCTCAATCTCACGAACTCAGTATCTCCACTGTCCAAATGACCGGAACCCAACACGGTCTGACCGGCACCCAACACGGTCTAAAGCCTACTCCGGAGTGGCACTCGAGGGGAGCGACCCGCTCGAGTCAATAAGTAACCCATGTCCAACATCTCTGTCAAGTATCTCAGTCAATCAGGCAAAAATCGACACTATGCTCAAAGTGGAGACTCACTCAATCCACAATGCAAAACCCAGCCCCAACTGATGCATAACACTAATCGGTCCAACCGCCCACAGTTCGCGGTTGCCGAAACAATAACCCGAGTCGATAATCTGGTGCTATCCCACCCGACTCAACAATATAGCTATACTATTCCCATCCCTGCTCTCTAACCCGAGCAATAAAAGCATAAGAGGAAAGAAAAGGGTTTTCTCCTAAGTTTGATTCCAACATGAATAGTATAGCATGAATAAAATAGATATGGCCTATCTATATGTCTAGATATCAAGGAGTAGTTCTCACACATGATCAATATAGTTTTCAACAAGAAACTTAAATATAAGTATGATTAAACCCATATAGATAGTAAGCATCACACAAGGTTGCACTTTTGGTTGAGTCGACTTGTAGGCCGCAATTTCGATGTGCTCAACAACCCACCTGCTAGCTCAGTAAACTGGAATTTAGTTGCAAAGACTTTCAGCGACCAAGGTATGTTGTTCGATGCTTCCCCAACAACTTGTAGTATGCCTTGAGCTTCCTGTTGGAAAGAATTACTATAAGGACATTACAACTTGCCCGGGTTCCAAAGACTTGCATCAATAGAGAAAACTCATGATCTAATATATATATCTAGTAACTCTATTACCTCAGCCCCACATTTGTTTCCTTAGGTTTCCAATTAATGTCAAATTACCAAAGAGTTTACAACAACTAAACTCACTCTTTTCATAAGTCCAAGAAAAGAACACCTTACTACCCCCAATTTTCGATGTGGAAATATAAGCTGAGGTTCAACTTGCAATAACTTCCAATGGAAACACCTTTACATGTTGAACCCAAAAGTAAACTTGTTCATCTTGCACCTAAGATTATACTCATCCCTTAAAATTAACCACCTCAAGTACACTTAACCACGAAATCATATAAAACCCTCAATTAACCACCTAAGCCATTACCAACTTGCATGCAGATTTTCAGCAACAATGTACTGCAAATAGGACTAAAGATGACATATCAATTCTTATCCAAATTTCGAGAGTAAGGTATAAAATTGTTCCTCTTGAAGTCTAGAAGATAACTCAACTTGAAATTCATCATTTCATAAAGAGGAGAAAAAGATATCTCAATATTACTACATGCTGTCCAAAACTACACTCTGCACATAGAAGCTCAAAGATGGTAAAATTTACCTTGATAGAAGCAAGAATCCCCCTTCCATTTCAACATGAAAAATGTAGGTCTCTGAGTTTTGGTAAATTCCCTGCAAAAATGAGCCTAAAATTCCACTTCTTCAGTCCTAGGGAGCAAACACACTGAACATTGCTCAAAACCACATCTAGAATCTCAGCTGTGCACAAAAGTCTCAGAAATGGCTCAATTTACCTATTTAAATGTCCAAATTTGAGAATCTAGTAAATACAAAAGTTGAATATCTTTAAATCCTGAAAATTTTCCATGAAAAACCAACTCAAAATTCCACTTGTACATCCCAGGGGAGTAAAAACACTAACTTGTGCTCGGAATCCCAAACTGAAAATAAGTGTCTCAAAGATTGCTATATTTACCTAGTTTAGAGCTCCAATTAGGTCCCATCTTCAATACAAAAGTTGTAGATCTTGAAGTTGTGAAGAGAACCCCGCAAGGAACATCCCAAAATTCCACCTCTACAATTCGGGAGACCTCCTGGAAGAAAAAGCGACGAAGTGGAACCCAAAACCAGCAATGACCAAGCTCCAACAATGGTGGTTTCCTTGATGAAGAAGAAGAAGATGAAGGCTGCTTCTTGGACTCCTTAGCAGCTAAGAGAAAGATAAAGTCTAAAAGAGCTAACCCCAGCCATTAAGCTCCTTTAAAAAGGCTAAACCAGCTCCAAACTTGGTCTTAAGGTGCACCAAAACACCTTCACCAACACTCCCCTCACACCAATCCCCCCTTGCACCCGATCCGGTGCAAGGGGGGTCGGACCAAATGGTCCGACCAGACGCATGGCGCGAGGGCACAGCGCCAGCGCAGCCTGCTCACGCGTAGGCGCGCGCGCATGCGCGACGCATGGCACGCCCGGTGCACCGCCCGTGCACCGGCCCCGCAGCAATCCCCTTGCACCGGGTGCACGCCTCCCCAAGCACCGCGCTGCACCCGCCGGTGCATGGTTCGTGAGCCGGCCGCCGTGAGCCCGGTCCACACCCCCAGCAACACCCAAAACACTATTTTAAGCCCAAAAATATCCAGAAATAGTGTATTTTGCACAGTTTTTCGCGCTGAGTCCATTTTTCTCGTCCATTTGGCGAACCGAGGATTCCGACACACCGAAAAAGTATGCTCAAAGCTCTCCAAATCATAACTGTACAATCACCGCACTTCCGTACATTCTTTTATGCGGTTTTTCGCACCGGATCAGAGTTTCGCGTCCTTTTCGCGCACCGACAACTCTAACACACCCAAAATGTGCCGATGAGCTACCAATCCACTAGTAACCCAACTCACAAAGATTTCGGTCTTCACAGCGAGCTTCATCATCCACCTCCTCCTCTCTCTCTCTTTCTCTCTCTCTCTCTCTCTCTGATCGCCTCTATCCATCGCGCTTCATCATCCACCTCCAACGCGCGCGCTTCATCATTCATCATCTGACCGCGCACTCTCCACCCCCATCTCCTCGATCGCCTTTATCCATCGCGCCTCCGACGCATGAGGACGATCGCACGCACGCACACACAAGGACGATCGAAAGGGATTCCGATCACAGATTGGGAGGATCAGATCTCTTCGACGAAGAATCGCAACAGATCTATGGCACCCACAACTGGTCGAAGCCCATCCGCGTCCTTGATTCTCTCCTCGCCTAATCCTGCTCCATCCAAGACATATGGTTTTGAACCGATCTCTTTATTCCATTTTCTTAATCTCTTCCAATTTCATGTTGAATCGCGCGTGGTTTCGTTGAATTTTGATGTCTTTTTCTTAGTTTTTGGGTTAAGATTATCGTCATTTTGGAGTTGGATCCGAATTCTTAGGGTTTCTGTGGTGATTGCAGTAACCGGGCATTTTGTTATAGCAAATTGGAGCTCCACAAGCACTTGATCAAGGATTGTGACAAGACGTTGCAGCTCGATCCCACTCTTCTTGAAACTTACATCCTTAAAAGTTAGTTGAATTGCAGATAACTAGGTCTCGCTATTTTTTGAACTAATTGATATTGGATTTTTAGATTGGGATACTATTTTCTTAAGGTAAGTGAGATACTGGGTTTTTAGATTAGAATTTCACATGCCATGTAGCTCCTGTAGTAAAGTAAGCTATGTATCCTGTCACGCCCCGAGAGCAATTATAAAGCGAAGACTGCTGAATTTTTGGAACCATTTTTTTTTTTTATAAATCACCCGCTCTGGAATGTGCACAGACCCGCCACATATGCAAGATCTCTCTATACAAATGGACAGAGTCTCCCCTGTATATGCACGGCGTCGCAATCACAAGTACATCAACCACATACAATTCCTCATTTACAGAGTGCTAATGTTTGATATAAATGTTCATTCAAAAAACAATGCCCACCCGGCGTATCATAAGTTTAAATAATAAAACTACAGGTTTTAAAAACAGTGCCCACACGACACTCAGTTTTTTCAAAACTATTTTCGTAAATGCTTTTTATTTTTTTGAAAGTCCGCGTCCACACGACGCATCCAGAAAACCATAAACCGAAAACATAGTTTCAAAAGGGTTTCTAACTAACAAATAAATACACAAGCCCGTCTCAACATCCACATTTTCCACAATATCTAAGACCACATGCATAAATATCAACCAAACTGAAATAACCAACAAAAGGAAAAGAAAGTGTCACCAATTTGAAGAATGACTATCACTCCCTAGTCGCAACCTCACCTCCGTCCTGATCCCTACCTGTCATGCCCCGGGAGCAATTTTAAAGCAGAAATGTGACACCCCCGGAATTTGGATTAGTCCTCTATATAAATGATATAATAGGACTAAATCTCTAACCCGGCTATAGCATTTTGGATGGTAGCAAGATCCAAGAGGAACATGAGAGTTAAGCGTGCTAGAGCTAGAGTAGTTCTAGGATGGGTGATCCCCTGGGAAGTGGGGCGTCACAGTTGGTATCAGAGACATTCACCAGCCGAAAATGTGAGATGAGTCTCGGCTGAGCCAGGGTTATATAGCGGGTAGAGCGAGGCTCCCCGGCTAATGACTGTTGTGAGTGGAGTGCAGCTCCTCACAAGGTCGGCTAAGGCTAGCGAGACGAGTCTCACATCGCCTGGTGCTTGTGAGTGTGCTTGAGCCTGACGTGGACGTCAGGGCTTAAAGGGGGGAAGAATGTGACACCCCCGGAATTTGGATTAGTCCTCTATATAAATGATATAATATGACTAAATCTCTAACCCGGCTATAGCATTTTGGATGGTAGCAAGATCCAAGAGGAACATGAGAGTTAAGCGTGCTAGAGCTAGAGTAGTTCTAGGATGGGTGACCCCCTGGGAAGTGGGGTGTCACACTCGCGCCCGTGTGCTCTCGGTGAAGAGGTGTGCATTTAGATGATGGATTTAAAATAATTTAAAAAATAATTTAAATGGGTTTAGGATGATTGGATTAGATGAGTTTAAGAGGATGGATGAAGAGGATGGCTTCAAATGGGTTTTGAAGATATGGGCTTTTAGGCCTATTGGGTAATTTTGAAAGAATGCTACCTAGTATTAATAACGACACTTTTGAAATATCGTTATAATTTTATTAGTAACATGCTTTAAAAGCATCGTTATAATTTGATTAATTAATTATTTATTGATAATTTTTTAAAATGTTGTTAATTAATTATTTATTAATGATTTTTTTAAGTATCGTTAATTAATTATTTATTAATAATTTTTTAAAATGTCATTAATTATTTATTTATTGACGATTTTTTTGAAGCGTCGTTAATTAATTATTTATTACCGACTCTTAATTATAGTGTAAATATATAACAAATATTAAAAATGGCGGAGTAAAACATCGTCTAAAAAGCGTCGGTATTGACATATTTTGTCGTAGTATAATTAAATCATATTTTTCACCACAAATTTTTTTTCACTTCTCCTTCTCCTTCTCCTCCTCCTTCTTTTCTTCTCCTTATCTTCCCTCCCCTCTCCTTCTCCTTCTCTTTCCTACATGCAACCCAACACCAGCAGCTACTAGAAGTAGAGTTAGCAGCAACAGCAGTGACAGTTGCTGGCAGCAGCAAGAAGAGTTGCAGCAGCAGCCGACTATAAGAAAATTAATTTGTAGCGACGGTTATTTTAGTAACACTTAATACAAGCGCCGGTAAAAATATATTTTTAGCAGTGATTTTAATGAATTATTATAACAGTTCTAAAACGCTGGTAAATATATTTTAGCAGCGATTTTAATGAATTATTATAACAGTTATAAAGCATCGATAAATAATTTAGTTCAAATTAATTTAAATTTTTTTCAATCCAAATTTTTAAAAATTGAAATACGATTTTATATTCTTCATATTTTCTAAATAAAACAATATAATTTTAACTCAAGAAATAACAAATTTGAAATAAAAAAATTATCAAAATTGGCCAACTATATTGTTGAATCTAAATATAATAAAAATTAAAATTAAAATAAATTCTTCGGTTTAATGTCAAACTTATTAAAGTATTAAATAACAATTCATCAAAAAAATTAATTATTTGTTTATTAAAACTTTATATCATATTAAAACTTAAAAATTAAATCTACTTTCAAAATTCAGTTTAAAAATTGAACATACTTTCAAAATCCGGCCCAAAAAATAAATTTTTTAAAATTGGGTCAACTAAAACCCAGCCCAACCCCAATCACCCTAAGGACCCAAGAAAAGAAAAAAAAAAAAAAAAGAAAAAAGAAAAAAGAAAAAAATACAGGATGAAACCCATTCCTCAAACCCATTCCCTTTTCTCTCTCTCTCTCTCTCTCTCTCTCTCCTCCTCCTTCCCGTTGGAGATTGAGAAGAGTCAGCGGCGGCGGCTCTCTCCCCTTTTCTTCATTCCCGTTGGAGGTTGAGAAGAGGCGGCGGCGGCGTCCGAGATCTCCCTACGACAGCGGAGGATCCCCGATCTTTGAGGTGAGTTCAGTTTTGGCGAGTTCCGAATCGATCTAGGATTCATTTGATCCCGATTGGTTCATTATATTGTTCGTTTCCATGCATTTGAGGTAATTTCTGTTTTATAATTCTAATGTTTGCTATGCAATTGATAAAAATTTCCTATAATCAAATTCATGCGTTGCTCGGATATTACTTGAAGAAACTAATTAACGATTAGTGTACATACGCATATATTACCCTTCTCTTTTGATGTAAATTTTTTATTATGTAAATTTTTGTTATATTTTTTTTCCTCAAAAAAAAAATGTGATTCGGTGGACATTGTACAATGTAAAGTTCCTCCTCCTTAGGGCTGTCGGACATTGTTATTTTGGACTCGAGTAAAAGTCATATTTGCTTGCTCCACAAAAAGGTTTGTGGTGATCCCTAATTTTTTGTTGCTTGTTGGTTTGTCAAAATTAACTCCTCTGCTGCGGGGTTTAATTTCTGTAATTGGTTATATTTTTTACCACAGCCATTTGGCAAACAACAAGGATTGGAGTTTTTGTTGCAGTAAGAAACCATTATAAGATTCTCATTTCAAAGCCTCAAATTTGAAATTTCTGATTTGAAGCTTCCACTATTATTGTCATTTAAACTATATACCAATCATGCTCAGATATATATGTAGTGGGATCAAATGTACAGATATATATCAAGGTTTTAAGTATCCATCGGCACGGGCCGTATCTACCGTGCCGTACCGTGCCAACAAGATACCGGCACGATACAGCTCCCGTGCCGATGACACAGTTCAAAACCTTTTTTTCTTAAAATTACTAAGTAATTTTCTTAATAAAGTTCAAAATATTTGATAAAGATACATAATAAGCAATTAAAAAATTTTATTGCTAAAGAAATTAAATATTTTATGCCATTATGTGTCGACACGCATATATTTTTTGTGACCGGCACTCATCGGCACGGCTCGGCACGCACCGTGCCGTACCGTGCCGGCAAGTTTTCGGCACGACCCCGTGTCACGGCACTTAAATCCTTGATATATATGTAGTGGGATCAAATGTGCACCTAAGTGGCGGCTCAAATAAAAGAGTTAACATATTTATTTGTACAACTATATCATAGTTGTAAATCTTACATCATAGGCTCTTTAGAACTATTCATGCTGCTATATGTGTTACTATTTATTTGTGCTTTTGCTTCTCCTTTAAGTTGTATTATATTTTAAGTAGAATTTTTTGCCAATAGAAAGGTTCGGATTTTTGGTTGTAATGAAAAGCTAATATAAAAATATTAAGTTCAAAAAAAAAAATTCTAACTTGATGTTTACGTCTACAGTTAAGAGAAGTTCACGAGTAAGTTTCAATACATACGTCGGTTCTTCTGAAAGCCGTTACTTGGATTACACTTCATTGAATAGTAGCAGAGCCAATCAGGATCTTATATATGATATTGTTAGTTATTAGTATTGTATTAATTGATATATTGTTAAATTTAAAAAAATTAAAGCAGTTTTTTAATGGCTTGGAATGGTAAAGTAATCCTATTTTCAATGATATGCATAATATTATATGCAGGAATGGCAAAGAAACGACTCAAGTTATGCTCTGTAGATGATGATATGGAGATACCGACATGATGATATGGAGATACCGACACAGTGCCCTAAACAGGCTCAAGGATCCTCACTTTCACACCTACCAGATGCCCTAACACATGAAATGGATGAGGATGTGGACCAAGTTGATTCTACTCAAGTGAAAATTTGTATTACTGGTATATCTTTAATTCTTTCTTTATCATTGATTGTTAATATATAGTATTATATATGGTTTATGTAGTGTTTAAATGCATCATTTGAAACTTTGAAAAAGTCATACATTATATTTTGACGAAAATTAGTTTTAGTTTTTCATTCTAGCTAAACATTTTTTCTATCAACTTTTTCACTATCTCTTTTATGTTAAAAATTGTGTTAAATCAACTAATGAATTTTCTTTTGCATATCAAATTGATATACAGCAGTGACAGTTGCTCGCAGCAGCAGCAAGAAGAGTTGCAGCAGCAGCTGTTGGTAGTAGAAGTGGCTGCACCAGTTGCGGCTCCACTTTCTCATCTTCCTCTTTTCCTTCTCTGGAGGCGGCAGCAGCAGCAGCATCAACAGCGTCAACAGCTACAGCTTTGCAACTGCAGTCCAGCAGCAACCTTACAGCTGCAATCCAGTAGCATATGCAGCAGCCAGTGTTAGGATTTAATTAGATTTGTAGTTGAATAGTTGAATCAATATTAATATATAAATCTTAAAAAAATAAGTTTGCTAGGATTTAAATATTAATTATAATAAAAATCTATTCAGATTAGCATTTGGATAGTTTTTTATGTAAGCTATAAATATAATATATGTGCTATATTTGACGGTGGTATCCATACACACGGTGATGGTAACACCCATGGAGGTGGTAGGGGTTAGAATTTAATCACATCCATATAGTGATGGTTACACCTATGGAGACGGTGGGGGCTAGAATTTAGCCACACCCATATGATGGTGGTAACACCCATAGAGGTGGTAGGGGCTAGAATTTAGCCAGACCCATATGGTGGGTAACATCTATAGAGGTGGTGGGGGCTAGGATTTAGCCACACCCATAGTCTTTTAGGTTTATAGAAGACAAGAGAATGGTGAGAGAGATTTAGGAGGATGGCTCGGATTGAAGCTACTCTATTGCAGAAGAGGAGTCGGTGTAATTCTTCTCTTAGCTAATGAATTTTATTTCACCCGCATATTTTCTGTTTTGGTTTTTTTCTCTTTGTGGTTGTGCTGGGTCCAGTTATGTTGAGAGGACGAGTTTTTGATAAAAAATTTGATTTGACGTTTTCGCTGCGGAATCCCAACTCGGTACCAAAGTGGATTGCGGTACCAGAGAAGGTTCCTGATCCTCATGAGAGATCAACATCAGTGTATTGGATTCTCAACAATTAGTATCAGAGCTAAAGGTTGTCGATCCTCAGGAGAGTTCAACATCAGAGTACTACATTATCGATCATCACGGGAAGCAATCATAATTTGATCTCGATAGGCGTGTTGGACTCAAAGGTATGTGATTTAAGAAAGTCCAAAAGTGAGATCGGATCGTACAGAGAAGCAATCGCTCAAGATGGAGCGGTGGAGAGCTCGATGTAGCGATTGAAGACTACAAATCAACTCAAGGTGGAGATTGTTAGGATTTGATTAGATTTGTAGTTGAATTCTAGTTGGATTAAAATTAATATTTAAATTTTAAAAAGATAAATTTGTTAAGATTTAAATATTAATTATAATAAAAATTTATTCAGATTAGAATTTGGATAGTTTTTTATGTAAGCTATAAATATAGCATATGTGCTAGATTTGACGGTGGTATCCATACCCACGGTGGTGGTAATATTCATGGAGGTGGTAGAGGCTAGAATTTAGCCACACTCATATAGTAGTGGTTACAACTATGGAGGCAGTGGGGGTTAGGATTTAACCACACCCATATAATTGGGGGTTTGGATTTAACCACACTCATATAATGATGGTAACATCCATGGAGGTGGTGGGCGCTAGGATTTAGCCACACCCATATGGTGGTGGTAACACTCATGGAGGTGGTGGGGGCTAGGATTTAGCCACACCTATAGTCTTCTAGGTTTATAGAAGACGAGAAAAGGGTGAGAGAGATTTAGGAGGAGGGCTCGGGTTGAATCTACTCTATTGCAGAAGAAGAGTTGGTGTAATTCTTCTCTTGGTTAATGAATTTTATTTCGCCCGCATATTTTCTGTTTTGATTTTTTTCTCTTTGTGGTTGTGCTGGGTGTTATGTTTAGAGGACGGTTTTTTGATAAAAAATCTGATTTGATGTTTTTGTTGCAGAATTCCAACATTAGGCGGTATCGACGTGTATTACGGTATCGAAGCGAATTGCGAATTCACATAATCTAGTACCGGAGCGGGTAGGGAATTTTCCAACAGCCAGCAACTTTGCAACAGCAGTCAGGGGCAGGAAATAGCAACAGCAGTTCAATTCCCTCTCTACTTCTTCTCTTTCTCTGCTGGTAGCAGCAACCCTTGCAGCAGCACCAGCAATTGCGGATCAAATTGAACCAAATTGAGGCTTTGATTTGCGCAATTGGATCTTGCTCGAGCTATAGCTGAAGGAGGAAGGTTTGTGAATTATTTCTCTTAGCTGGAATTGAGATTATTTGTTGTTTAATTAAGGGAATTTGGATTGTGAACTGAAATTCAGTATTTTAGTGGATTTGCTTTAATTCCTTCAATTCGATGTTTCTAACTTAAGCCTGGGTGAATTTCGACTGGTTTTTTCTTGTGCGTGTGAGATGTCCGTTAATAATATAACAAAACAAAAATATATTTTATTCAAATACTAAAATGGCCATGGAAAAAAAATTTAAGAGAAAAAAATTTAGGCTTGAATTAGTGTTTGTTTTATAATAAAGAAAAGTTGCAAATCACAAAAATCTAATCTAAATGATGTATACACAATTTGAAAAAAAAAAAACTAGATCAAATTTATTTAAGTTTAAATAAGAAAACTTTTACCCAAAATAATTTCGTCTCTAGATTGTTGGAGATATTTGATCCGTTTAAAATTAATTTCAAAAAGTTTAAAATAAATAAATCACTAAATAAACAAATAAATAAATAGGCATAAAATTAGATTACGCCAAAATAATTGAAATGGGGCTGATCTGCAGATAAAGTTTTAGCAGAAATGATGAAGGCTTTGCTGTTCACATTAGGCCCTAGCTCCTTTTATAAATAAGCAATACTACATGTACACCCCAAAAAAAAATATATCTTACAGTATATCCATTCTATATAAATAAGCAATACTATATGTACACCCCAAAAGGAATATATATCTTACACTATATTCATTCTAGGATAGACATTTATCCACTAGTTATACTTCATAACTGACTAATAAAATTCACCCCATTTTAGAATGGGTGGAGTAAAGCATTTACCTATAATAAATAATTCAAGAGAAATATTAACGTCAAAATTTAATGATCATAATTATTGATCATTATGAGAGCTTAAATTAATGAATATTATTTCAACATGATATAAGCTACTGTTACCAAAATTAAATAGACTGAGAAAAGCTTCCTTATGAAATACAAATTTAAATTATAAAAGATACTAAATATGACAACAAATTAAAGATCAATAAAATTAACTTATATGATGAAATTTTAAATTACAAAATAATACCAAATATAACAAATATAACATAACCAAGCTAAACAAATTTGAGATGTTCCATTAAGCCTGAAGCGCCACAAACATAGTTATCTTCCAGGGTAACTGGTAACCACAGAGCGAGCTTATTCAAGCCCAGTAGGAGAGAATTCAAAGAAAAGAATCAATATTCAAAAAGTGAAATAGTAATTAATTGAACAACATTGACATATGAGATACTCATTGCACCATGAATATGCCCAAAAATATCTCAAAATGAAACCCACCTTTCCTTTTCTCCCTTCTACCATCATGTGTACCACCCAAAATACAGAGAAAACTTGAGTTTTATGATGACTCATTTATGGCCATAAGTTGTTATCTTTTCCTTTTTTTCCTTTTTTTTGGAATAATCACATAAGCCAAGATGACTCAAAAACTAAAGCCGGAAAATGACTTCTTCCCTCCATCACATAAACAAGACAAGGCTGCAGCTTCGCCCCCCTACCAAGGTCAAAATTCAGAAATCCTCCCAAGTGCAAGTGATTCATATGCCCGTTCCTCATTCCCCCCATTCTCAAACCCCATCCCAGCTCATTTTCTGGGGTATCAGAAATAGACATACCCCATCGTACAGATCTAGGGGTACTCTTCTCTACCTCAAACCAACCCTTAATTTTAGTGCTCTCGTCAAATTCGGAATCTAACATCACAGCGATGGTTCCTGCTGAATTATTCTCAGTCACCCTCCTAATATCGATGGTAGGAGTAGCCTGGGTTTCCTCGGATGTTTTTTGCTGTCTCAATGCGCCCACTGGAATAGCAAGTGATCCAAGTTTGGCTAGTCGAGGGGAGGATTGATATATTTGCCAAACACCAGATAAAGTTATTTTCAACTCTTCAATGGGGTGATAAGAAACTTGCCCGAATGACGCCAAGCAGCACTTACTGCCGGCAGTAGCTTGTTGGGTTGCTGGCCCAGAAGCCAATTCAGCTAGAGAAGCCGAAAGATTAGTCCCTTTAACAGTCAAACCAGCAGCACAGTTATGATACTGGTTAAATGAAGGTGGTCCATTTGAAGAAAACCCACCAATACTCTGGCCCTGCCAAAAGCTATATCCAATGTGTTAATAGGCATATGGCTTCAATTTGAAATCACAATCAAATGCGGCAAAAAATTACCTGGGTAAAATTAGTGCATCGAGCACCCAACGGAATTGAAACTAATGATAGCCAATAGTTGATATTTGCGGAATACATTAGCGTAGTCAATGATAGAGGACTCTCAAATATCCTGCTTTGATGAGCCGTGCTTTGTTGAGCTGTTGTCAGCTCTGCTACTAAGGCGTCTTTCTGTCTGAGAGCCGTCTCGAAAGTAAATATGGTATTGATTCCTGTTTTAGTTCCAGTTCTATCAAGGCTACCCATAGCCTGAAGAAAATCATCCTCAACAAAGGGCAATGCTGCGACCACATCGATGACTGCTTTCACTCGTGTAGTGGCTTCCTGGAATGGAAATCCTTTGCCAAACTTATATAAGGAAATAACACTTTCTAGCTTGTCCTGCCTATCTCTGAGTTTCATTAGGTCGGAGAATGCATCTCGTTGCAAGCGCTTTAATATCTCAATCTAGAGTTAAAAAGAACAGAAAAATCAGTGCAGCGAGTAAAATAACATTAGCTATAAAGCACAAGCTCTAGTCCTCTTTAAGAGGAAACAGAGCGAGCAGCAGATCATGATGTAGCACATGTATTGTAAGCCTTATAACTGCTATTTATAAATTTAAAGGATACATTGGATAGATACATTGGATATAAAATCGACTTTTTTCTATGGAATCACAGACTATGTTTTCTGAAGATAAATAGAGTTAGCTGAGAGAAAAAAACAGCATGTTAGAGAAAAGCACAATTCTTGCTGTTGGTAGCACTTGTCATGGATAGTAAAATCCCCATCTTACTTACCCTACATTTTAAAAATTGTTTTGTCATAGCTGTCTGATTTCTTTAGAACATACAGCAAATGCATAGCCAGCTAGATATTGACCGAATCCATTCAAGACAATCATTTTCGACATTATTTTTTTAAGAAGCTATACACAAAAAGGAGTAATAAAATGTATTCTATTACATGGCAACACATCCAAAAAATAGCAGACCTAATAGACTCCCACTAGAAGTAAACTTATTCTAATTTAGATACTTCTAAAGTGACACTACTTAAATAATTAAGTAAAATATACAATGGTCTAAATCATTTGTGTGGAAGAACATGTATTTCGGTTAATCAACCTAGGAAGCTTGGCAAAAGCAATGGTGACCTCATATTACCAAAAAGAGTTGATACTTATACGCTCATTATGGCTTCTTCGAATTAAATGTAACTCATGATGCTTTTAATTTTCCAATTACTTCCTTAATAACTAGCAGCAAGAATCTTAGTACTTAATGTATGTATGTTATGTTGTATGTAATACACAAGACAGATTTATAGGAGGGTATTAATAAAATGTTTATGCATTTATGAACAAACAAAAGCTGACTCTTTCCTTTGTGCTTCCAAGCCCTAAACAAGAATTTTTCTTTCCTTTTTTTTCCTTATGTTTTTTGAATTAGATGGATTTCATAAGCATACTTACTACAGAAAACAAGAGGGCATACAATCAAAATTAGGGTAAAGATGTATATAGAAAGACCGAAACTTCGCAACTAATCCCAACTCCCAACATTGGGACTTGATCCCAAAATTATGGTAACATTGTATAGCAAAATAGACAATCCTTGTACTATCCCAACATTGCAACTTAGTCCAAAACGAATTATCCAGTGATAACTTATGCACTATGAGGATTCTATTTTCTGATTACGAGTTAGGAGTTTGATTTAGGTCCTTAGAAGGCCTTCGCAGCCTTAATTTGGTAGGATAGCATATTTCCTCTACAGGTGATTTATCTCATTCAGAGAAAAAGATTCAAAGGCCAAATATGATATGCCTTTTGAGACATTTGATCATACTTCTCATCTACCAAATACACAAGCTTCTTTATTGTACGAAAGAGATGTACCGAACAAGATATTAATGCATCTAAACAGGCCTACACGTATCATTTAAATGGAGGAGAGTTAAAGACCTGAAGATATTCCATTTGTATAATATTCCCCTCAATTTCCATGATGTAATACCGGAATTACACTGACGGCAAGACATTAAGTAACATCGATCGCCAACCACTTGGTAAGTTAAAAGGTTAGAAGCTATTAACCTCTTACCTCCATTGGTAGTTATTTCAAATGCCCTACTGGTAGATGAATGGGTACTGCTAATAAGATTGCTACCTATGTAAGTTCATCTATATGATCTACTGGTCCATTCTCTAAAGCAAATTTTTAGATCATGAAGGAAATAGTGTTCCACTAGTTTGCACAGGGAGCTCCTTTTTAGTACTAGTTTCCATTCAACTAAACTACATATGTCATATCCAACTTAAACACATGTGAGAAGTGAGAACCTGTATTATGAGGCTTTTGTGTTGTAACTTCGTAATCCTGTGTTGCACATGTGAGTCACTAGAAACATACGCCAAAGGATATATAATGTAAGACATTACTCGAATTCACTAGTGAGTTGACCAGTCAGTAGAAAACCTTAACTCATGAAATCTTAAATCATGGCATAGGCTAAGCTCTTAGGTTAGCTTATACAAGGTGAGGCCATCCTATCAAATGATGATTTTAAACTGACTGACAGTCCTCAGTTAAAAGCTCCGTAAGGGACTAGGTGGATTGCCAGTACAATTAGGCAGCTCATGGCAACTAAATTACAAGAATATTCATTTAATTTACGTACTTGTTGTAAATTATCTTTATTATTTACATAAATCTATTTGTAAGAATACAAAATTTATACCACAACACACAATCGATGAATATACCACACAAGGATTGTTGCATTTGTAACAACCTAGCCCACTAGCACTAATAACTCGTTGCCAAATCAGTTGCCCAAAATGCTTAAGCCTAGTTATTAGTTCTAATGTGTCAGTCACATATTAGCCTCTTGCACCATATTATTCGATGTGGGGCTATTAGGGTGTCACATACTTTCTTCATTTTAGGCACTGACATCTTCGTCAAGCCGGCCCAATCACACACACAGCCTAATATTCACCAGGCGATATGAGATTCCTCTCACACTTCCGATTGGCAATTTGGCTCCGCTATTATCTATATGACTCAGCCCACTAAAACATAACTCGTTGAGCCCAAACCACCTGCCCAAAATGCTTAAACCCAGTTATTGGATGTAGTCTACCCAGCCTTATGTACCCTACACCATGCCCTTGACTATTCGACTAGCCTAGGGTGTAAAAGACTCTATCCCTTTTAAGCCCTGACTTCTTTGTCAGGCCCAATCACACAAACTATTCATGATCGCCAGATGATATAAGACCTCATCCTGCATTATCCAATGTGTGATTATTGGAATGTCACAATACCACTGGCATGAGTCATGTCGACATCCATGCCAGTGGGCATGCCACTGGTACTTTGGCATGCATTGACATAGATTTTTTTTGTTAAATTATCATTAAAATAATTTTTTTAGGTATTTTAATATCTAATGATTGTAAAAATAGCTTCTATATTATATCTCACACCATTTAGTAGAAATAGAATCATAAACATCATAATAACTACAAAAATCATTTTATATTCATTATGAAAAAATATGCCTGAAAACAAAACCAAAATCATAATTGAATAAAACTTTGTAGGAAAATGCTATCATAGGTGAATTCACTAGTTCTAAAATGATAAAAGAAATTGGAGGGAATCTTCTTATTTGTATTTTGTTACTTAAAAGTTGGTCTTATTGTGCAATGGAGCTTACTAATTGCTCCAAATGTATGTAGATTTACAAGATCCACATATTTTAAGTATGAAAAAACTTTTATACAACTTTTTACCTCAAAAAATTTCAAAAACATCTCAAAAAATGCAAAAAAAAAAATTATTTTTGTCAATACAGAGGTGGTACGTCCCCATGCGACATGCCAGCACGGCCTCAGCATGGTACGACACAAGCAGCAGTGGGTAGCAAGGGCAATCCTTGATACCACTTATATTACTATTATATGGATAGGATGGCAACTAAACAATTTTTCATGAAGGATATGGGTTCAAGAGTTTAAGGCCTTGTTTGGTATTGTTGCCATATTTTCATTTTTTTTTTAAAGACAAATGCCATGTAATTGAATATATTGGAAGATGGACGTTCTTCTTGTTGTCATGAATGATTAGCTTGCAATGCCCCACAGCCAAGTAAATGATGACAACATCTTACCAAAAAAAAAAATTAAAATCAAAGTAAGAAAAGGTTACTTCCAAGTTTTCTCTTTTTTTGTTTTCAAACAAATACCTTGGGTGAAAGAATTGGAAACAACCCACTATACACTCCTATACTCTCTATACAAAAATTATTTTGAAAAAAAAAGAACAAAAAAAGGTAACGATGTCAAACAAGGCATAAAAGATACCAAGCTGGTAAAACAAGACTTGCTTACACATGTTTGTAATTCTGAAATAATTGATGGAGGTTTTAGTTTCAGAGAGGAATGAAAAAGAAGACACTCATTTGCATTATGCAATCCTCAAGAACTAGGAGTTTGCAAATGACGGTCTCCTTTCTCATTTCGCAAATTTCTTAGAAGGGGAACTATCACTTTACAATAAAAGTTGCATAACAATACTCAAAGCTACCATCTTTGCAAAATTTTAAGGTCCCGTTTGGTTCGAGGATAAATTTAAAATGTATAAATTTTTTTATACCCGGGATAGGTATAAGTTCAGGAATAAGCAGGAACAAAATCAATTTTGTGTTTGAATGAAAATTGGGTTGTTTTTGGGAATAAGAAAAATAGCGTTTGAATAGTTAGATTGGAATAGTGAGAATAAGAATAATTATAATTTTAAAATAATAATATTTTATCTAATTAATTAATATAAAATATTAATTAAATAATAATTAATATTTGTATAAATTAAAGTTTACATTTTAGCATTTAAATAATACCATTTAATTTTTTAAATTTATTAAAAATTAAAGTTAAAAATTTAAAATTTTGTATAAATTTTAAAATTAATAAATTTTAAAATTTTATAAATTTATTAAAAGTTAAAGTTAAAAATTTAAAATTTCTATAAATTTAAAAATTTAAATTTTAATTGTCTTGAAAAATATGTAAAAGAGGATGCAAAAATTTTAATTTTTAAATTTGTATAAATTAAAAAATTTCTATAAAAAATTTAAAAATTTGTATATAAAAAATTTGTATAAATTTTAAAATTTTAAAAATTTCTAAATTTTTAGATTTATAAAAAATTAAAGTTAAAAATTTTAAAATTTTAAATAAAAAAATTTAAATTCAAAATTTTATAAATTTTAAAATTTTAATTTTAATTTAAAAAAATAAAAAATAAAAAGATGGGAACAAGGTTGTTCCCATCCGGGAACAACCTTAAACCCACCCGTGGGGGGAATTGTTATCCCCCTTCCTTAACGGGCTATTCTGGAATAGCCCGTTAAGGAGGGGGGATAACAATTCCCCCAATTTTTTTTTTTTTTTTTGGGGGATAAAGGTGGGATAACCCCTTTATCCTCCCTTTACTCCCCAACCAAACGGGGCCTAAGGTAATAATGTTCAACAAGACAACAACCTTGGATTTTAATAATCATTAATGCCTTGAGATTAACCTTTGTATTCTACCACCAATACTTTTAAAGAATGTGATATCAATCACTAGCTAATAGCAAAACCATGCACATGTTCAATTCATCTAAATTTCAATTTTCTAATCATTCAATGGATCCATACTCGCTTTAACAGCATATTTTTCTCACAGGATTTAGGGATGGAATTGAAATCAGAATAAGAGACGATAAATCTTGCTATTAGGATGGGGTTATTCTAATTACAAATATCTCTACACCTCTCCGGGAAATCAAACCCTTGAAACAATTCCTACCTAAGAGTTGAGACACGACTTTGATTCCAAGTAATGAGAATCATATTTCACCACAACTTCACTACCTATAAATCACTTTCCAACACCGTCACATCACTATCATCACTTCTGCTTCCTTCACTGCCTCCACTATCATAGCCACTGCAATGCTAATATCACCACCATTAGTGCCGCCGCCACCAAATGCCATCTCCACCACTACCATCACGGCATCACCATCTCAGTCTCTAACACTACATAAGCACCAGCACTATGACTACAACCCCAAAGATAATCGCCACCTCTTTTTATGGCCAAATAAACTGGCAGCACCATGCTGTAGTTGCCACCACAAACACCATCAGATCACCATTGCCACCAAAATCACCATCATTATCAACATCACCAATTCCTCCACCAATACCGCCTAACCACCACTACCATTGCTGTATTGACCATCATTATATCAGTTGCACCATAAATAAGTCGACACTCAGTCACAACACCGCTAAACATCATCACAATCCACGCCAAGATCCATCCTAATTCCTAGGCACAATGAACCAAATATCAACATTGGAAATCAGCACTGTGATTCCAATTCCTATGAATTGGTCATTCAAATTTCAACTTCCATTTTGATTTCAACTACCTTATAAAGCCAAACGCACCCTAAGTGTTCTTCACAACTCCATTATACAGGAATAGGACATGGAATGCCAGTCAAAACTATAAATTACTTCCACAAAAAACTTTCTCTTGAAATTACTCGCAAACAATCTAATTGCACGTTTTTAGTCCCTAAATTTTGACCTTGATTTTGAGTTCATCACCATAGTTGATGAGCACAAATGACACGTACAAATATAGTCTATGCCACATTGGCAAGCAGCCTCATTTGCATATGCGAGGGCATATACAGGTGTATGCACTAGTTATTAGATACCTGCTACAGTGCTACTTATGCATGAAGATCTAGATACATGTACTCACTATAGATGGCCTTGGATTCTGAAGACAGCTAGAAGCCACAAAATCACAATACCATATCAAGCAAAGCCCTTCTCATCCATGGTAAAATTGTGATCATGTTGCACTGTTCATTTTAAGCAAACAAGATCTAACATACATATGAAGCTAGATATCTACTATACAAGAGTGTTTAATTGGCAACTAGGTTCTCCTTTCTGTGAAAACAATCTCTACCTCTAAATCAGTCACGAGCATAAATATTAAGCAATCATTTGTGAGTATAAATATTAAACCAAAAAGGAAAGAGATACACGGCAAGAAGGACACGCTGGACATGATTCTCAAAATCTACTTTAGAAGCGCAAACTACTAAGGGCCTATCTGGCCACGCTTCTAATTGTACTTTAAGTAGCAGCGGGCTCTAAAGCTTCTGCTGCAAAAGAAGCAGAATTAAGATCCTTAGCCTCAGAAGCAGAAGCTCCAGTTCAGTGTCTCTGATTATGATGCTGCAGGAGGCTGTCGAGGGTTTTTATTTTCAATATAGTTGCCTCTCCTAATACCACTACTCAAACACCCCATAAAAACTTGGTAACACATTTCATTTTTTGCAGCACAACAGAGACTGAAACTGCAAAATCTTAAAACTAATCAGAAAACAGCAAACATTGGAATTCACGCCGAATTGCATACAGAACAAGATAATCCTACAAGTCAGAAGCATCAAGAATCCAACGTGATAAACAGCGAAGTAACAACAAATACAATCCAAAAAAAAAGGGAATTTGAATTGGTGATAATTACCGGGTTGTGATTGGGAGAGTCGGAGACCCTGAGGAAGGCGCCCTTGACGAACTCCTCCCCCGATTTCATGAACCCTTTGAAGTTATCAACTAGCGAAGGTTTGATCTCCATCGCAGCAAAGGGAAGAGAGAGAAAGAAGTGATAAAGGGGGAAGTGTGGGAGAGGTGGCGGTGAAGCTCCCCTTAAAAAACCCTACATATGCTTGTCTTCTTCTGCTTCCTGTACAAATGGCGCTACCGTTTTGTTTCTGTCCCCATTTGAAGCA
Source organism: Tillandsia leiboldiana (assembly GCA_029204045.2). NCBI lineage: Eukaryota > Viridiplantae > Streptophyta > Magnoliopsida > Poales > Bromeliaceae > Tillandsia > Tillandsia leiboldiana. Next base: position 17,436,933 of record CM055069.1, read on the forward strand.
CCTTGAGTTTTCTATTTGTTTTTCTTTTTTCTGCTTTCTTTTTTCTTTTTATTTGCCTGTGCCGTGCGTTTGCTTTACACCTATTTTCTCTTTATTCTTTGCTTCTCCTCTTTCTTTTTTTTTTTTTTTTCCCTTTTTCTTTTTCTTTTTCTTTATGGCCTTACTTAAATGAGGATCAAAACTTTATCGACCTAAAAAGATTTTGAGATTCCTTCAAAATTGAATATAGGTTAAAATTGTAAATTGAAAGTTTAAATTTAAAATTGATGTCTATTCAAATTTAAATTTAAAATGAAAATCAAATATCAATTAAAATTGGTTTCAAATATATTATGAATTCAAATTTTAATTCGATTCAATTTTTTAGCCTTTCGCTTTTTGAAGATCAAAATTTTATCAAGCTAAACAGATTTATAGAGCTAAACAGGTTCCGAGATTCCTTTCAAATTTGAATATAGCTAAAATTCAAATTCAATTTAAAACTCAATTTTAGATTTAAATTTGAAATTGAAATTGAATGTCTATTCAAATTTGAATTGAAAATCAAATGTCAATTAAATTTCCTTCCAAATATATTGTGAATCAAAATTTTAATTTCAATTCAAATTTTATGCCTTTCACTTTTTATATTAGCAAGTTATAGATAATTGAACACCTAACCTACCATCAATATCGAATATAAATTATAACGATACAATGTCCTACTAGAGGCCAAATATACATGCAAAATAATTCTCTATTGTTTCTCATTCCAATTTATTTAAGCTTTATAGTGAGCTTCTAATCAACTAGAACATAATCCAAACTAAGTATTTAATCTCACAACTCTCATACGAACCTATCTGAATTTTTCAATAAGCATAATTAATATCATCAAAAAGTGAAAGTTTATTACGTTACCATTCTCGACAACAATTATATGTAAAAAGCTAATTTTGTTCTAATTATAGAGACCCGAATTCTGGTTGATTTTGTTACGACTTTTTGTGTTGGCATATTTCGTGAGTTGAGTCGGAGTCTTGAAGTGATCAAATTGTCAATCAGCAATCGAAGACTCAGAGAAGATTCAACAAGAGCTCAAGTTGACACTCAGTATTTTGAGTCTTGAAAATTGAAGATGAAGAATTGTGGATCAATTACATCAATATCAAGAAGAAAGAATTCAAAAGGATCAGGTATGTTTAACTAAATAATTTTGGTGATCCGAATACTTTCTTATAGTGTAGAAACACTTGGATGAATTTTTAATTGCATAAAAATAAAAAACTGGACACATAATATGTTCAGGATCCGGATCAGGGCATTCCAGTTCGGACCCCGAACATAGTTTAGTTCATGCGGAATTCCAGTCCGGACCTCCCCTGTTTCAGTCCGGACCCCGAACTATGTGTTTGATGAAATCGCATGAACAGTCCGGATCAGAAAATTCCAGTCCGGACCCCGAACTGTTTTTTCAGGAAAATTGCTGAAAAAAGACGACATCCCAGATCAGCCAAATCCAGTCCGGACCGTCGTGCGGGAAAAATTCTGTTAAGTCAGTTTTTGATGCTTATCTCTTTCCAAATGTTTCTACCCTATAAATAGACACTTAGGGTTCCTCAAGAACTATCGACTAATTGAGAAAACACTTGAGAGCAACCCTAGAGGCTAGGTTTTTATCGTTCATCTTTTAGCCTCTTTTAGGTCAATTCGACGGTTCTTCCAAGACATACTTTTTGTCGAATTGATCTAATCTTTGCTTAGAGATTCCATCCATGGTTCTTCATTGATAATCTAAGCAAAGGATCACCATCGAAGCTTTTATCAAGTTTGCGTCAAGGAGTTGACGTGGCATCGTGGATTCGATGTGTTGAAGGCGTTTCGTGGATTCGAAACGTGTTGCTCGTGGATTCGAGTGGCGTTCGTGGATTCGGACGTGTGCAGTGGACGTACAGTCGGTGAGCGCAAGATCCGAAGAAGTTGAAGGAGGGGTTGGAGTCCGTGGAGTTGGTAATCACCTTGTTATTCTTCTATTCTTAGTGGATTGTTATTGCGTGTTGGTCCCGTAGTTTTTCTCCTAGATTGGAGTTTCCACGTAAATCTCGGTGTGCTGTTTTTATTTTCCACTTTGATTTTTATTTTGCACTGAGATTGGTTTTTGAGTATTACACATATTCACCCCCCCTCTAGTTGTTTGATACTACATATTCAGATCCTTGTGGATCCTTAAAACCAACAATTGGTATCAGAGCCACAACATCAATCATTCAAGTGGATCATTGCAACGCAGAGACCTAAGGTGGACCAACAGTCAAAGCTATTGTGAGGACCCGAATTTCCGCAAGAGGATTACTGTTGGATCAACGGAGCTTCCGCCGTGTGTTTAGCAGCATTCGGAGGCCTATACTGTGTGTTGGAGGTGTTTGCGCACGAATCGGATCTCAGGTTTGGACCCAGCGCGAAATTTGGATTAAGAATACCTTTCTGGATGCCTTTGTCAAATTTTAGAAGCGGAATTTTGCAAAACGGACTTCGAATTTGGACTCAGCGCGCGAAAATATTGAAAATGGGTTATTTACTTGTATTTTTCGGAGCCCGGATGCGTAAACACGGATATCGAGGCAAATATTACTGTTTCGGCGGCCGGGGCGGCGCCGGCGGCGGCAGAGCACGGCGGCGCAGGCAGGGGCGCAGCCGCGGGCAGGCGCGGGCAGGCGCAGGCGCGGGCGCGGGCTGGCGCAGCGTACGGAGATGGGAGTGCCACGTGGCGGCTCCCCATTGGGCGCGCAGGAGACACGTGGCGGCTTCGGTTTCGTCGGGTGCATCGGGTTTGTGCACCGGGCGCAGCGAGTGTTGGCCCAGACACATGGCGCACGGTGATTGGCCGGTCAACGCATGCGCGACAGGCGGCCGGGCGCGGCGCACGATGGACCGACCGGGCCACGTGTCGCCCGCTCATTGGCGGGCGCAGTGACCCGGCGGGCCCGGCGTGAATCGCGGCCCACGGTCCCCGCCGTGGACCGCGTCGCCACGCGGCGCGCCGCGATTGGCGGGCGTGCGTGCTCCGGGTGCGCGGGGTGCGGATATGGGTGACGTGGCGCGCCGAGAAGGATTCGGGCGCGTACTGTGCGGGCTTGGGCCGAATTCGGGCGCCCGAATCCGGCGCCTGAATCCGGATCCGCATGTGAAGTGGACTTGGGCTATAAATAGGCCCCCTTGGTTGCTTTTTCTCCTTTTATGGGCTTCTTCTATCTAGGATTCCTTCAGAGAAGTTCTTTCTCTCTCTCTCCTCCACCCTTTGGTTGAGTTCTAGGATTTTTGGAGGTTGCTACATCGGCGTTTTCTGCGACGCGGCGCACTTCGACGCTTCTTTGGTTTTGGCTCCTTTCGTCGCTTTTCAGTGCGCGAGGCACCCTGGATCACCCGGTTGGGATTTTTGGAGGATTTTTGTGGCAGAAAGTTCTTGAGAGGTAGGCCTTCGATTTTTGTGTTGATCGTGTTGCTCAGTTTTGTGTTTTTGGCACGGTTCCCGAGGCACCTTTTTACCCTATTTTCTGTGGTGGCTTTTTGGACAGCACGGGCTTGTTGAATTTATATCTTGGCCTACGAGTATCGGATTTAGATGTGTGAATACTCGATTTTCATCTACTCGACGCGAGGAATGCAACCGTGATTTTTCTGGAATTTTTGGAGGACTGCGCAGAGGTGAGATTTATGCATCTTCTGGACTGTTTGCCGCAGAATATTTGTTATGAGGAATTTTAGCTCGCGGCGGTGCTCAATTTGTTTCTTGGCCTACAGGTGTCGGATTTGGACGTGCTTGTACTCGTTTCGATCGGCTCGCCGCGAGGATCGCAACGGTTATTTTCCTGGAATTTTCTGAGGTCTTCTTACAGGTGAAATTTAGCCTTTTTCTGACTGGTTTTGTGGACAGCGGTGAATTGAGGAATTGTGAATTAATTGTGCCTCGTGTGGATTATATGTTGCAGTTTTGCGGTGCACCGAGGTTTCCTTGGAGTGTTAGCGTATTTGGATCCGTGCTTCGCGATCGAGGTGGGTGGTTGTTGCATACCTTAATTTCCAACTTGCTCACTATGTGTATTAGAGAGAATCTCCATATTGGACATATTGAATGATCACCTAATGGGCATGCATGCTTAAACTAAAATAATTGTGAGCCTATCTTTTGGAAAATGCTATTGTGGGAATCTGATAGTGGTTGGGACTTATACATGTTTACATGGAGATAATATTAGCACTTAACCTTGCATGTAGAATTTACTATCATATTGGGATAATATGAAACGTCTTGTGGGAGGGTACCACTTGAGGATTTTTTGGACATGCATAGGTGGATGATTTATGTGAGGATAATTTGAGGACTATAGACATGTGTGGTTGGATAATGATTTTAGCATGATGGTTATATCCATGCGGAGCTATTAATTGATACACATGTGGAACCACTATTTGTCATACTTTCTTTATCTCTCACAAGGACATATGCATGCTTGTATGGTCATCTAGATATGCCACTATTTGTTGCTACACTATATTATTGGAACTTGACTTAAGAGAAACCATGTTTTGCTTTCTTTCTCCTTATTCCTTAGTCAGGTGGTTCTTGTTGCTCGGGTTTGAGCAGGGGTATGGGATAGTGTAGCCGGGACCTTGGGGTCGGGGATAGGTGGTATTTGATTTTTGGATTGGGGGTTATTACGGCTACCGCGGATAGTAGGCGGTTGACCGGATGTCGGATGTGGGACATGATTGTGATTGTGGGTTATTTCGGTGACCGCGGATATTGGGCGGTTGACCGGGTGTCGGTTGTTGGGCTTGATTGTTGACAGTGGGTATCGCGGCGACCGCGGATATTAGGCGGTTGACCGGATGGTTACTTATGCATCAGATTGGGGATCGGGTTTCCCTTTAGTGGATGGGTTTTCCCACTTTGATCAGAGACGTGATCCAGTCCTGCTATAGTGAGATATCGAGTTCCCCTCTAGATCGTTGGGGAGTTCCCCTCTAGAGCGTGGGGGTCAGACAGTGATTGAGTTTGTTATCACACCGGCATGGCTTTATATGCCCGGTGATGCTTTCCTCGTGTGGGTCGCTCCCCTTGAGTTCCCCTCCGGAGTGTCGGGGTCAGGTAGAGTTCCCCTCTAGAGCGTTGGGGAGTTCCCCTCTAGAGCGTGGGGGTTAGACAGTCATTGAGTTTTGCTATCACATCGACGCAGTTTTATTTGCCTGATGATGAGAGCGATAGCAGGCAATACCAGTTTATACTGGTGGATAGATTGGGTTACCGGGACAATTTGGTTACTGATGCATTTAGAGGCATAGTAGTGGTAGTTTCTTTTTTCAGCAGTCTTTATTACTTACCACTCTTCTTTCCCTTTTTGCCTCTGGTAGACCTAGTGGGCACGTCGGAGTTTGAGGCTTTACCCACTAGGGGAGGCTACTGGTTTGCTAGTAGTTCTCACCCCCATTCTTCTTTTCCTCTTTTTCTTCTCGTTTATTTTGCAGAGTCTTCTGCGGGTGCTGCTGGACGTACAGCGGCGGATCGAGGAGAGAGGACAGCTGAGTAGATAGACGGTCGGCCCGACAGTGAGTTAGCTGGACTTGTATCCCTTTTATCTCAGACGATTGTACTTTTATCTCTTGGGTCTGGCTTTAGTCAGCTGGTTGTATCATTTTGGTGAGCTGGGAGAGACACTTGTACTATTATTTCCTGATGTACTATATTTTACTTCCAGCTTTAGTCTGAGATGTAGTAGTTTTAGTTCAGCTCTATTTTTATTGCTCTTTCTTTATGTCTCTTATATCTGAGCAGGTTACCAGCGCTTCGTGTACGCGAAAAAATTCCGTGTGCACGACGGATTTGTAGACGGGCCTGGGTTCTGGTTTACACCCGGGGCGTGACAGATTAGGTGGTATCAGAGCTTAGGGATAGGTCAGTTGGGACTTAGGAAACCCTAGGCTTTTGGGTGAACCCTAGGATGATAGGGCATGAGAGACGCGACATTATTTGCGAAAGTCGGTGATTAGTTATTTGACTCTTCCAGTGAGTGAAGAGGGATTGACATATCCTATTTCTGTGGGACAGTTATGTTGGCTGCAGACAACATAAAGTTACAGAAATAGAGGGATGTCCTTGACTTTCGCTAGATTGGGTCGTGTGTGGTTATGTTGCTGATTTGTGGTTGCTTGTGGCAGGATGCCTCCCCGACGTCGGATCCCTACCTGGGGTGCCCCTACACCCCCTGTTGAGCCAGAGCAGGCTGGACCTTCTGAGATTTCTGAGTTGAGGGCCTTGGTGGCCCAATTGGCTGAGAGCAACCGCCGGCAGGAGCAGCGGATTGAGGAGCTACTGGCGCAGAGAGAGACGCCGCCTCCGACAGTTTTGGAGGCCCCCGCACCACCTATGGTACCACTTAGGCCGACGGGGCCATCATCGAGTAGCGGGGCTTGGGGAGTGGCCCAGCCTTTGACCCCGGCTGAGGAGCAGGATATTGCTGACAAGCTCGCCAAGTTTTGTCAGCAAGGACCGCCTAGATTTTCGGGGCGGAACACCCATCCTTTGGAGATTGGATCGTGGTTAGCAGCGATGGAGAAGCTGTTCAGGGACTTCTTCATCGATCCGAGGTACCGGGTACACATGGCGGTGCATTTTCTAGATGGAGATGCGGATGCCTGGTGGCAACGGGTGGAGCCCTTGGAGTTTCAGATCACTAGACAGCTACCTTGGTCGGAGTTCCGACGGATGATCTTGGATACTTATTTCTCTACGAGTGTAAAGCGAAAGCTAAAGGATGATCTAAAGAACTTGCAGCAGGGTGACCGATCTGTATAGGCCTACTTTCAGGAGTTCACGCAGTTGCTTAACTGCGTGCCATTTGTCGCTCGGGATGGACCCCATCAGGTGGAGTTATTTGAGGCAGGCCTCCGCACTGAGATTTATACCTTGGTGCATGCTCAGCGGGTGCAGACTCTCGAGGAGGCCACGGAGCATGCCAAGTGGGTGGAGAGAGGAGGCCATGTAGTCGCCAGGCGAGGCGGTATGGTCGTGCAGAACTCTGATAGGAAGCAACCAGCACACGAAGACGGGGGACAGGCTAGTTCGGGGAGATCGCCGCGGCCTCAGTTATTTAGCCGTGGGCGTTCGGAGCAGCGAGGTCCTGGTGGATCCCAGTGGCCACCGCAACAGCAGCAGGAATTGCGGCAGCAGACACAGAGACAGCAGCAGCCAGGACAGCCACGGCTTCGCGACAGAGACAGATGCATATTCTGTGGAGGACCTCATTTGTCGCACACCTGTGATCAGAGGTGGGGTCGTTGTTACAAATGTGGACAGTCAGGCCACATTCGAGCTTCATGCCCCCTTTCGACCTCAGCGGCTCCTTCAGCATCAGCTCCTTTTTCATCTCAGTAGAGGTCGTTAGCCCAGCGGCCTTATGCTCCGGCGAGCGGATCACCTCCTTTTTACCCTGCTGATCACCGGCCGCCGGCTCAGAGCGGTCGGGTTTATGCCGCTCAGGTGGAGGACTTTGCAGCAGCTGACCTTGTGGTGGCAGGTATTATTATTATTATTATTTTTTTGGCATTTGATTTTGCATTGTATTGCACTGGAGCATCCTAGTCTTGAGTTAGGAGTGCATTTACTTCATTGCATGGGTTAGGGGTAGGACGGTCGCCTTGTGCACGGGAGGTTCATATTCCCGAACTTTGGCATGTGAGGGAGTGCTGTTGGTCCTCCCCGGTGCAGTTGAGTTCTGAATGGTGCCTGTAGACCTGATGGTCTTGACTCAGTTGCGGGACTTGGTTATGGTACTTAGGATGGTTTGGCTGGCTCGGTTTTTCCTTCTTTTCGCGGCGGTCGATTGTGCCGCGAGGACGGTTTTCTTGGGGGAGCCAGTGTCACGCCCCGGGGTCGAAACTGCGACCCGGGCTCGCCAACAGATCCGCCGTCGACACGGGAAGCCCCGCACCGACGAAGCGTCTAACCTGCAAAAGATAGAACTACAGCTACACAAATATCAGAGCGGAAAATGAAAGCTGTTATATAAAATCAACTACTACAAAGCTGAAATAAATACAAAGTCCATCTCCCCAAATACCTGAATAATACAAGGTCAGATATAAATAACAATCCACCTATACAACATCTACGAATCCAAAAAGGGAGATAACAAAAACTAGAAATATAACAAATCCCACAATCCGGGATGGTACATCTACCTCACTCTAAAGGAACAATGCTGATAGGGAACTATCTCGCGACTCCCTGTCCTCGGTCCGTCGAGCCAGCACGGGCAGGAACGGAAGAAAAAGCCTCGGCAACCTGTCACCGACAGAGGGTGTGAGAACTACATCCTACAGTAATTCTCAGTGGGTACCGTCTCCAAGACCCACGGTCTGCCCACTAAGTCTACTAGAGGCATAAGATAACAGAAAAGACTGTAATAAAGAAAGGTAAGCTGGAAAAGTATCTACAGCTATCATGCCTCTATCTACTATTCTCAAGGGGAAAAACCCAGATGATGGTATGCATCCACTCACTACTGACAATAAGTCATAAGTACTATGCTCAATGAAAACTCTACTAAGACACAAGCTATACAACCACTCACTCACAGTAACCCAAATCTCAGTGACTGCCACATAGGGTCCAGTCAAACCTGCGCCTACCTACTGCCGCACATCCCGGAGGAACGGACTTTAGTAGGGCATCCCACACGGACTATCTCAAGCGAACTCTAGTGTATCAACTAGTCGCATACATCGCAGCCTCGTCAGGCTCGGTATCATCATCGCACCCGGGGCGTAGCTCGAGGGGAGCGACCCCACCGAACTCAAATATCTCAAGTATCTCATAACTGGCATAGAATGCCAGGCTCAGCAGGCTATAATCCACGATCAAACAGATCGGTAACTCGAATATCCAAAAACTATCACTCAGTCGGAGAACCCTCCATGACCCAATCTCACAACACTAACCCACTAAAAGAAGGTACAACACAGCTGGGACCGCCGTCAATCCAAACGACTCCCAAAACGACTCCCTACTCATAGGCGAGAAGAACCGACTGACGCAGCAAAGGTCTGAGAATCCCGTTAGGCCGGTGCCTAGAACCCCAATCAAACAAGAACAGACTCTAGGCTCAGCCTATCGAAGTTCTCGGTCCTTTACCGTTCAGGGATTCGGCCCCTCTCGGTTAAAGTGGGAAACCATCTCAACCTACAAATCTCACGGGCTGGAGATGCTCTACAGCCAGATCCACGAAGAGTCCGAAAACCCCGGGAGACTAATACCTACGACCCCAATCAAACAAGAACAGGCTATAGGCGTAGCCTCCCGTTGCTTTCGACTTGTTTTCGACCCCAGAAAGAAATCAGCCCTTAGAACCCATGTGATGACCTGGATCTCTGCAGAGCTGTGGTAGAGTCATTGGTGACATCTGGGGAGCCTGTACTGTGTGTTGGAGGTGTTTGTGCACCAATTGGACACAAGTGGCGCACTTCGGGATTAATGGATCATGTGGGTGATCAGTGGACTCCGTCGGACCTTTAGAAGTGGTTTCGCGCGAAGCGGATATTAAAAATGGACTCAGCGCGAAGTTTGGACCAAGGAACACCTTTCCGGATGCCTTCGGCAAATTTTGGAGTTGGAATTTGGCAAAATGGACATCAAATTCGGATTCAGCGCGCGAAAACGGTCAAAATGGACTACCTACTTGATATTTTGCGCAACCGGTTACTGTTCATGCCGGAACAGTGATTCCGGCGGCCGGCGGGCAGCGGCGGCGGCGGCGGAGCACGGCGGACGGGCTCGGGCAGGCGGCGGAGCGGCCGCGGGCAGCGCGCGGGCGCGGGCAGTGTGCGGGCAGGCGCGCGGGCGCGCGGGCAGGTGCACGGTCCACGGACCGGCGTGCACCAGGGGCAGGACACGTGGCATGTTGAGATTGGTCGGTGCAGTGGACTTGGACCACGGAGCAGGCGGGCGCGGTGCAAGGACCGGCGGGACACATGTCTGATTGTGGTTGGCGGGCTCATGAAGGCTGGGTCCACGGAGGTGCACCGGGGTGCCTCGGGATTCGCGCCTGGCAGGGGGCGCAGGCGGCACGTGGGCGCGCTGACCGGGCTTTCCCGTGCTCGGGCCCGCCACGTGCCGTCGCTGCGTTGGTCCACGTGTTGCGCGGTCGTTGGCCCGCGCGGCTGTCCGCTGTTCGGGGGCTACGTGGAGGCCCGAGGGAGTTTCGGGCCCACACAGTGTTGGGCCGGGCCCAACACTGTAGCAGCCCGAAAAATCTGAGCGCCCGGAAGTGGGGACTTATGCGTCATTTTCTTATTTGTTTCTTCCAGCATATAAATAGGCCGAGTTCAACTGCAGAGAGCTCCTTCCCTCCTCTTCTTTTCACAGTGCCACCTTCACGAGATCTCTTCCTCTCCCAGAGCCGGATCCATCTGCAGATTCCAGGATTTTTCTGCGGCACGCATCCCGAGGTTTCCATTTTTACGGCGCGGCACGACGCTCGTTCGTTTGTGATCTTCTTCGTCGCATTTTGGTGCGAGGACTCCCCCGGCTTACTCCGACCTCCGATTGAGGCGATTTTTGCGCCGTTGGACTCACGACAGGTAGGGCTTTGATCTTCATGTTTTGAGCTCCTCCACATTTCGAGTTTATCTTGGAGTTCCCCGAGCTTCCATTTGACCCTTTTTCTTGGGCGGAGTTTTGGACAGCGGTGCGGTATTTTGGCCATATCTTCGCGTACAGACATCGGATTGGGGTGATTCAAGAGGTGTTTTGCATCTACACATCACGAGGAGTATCCCCAAATTTTGTTGGAATTTTCTGAATTTTTCCCCGAAGGTGAAAGTCCCTGTTTGCAGAACCTTGTGATTCAGATTTTGCGATTTGTTTATTTCGGGGTGGTTCCCTTGTCGGATTTGTTTCTCAGTGTAGGAAACTCGGATTTGAGCGTGCAGGTACTCGTTTCGACGGGTTTGTCGCGAGGATCGTGATAGTATTTTTCTTGTAATTTTTCGGGCACTTCTCACAGGTTAAAACAGGGCATCTTTGGGACTGAATTCTGGACAGCATGTTTTCGGATACTTGTGTGCTTATTTGTGTGTATGTTTTGGGGTAATTGTGAACAGCGATCGCGACGGTTAATCTGTTTGAGCATTTGGCGTGAAAAGGGGATATTGGACAGCGAGGAGGTTTTACAGCTAAGGATTGCGCGTGTCCAGGTGGGTGGTTGCTTTATCCCTCTTTTCTGACTTACCCACTAGGAGTATTAGAGAGATCCTTCTTGGACATCCATGATTGATAATTGTAATTGGGACTTGCATGCTTGTGGGAATCTGATAGTGGTTGGGACTTATACATGATTGTATGGATTGCTATGTTAGCACTTAACCTTGCATGTGGAATGGAACATTTAATTGGAACTATATGATTTATCCTGTTAGTGGTATTACTTGAGGATAAATGACATGCATAGGTGGATAGTAATGCTTTATTATGGAACATGGATTATGGACATGTGTGGTTGGATAATATTTTAGCATGATGGTTATATCTATGCGGAGCTATTAATTGTTACACATGTGGAACCGCTATTGGACACCTTTTCCTTTATTTCCTTGAGAACACTTGCATGCTTGTATGGACATCTAGATAGGCCATCTTTTATCGCTACACTTTCATGCTGGAACTTGACTTAGGAGAAACCTTGTTTGCTTCTTTTCTCCTTTTCGTTAGTCAGGTGGTTCTTGTTGCTCGGGTTTGAGCAGGGGTTTGGGATAGTGTAGCCGGGGCCTGGATTGTGGATTATGGGTTTTGGCGGCGACCGCGGATATTGGGCGGTTGACCGGATGTCGGTTATAGGACATCGGTGATAGGGCATGATTATGGACTAGAGGGTTTTGTGGCAACCGCGGATAGTAGGCGGTTGACCAGATGTCGGATGTGGGACATGATTGTGATTGTGGGTTATTCCGGCGACCGCGGATATTGGGCGGGTGGCCGGAGGTCGGTTGTGAGACCTGATCGTGGATTTTGGGGTATTGCGGCAATCGCGGATATTGGGCGATTGACCGGATGGTTACTTTTGCATCTGATTTGGAATCAGTTTTCTTTTAGTGGAGGGTTGTGTTCCACTGGGGCTTTATAGTTGTGATCCAGTCCTGCTTTTGTTACTTATCACACCGGCGCGGTTATTGCCCGGTGATGCTTTACTCGTGTGGGTCGCTCCCCTCGAGATCCCCTCCGGAGGGCGGGGCTAGACAGTTATGGACAGTTTTGCTATCACATCGGCGCGGCTTATTTGCCCGATGATGAGGGCGGCAGCAGGAGTTTTGCTATCACATCGGCGCGGCTTACTTGCCCGATGATGAGGGCGGTACAGATTGGGTTCATCTGGGACGGTTGGCTATTGTTGCATACGGTCATTCCAGTCTAGGACTGTATTTTAGAGGCATAGTAGTGGTAGATTTCCCTTTTTCAGCAGTTTCATTTCTTACCACTCTTCTTTCCTTTCTGCCTCTGGTAGACCTAGTGGGTGTGTCAGAGTTTGAGGTTTTACCCACTAGGGGAGGCTACTGGTTTACTAGTAGTTCTCACCCCCATTCTTCTTTCCTCTTTTTCTTCTTCCTTGTTTTGCAGTGTCTTCTGCGGGTGCTGCTGGGCTTTCAGCGGCGGGTCGAGGAGAGAGTACGGCTGAGTAGATAGATCCCGAGGCAGGATGAGCGAGTTAGCTGGACTGTTGGTGTACCCAGGTTTCCTCAGACGGTTGTACTTTTACATTTGGGACTGGCTTTTGCCAGCAGGTTGTATTTATTTTGGTGAGCTGGGAGAGACTTATGTATCATTTATACAGATGTATTATATTTTATTTCCAGCTTCAGTCTGAGATGTATTAGTTTTTAGTTCAGCTCTGTTTTTATTGCTCTTTTATTATTATCTCTTATATCTGAGCAGGTTTGGCGCTTCGTGTACGCGGGAAATACCGTGTGCACGGCGGATCTGTAGACGGGCCCGGGTTCCGGTTTACACCCGGGGCGTTACAGATTAGTTGGTATCAGAGCTTAGGGATAGGTCATTTGGGACATAGGAAACCCTAGGCTTTTCGGCGGACCCTAGGATGTTAGTGCGTGAGAGACGCGACATTTTGCGAAAGTCGGTGATTTATTGGTTTGACTCTTCCTGTGAGTGAAGAGGGATCGACATATCCTATTTTTGTGGGACAGTTATGTTGGCTGCAGACAACATAAAGTTACAAAAATAGAGGGATGTCTTTGACTTTCGCTAGATTTGGTCGAGTGTTTGGGGTGTGCGGATTCGCGGTTTTGTCGTGGTGAGCGGTGTCTCCCCGATGTTGGGCCCTGACCCGGGTGCACCTTGGTGCGGCAGTTGGGTCTGAGCTGGTTGTTTCGGGCCGGATACCCAGATTGGAGTCTGAGAGCTCCGGACCCGAAGGGTAGGTGTGTTGGAGGCAGATCAGCGGAGCGGTGACACAGTTGTCGGATCAGCGCAGTGGCACAGTTGTCGGACGAGTGACACAGTTGTCGGATCAGCGCAGTGGCACAGTTGTCGGACGAGTGACACAGTTGTCGGATCAGCGCAGTGGCACAGTTGTCGGAGTAGCGAGTAGCCCCCTCCGTCCCGATGTTTAGTGCTGGGGCACCCAGGAAGGGTGGACAGTTGATAGCGGGTAAGCTGTGGGATTGCTTTGATCAAGTGAGCCAGTTTTGGCGGATGAGTCACCCCGAATTGTGGGAGTGAGTATGGAGCCCTTGGAGGCAGGGTCTTGTTCGGTGGGGGGATAGAGAGTACTTGGAGGCCTTTTATGTCAAGAGTTAACACAGTTGCTGAACTGCACGCTCCATGTGTAGAGGGACGGGGCGCATAGGATATGAGTGTTTGAGAGTGGATTGCGCCAAGATACCTTTTAACTCATTGGGTCCCTCCAGTACGGATTAGGGACGCCTCATTGGAGTAGGCGCCGGGTGTGGAGCGTGGTATTGTAGTTCCTTTGGGTTGGGATCTACCGCCTGAGGCGAGTTCTGATTGAGGCGCTTGGCGCCGGGTGTTGGAGGACAGATCAGTCGGTGGAGGCATTCCCGATTTCTTTTTCCAGGATAGTGGATTTCTGAGACTGTCGGAGCACATATGTTACAGCGGTCGGTGTGGTGGTACTTGTTGGGCTGGCAGGTTCAGTTTTCTTTCGCGGCGGTTGATTATGCCGCAAGGACAGTTTTCTTGGGGAGCCAGGCCCGGAGGTGTTGGTGCACTTGGGTTGCTTGAGGGTTATCTTCGCCTCTATAGTTTTGACTTCGGGAGCGAGGCGGGTGTTTCGCAGTGGATGAGTAGACTTTTGGCTGGTGTGGTTGAGGGACCTACGGCGGCGCTGGGACTCGGGGATACCCCCTTTGGTTGCGAGTTCCCAGCTGTTCTCCTATCGGAGTGGTCTTGCGCGTCACTAGTTTGGGAGTTGAGGACACAACTCCAGGATTCGATGTTTTGGAAAGTTTGTCAGACCAAGTGTGTCGCCTTTGGGGGCGCCGGTGCTATTCGAGTTGTGGACGGTTGGTTCACTTCGGCTTTGTGTGGAACCCCGGGAATTTGATGAAGTGACCATCTGGAGCTAGCACCCTTGTCGAGCATGGAGGATTTGATTTACCAGCTGTAAGGGTCCCGGGTCTTCCTGAAGGTGGATTTGTAATATGGTTTTCTCGACTGCATATGGCTGTGTGTTGATGCCGGAGAGTTGGGGAATTGCTTCTACATCCCGACGGTTTAGAGATTAGAGATCAGAGTCTACGTGATCAGTTGGGGGACTTATATTGGATACCTTGGGAGTACAGAGGTATTGGGATCAAGCTTTTGTGTCGATGGACTTGTGGTTGGATTATCGGGGCCCTGGGAGGAGCGGATGCATGTACCGATGCAGGCTACTTGGTAGCTCGAGCGGTTAGCCCAGCTGTACTTGGATGAGGTGGTGCGGTTTTCTGGAATGCCCGCCTCTACTTTGTTCTAGTTAGAGACCCAAGGATTGTATCGCGTCTCTGGAGGAGGTATTAGACAGCCTTGGGAGCTTGAGTGGTGGATAATTGGATATTTACCCCCTCTACTTGGTTGAGGTTCCGGATTGAGGAATAACTTTAGTTTCAAGGACGAAACTTTCTTTTAGTGGGGGAGGATGTGATGACCTGGATCTCTACAGAGCTGTGGTAGAGTCATTGGTGACATCTGGGGAGCCTGTACTGTGTGTTGGAGGTGTTTGTGCACCAATTGGACACAAGTGGCGCACTTCGGGCTTAATGGATCACGTGGGTGATCAGTGGACTCCGTCGGATCTTTAGAAGTGGTTTCGCGTGAAGCGGATATTAAAAATGGACTCAGTGTGAAGTTTGGACCAAGGAACACCTTTCTGGATGCCTTCGGCAAATTTTGGAGTTGGAATTTGGCAAAATGGACATCAAATTCGAATTCAGCGCGCGAAAACGGTCAAAATGGACTACCTACTTGATATTTTGCGCAACCGGTTACTGTTCATGCCGGAACAGTGATTCCGGCGGCCGGCGGCGGCGGCGGAGCACGGCGGACGGGCTCGGGCAGGCGGCGGAGCGGCCGCGGGCAGCGCGCGGGCGCGCGGCAGGTGCGCGGTCCACGGGCCGGCGTGCACCAGGGGCAGGACATGTGGCATGTTGAGATTGGTCGGTGCAGTGGACTTGGACCACGGAGCAGGCGGGCCGGTGCATGGACCGGCGAGACACATGTCTGATTGTGGTTGGCAGGCTCATGAAGGCTGGGTCCACGGAGGTGCACCGGGGTGCCTCGGGATTCTTGCCTGGCAGGGGGCGCAGGCAGCACGTGGGCGCGCTGACCGGGCTTCCCCGCGCTCGGGCCTGCCACGTGTCGTCGCCGCGTTGGTCCACGTGTCGCGCGGTCATTGGCCCGCGCGGCTGTGCGCTGTTCGGGGGCGACGTGGAGGCCCGAGGGAGTTTCGGGCCCGCACAGTGTTGGGCCGGGCCCAACACTGTAGCAGCCCGAAAAATCTGAGCGCCCGGAAGTGGGGACTTATGCGTCATTTTCTGATTTGTTTCTTCCAGCATATAAATAGGCTGAGTTCAACTGCAGAGAGCTCCTTCCCTCCTCTTCTTTTCATAGTGCCACCTTCACGAGATCTCTTCCTCTCCCAGAGCCGGATCCATCTGCAGATTCCAGTATTTTTCTTCGGCACGCATCCCGAGGTTTCCATTTTTACGGCGCGGCACGACGCTCGTTCGTTTGTGATCTTCTTCGTCGCATTTTGGTGCGAGGACTCCCCCGGCTTACTCCGACCTCCAATTGAGGCGATTTTTGCGCCGTTGGACTCATGACAGGTAGGGCTTTGATCTTCATGTTTTGATCTCCTCCACATTTCGAGTTTATCTTGGAGTTCCCCGAGCTTCCATTTGACCCTTTTTCTTGGGCGGAGTTTTGGACAGCGGTGCGGTATTTCGGCCATATCTTCGCGTACAGACATCGGATTGGGGTGATTCAAAAGGCGTTTTGCATCTACACATCACGAGGAGTATCCCCAAATTTTCTTGGAATTTTCTGAATTTTCCCCGAAGGTGAAAGTCCCTGTTTGCAGAACCTTGTGATTCAGATTTTGCGATTTGTTTATTTCGGGGTGGTTCCCTTGTCGGATTTGTTTCTCAGTGTAGGAAACTCGGATTTGAGCGTGCAGGTACTCGTTTCGACGGGTTCGTCGCGAGGATCGTGATAGTATTTTTCTTGGAATTTTCCGGGCACTTCTCGCAGGTTAAAACAGGGCATCTTTGGGACTGAATTCTGGACAGCATGTTTTCGGATACTTGTGTGCTTATTTGTGTGTATGTTTTGGGGTAATTGTGAACAGCGATCGCGGCGGTTAATCTGTTTGAACTTAGGAGAAACCTTGTTTGCTTCTTTTCTCCTTTTCGTTAGTCAGGTGGTTCTTGTTGCTCGGGTTTGAGCAGGGGTTTGGGATAGTGTAGCCGGGGCCTGGATTGTGGATTATGGGTTTTGGTGGCGACCGCGGATATTGGGCGATTGACCGGATGTCGGTTATAGGACATCGGTGATAGGGCATGATTATGGACTAGAGGATTTTGTGGCAACCGCGGATAGTAGGCGGTTGACCAGATGTCGGATGTGGGACATGATTGTGATTGTGGGTTATTCCGGCGACCGCGGATATTGGGCGGGTGACCGGAGGTCGGTTGTGAGACCTGATCGTGGATTTTGGGGTATTGCGGCAATCGCGGATATTGGGCGATTGATCGGATGGTTACTTTTGCATCTGATTGGGAATCAATTTTCTTTTAGTGGAGGGTTGTGTTCCACTGGGGCTTTATAGTTGTGATCCAGTCCTGCTTTTGTTACTTATCACACCGGCGCGGTTATTGCCCGGTGATGCTTTACTCGTGTGGGTCGCTCCCCTCGAGATCCCCTCCAGAGGCTGGGGCCAGACAGTTATGGACAGTTTTGCTATCACATCGGCGCGGCTTATTTGCCCGATGATGAGGGCGGCAGCAAGAGTTTTGCTATCACATCGGCGCGGCTTACTTGCCCGATGATGAGGGCGGTACAGATTGGGTTCATCTGGGACGGTTGGCTATTGTTGCATACGGCCATTCCAGTCTAGGACTGTATTTTAGAGGCATAGTAGTGGTAGATTTCCCTTTTTCAGCAGTTTCATTTCTTACCACTCTTCTTTCCTTTTTGCCTCTGGTAGACCTAGTGGGTGTGTCAGAGTTTGAGGTTTTACCCACTAGGGGAGGCTACTGGTTTACTAGTAGTTCTCACCCCCATTCTTCTTTCCTCTTTTTCTTCTTCCTTGTTTTTGAAGTGTCTTCTGCGGGTGCTACTGGGCTTTCAGCGGCGGGTCGAGGAGAGAGTACGGCTGAGTAGATAGATCCCGAGGCAGGATGAGCGAGTTAGCTGGACTGGTCGTGTACCCAGGTTTCCTTAGACGGTTGTACTTTTACATTTGGGACTGGCTTTTGCCAGCAGGTTGTATTTATTTTGGTGAGCTGGGAGAGACTGATGTATCATTTATACAGATGTATTGTATTTTATTTCCAGCTTCAGTCTGAGATGTATTAGTTTTTAGTTCAGCTCCGTTTTTATTGCTCTTTTATTATTATCTCTTATATCTGAGCAGGTTTGGCGCTTCGTGTACGCGGAAAATACCGTGTGCACGGCGGATCTGTAGACGGGCCCGGGTTCCGGTTTACACCCGGGGCGTGACAACCCAGACCACTCAAATCATCTCGAGTGGGTAAGTTTATAAGAAACAGTGACATTTATTACAGAAAACCATTTGATCTAAGAGAAATCCATTTTTTTATGATTTTTAGTCTTTTTAGGAAAATAATTTAAAAAATAAGTTTTATGTCCAAACCTCGAAGAGCTAATGCCCTCGTCCTATCAGACAAGAACAGACTCAGGCGACCCTGCGAGGCTTGGAAGAAAACATTGGCTGACTAAAATCATGTGTGCGCCCAAAAAGGTTCTGGGTTCAGGGTCCTGCTGTCACTAGTACACCACTGCCACTACCACTGTAGTGACAACCAACTCAAGAACACAACGTCTCGGGACCACCGTCTACCCGAACGGCTCCCGCCAGAACTAAACGACCGGCTCTAACTACCAGACTCCACTCGGCCCCCAGGCCCGAGTGCAACATACGTCCCACAATGTCCTGACCACTCGGCCCACTACCAGGGCGAGGAACTCTAAGTCCAGAAAGAAATGCACTGTGTGGAATGTCTAAAGCATAAAAGAACCTAGCCCAGATTAAGGTTCTCTATTGGTCTGGTTACACACATGCAACATATGACAGGGGTGCCAGTCAAGGTTCCAATAATACACTTATTCTAGCATGCTGAATCCTATCATAATAGAATTAGAAGGAAGTCCGCAGACTTAGAGAAAATCCAACCCACCTTGGTTTGCGCCAATTGCTCGTCGACACTTGCAATTGGGCTCAGTGGGATTACCTTGTCTCCACATGGTCCGCACGCAAAATGAAGCACGGTGCCGGAAGCCGCACGCAAAACGGAGAGGTAACAACAGTCCCTTAAAGTCAGCGCTTCGTCAAACAGGCACCCTTGGCTTCCTGCGCGGCGAGAAAACACTCAACCGACTTCGACGGAAGCTAAATCTGCGCCTCAAGCTGACAGAAAAGAGGAAAAACCAAACATCAGTCAAGGACGGTCGAAAACCGAGCATCCGGCGGTGAAAAACGGCCTCCGTCGGCGTAAACGCCGCGCAAAACTGCTCGTGAAAAGCATCAAAAACTGCTTGCGAAAAACTGCACAAAACCGCTCGCGAAAAATTGCACAAAAACTGCTCGCGGAAATAGCGAAAACTGCGAAAACCGCTCGCGAAACTGCTCGCGAAAAACTGCGAAAAACGGCTTGCGAAACTACAAAAACAGCATGCGAAACTGCTCGCAAAACTGCTCGCAAAATTGTGAAAAACGGCTTGCGAAATTGCGGAAATCTGCATGCGAAACTGCTCGCAAAAACAAAACGAAAACTGCTCGCGCTCGCGCTCGCCAAGCCGCTGCCAGCAAAAACGACCGCGCGGCGCAGCCAGCCGCACGGCTCCGGCCAGCCTGC
Source organism: Tillandsia leiboldiana (assembly GCA_029204045.2). Taxonomy (NCBI): domain Eukaryota; kingdom Viridiplantae; phylum Streptophyta; class Magnoliopsida; order Poales; family Bromeliaceae; genus Tillandsia; species Tillandsia leiboldiana. The sequence goes on from CM055069.1 coordinate 17,456,571, forward strand.
CGCGCGGCGCTGGGCCTGCCGCGCGGCGCCCCGCAGCGCCGCGCGCGCCCGCTCGGGGCCCGCGGCGCTGCGCGCCCTGCGCGTAGCCTGCGGCACCGCGCGCGCCTCGCGCGTGGTCCGCAGGGCTGCGCTCGGCCCGTGCAGGGCCCGCGGCGGTGCGCGGCCTGCGGCACCGCGCGCGGTCCGCGCAGCGCCCGGGGCGCTGCGCGCGGCCCGCGCAGGGCCCGCGGCACCGCGCGCGGCCTACAAGGGCCCGCGGCGGTGCGCGCCCTGCGCGCGGCCTGGGGCACCGCGCGCGCCTCGCGCGCGGTCAGCAGGGCTGCGCGCGCCCGCCGCGGGCACTTGCGCACGGCCTGCAGCGCCCGCGCGGCGCTGCACCAGGGCGCAGCGCCTTGGTGGTGCCCGCGCACGTGGGGGTGCCGCAGGGTACTGCCAGCCCTGCAGCACCCTGGCGGCTGCTGCGCGCGGCGCCCTTGTGCGCCCGCGCAGCAGCCGCGCCGGCCGCGCGTGCGCCATTGCGCACGCGCGCGGCTCCCACGGCTGCGATCCCCCGCGCAAAAGAAAATAAAATAAAAAATCAAATAAATCAACCCAAAACTTTAAATAAATTCATTTAAAGCCCCAAAACACCGAAAAACCCAAAAAATCTGAAATTCGCTTACCTCGTCATCGCACGTCGCACGCCCATGAGCTTCTCTCGGCCACCAACGGGGAGTCCACAACCAAGAACGCTTCAAAATCCTCTTTTTTTTTTTTCCCTCTACTTCACCTTCTTCTTCCTCCTTCTCTCTTTTCTTCTTTCTCTGCTACCCTCAAGGCTTCAGAGGTGAGTGGTGGAGAGGGGAGGTGGCATAAGTGGATAAGGCATATTTAAATAAAAAGCTACAAGTGCTTTATTAAAAATCCTAATTAACAAACTTAATTTAAGTTAGAGAGAAGCTAAATTTTGAAACCAAATAATTCCACTTACCTCACTCCACAACCCTCACTCCACACTCACTGTCACCAAGCAGAGAAACCCTAAATTAGCAAAGCTAATTAATTAAGTTAATAAAATAATCCAAAAAGCCCAACTCCAACTCACTTTTTGCCTTCGGGCCCTCCGCCGCCGTCCGGAACCTCCCGAACTCCGCTGTAAATCAAAAATACACGCGCTCACAGCTTTTTCTCCTCGAAAAGCCCATCCGCTGAGTCGGGGTGCTCAAAATAAAAACCGGCTCCGAAATTGACAGTTCCGACTCACTTTTGCCTACGGATCCTCCGCGTCAGTCCGGAACCTCCCGAACTTCGCTGTAATCTGAGAATATAACTGTTCCAAGTGTTCCCGAATTTCCTGCACTCCACTGTGAAGTCGGTAATTTCCAAATCTAGTCCTCAATCGGCGTACAATGCCCGGAAAAACCCCGAATCGAGCTGGAGCTTCTGCTTTGATCCGAATCAACCCGACATCAACAGTAACACAAACGCAACATGCCCGAGGCAAACTCTCCGCTCCACGCCATCATGTGCGGTCGGAGCGCCATCCGAAAACCCGTTACTCTACAGCCAGGCCAGGAGGTGTAGGTATACCTGGGTTACTTGAGGGCTATTTTTGCCTCTATAGTTTTGACATCGCGAGTGAGGCGGATGTTTTGCCGTGGGTGCGTAGCCTTTTTGGCTAGTTTAGTTGAGGGGCCTACGGCGGCGCCGGGACTCAGGGGTATCCCCTTTGATTGCGAGCTCCCGGGGGTTTTTCTTTCGGTGTTGTCTGGTATGCAACCAGTTTAGGAGTTGGGGACACAACTCTAGGATTCGATGGATAGGAAATTTTGTCAGACCAGGTGTGTTGCCTTTGGGGGCGTCGGTGCTTTTCGAGATGTGGAAAGATGGTTCACTTCGGCTCTCTGTGTGGATTACCGGGAATTGGATGAAGTGAACATCCAGACCAAGTACCCTTTTGTCGAGCATGGAGGATTTGATTTACCAGCTGCAAGGGTACTGGGTCTTCTCGAAGATTGATTTGCAATCTAGTTTTCTCGACCGTGTATGGCTGCGTGTTGGTGCAGGAGAGTTGGGGAATTGCTTCTACATGCCTGACGGTTTAAGGATTAGAGATCAGAGTCTGCGTATTCAGTTGGGGGACTTTTATTGGATACCTCGGGAGTACGGAGGTACTCGGATCGAGCTTTTGTGCCGATGGACTTGTGATTTGATTGCCGGGGACCCTGAGAGGAGTGGATGCAGTACCTGATGCAGACTACTTGGTAGCTCGAGCGGTTAGCCCAGTTGTACTTGGATGAGGTGGTGCGGTTTCCTGGAGTGCCCGCCTCTATTTTGTATCAGATAGAGACCTGAGGATTTCTTCGTGCTCTGGAGGAGGTATTAGATGTTGGGTTATATGTAATACGGATCTAAATAGGGGAAAAAACACCTAGAGGGGGGTGAATAGGTGTAAACGTATAAACACTCAAAAAATCGTTGCGATAAAAACCCAATGCGGAAATAAAAATAATACGCAAGATTTTTACGTGGAAAACTCCATCACCGGAGTAAAAAACCACGGGACCGATAACACGGCAGAAATCCACTAGAATTAAAACACTTACAAGGTGATTTACCGTACACACTTACGACTCAACCTTTTCCATACGCTCCTAGAGGATCTTCTCCGCTCGCTCCGCGACGCTTCTCGAATCCACGATCTGCGCCCAACGCCGAATCCACGGCGTCCAACGTCGAATCCACGACGTCCGACCGAATCCACGGTCTTCACCCAATAGCACCCTTCGAATCCACGAACGTGCCTCGCTCCGAATCCACGAGAGCGGTTGAACCTTGAATCCACAAGGACACGCGAATCCACGCGTCGATTTTTATGGTAAATCATTGTTTTTGGGTGGTGATGATCCGCCGAATACTTAGATCAAAGATAGATCGGAAATACCATCTAAGTATTCATTAGTTTGATTCAACTCAAGATGTGAGTATGAAAACCTAGAATCAAACTAATCAATATAGATGAAGAAACATAGAGTGTTCTCTAATGATTTCCTTTCTTCTCTATATGTGGATCTAGAGCCGTAAAAGATGATATATGAAAATGACGGCTATTTTCCTTTTTATCGGCTTACCCTAGGAAATGAATCATAGGGTCTATTTATAGGTTAGAAACCCTAGGAAGGAGATAAGAATCAAAAACCTAACATTTCTGGAAATTTTACGGACGGCGATCCGGATCGGATTAGCTGTGATCCGGATCGTCGTAACGAGTCAGGTAATTCCAGAAAAACGAAGGTTCGGGATCCGGATCGAAGTGCTTGATCCGGATCGTTCATACAGTTCACCAAACATCAACGTTCGGGATCCGGATTGCGAAGCCTGATCCGGATCGTTCAAGGAAGATGGCAAACTCAGTGTTCGGGATCCGGATCAAGAGAGGCTACGATCCGGATTGAACTGGTGTATGAACAAACCACCTTCGGGATCCGGATCGAACAACCTGATCCGGATCCTGAACATGTCCCAAGTCCAGTTTTTGATTTTTATGCAATGAAAGATTCTTCCAAGTGTTTCTACACTACAAGAAGTATTCGGATCACACAAAATCTTAGGTTAAACATACCTGATCCTTTTGAATTCTTCTTTCTTGAGATTGAGTTAAATGATCCAACTTTCTTCACCTTCAATCTTCAAGACTTGAGACTTTCACGAAACTACGCCAACTCAAATTCCGTAACAATCTCCCCCTTTGGCGGTTTCGTGACAAAACACAGATCCACTAAAGAAAATTCAAAAAGATATTTTTGTTGCTATCACCATACAACAAAAATTTACAATGGAGATCCAAAAATTTAAAAACATGAGATAAACTCCTAAAACAGACTCTAGACTTAGACATCTGTACTCTCTGCACAAAGAAATCATTCTTGACAAAAAGAGATCGTTAGATACCTCAAGAATATTTAGCATACAAAACCTAGTACAGAGATAGAGTTTATCTGATCATCATGACATTTGAGAATTCAGATATGTAAGAGAATCATAGTCAAAAACCAACATATCTTCTATGCAATTAAAAACCAAATGTCACAAAATGTTAGTCCAACATCAACTTGTTAGTCATATTACATGCCCAAATAGTTAGTCGAATAGTTAGTCGAGACATGCAAACAATCACAAGATAAAAACCAAAGTTGAAGTTGAAGTGATACTTACCTTGATGTATACAAAATCTCACATCAGCATTGTTCATCATTGTTCAAGTTCCCTTGATGTTCACTTACCTTGATGTTCACATCACATCATTGTTCAAGTTCATTGTTCAAGTTCTCTCTAAACTCTCTCCCCCTTTTTGTCACAAACAAAGCCAAAATTACCAAAAAATTGAAAAATTGAAGGAGAGTTAAAAAATATCAACGAAAATGTTTCGAAATTTAAGAACTAGAACTAAAAGTAAGTCCTAAAAACTGAAAAACCTGCACAAAAAGATTAAAAATCTGCAAAAGAATAAAAAGAAGGAATCAGTCATCAGATTCGGAGTCTTCAGAGCTCGTGCAGCCCATCTTTGAGAACATCTTTTTCACCAGCTTGTTCATAGAATTGATCTTCTTAGTTATGGTAATGTGAGCTGCCGTGATGAGCTCGAGCTCATTGGAGATTCTCGTCTGTGCCTTCGAGATCTGTTCCTGCTCAACAGATAATCGTTGTTGTTCTTTGTAGATGGATGAGACTGATGCTTCATCCGCTGGTGTGGGTGCTGGTTGTGATGGTGACGTGGAAGTGCCGCTACTAGGTTTCGTTCCGCACGTTGGGACTGGAGTGACATGGGGCAATTTGTGAAGTGACTTCACAACGGTGGACTCATCAATCATACCCAAACATTGATGATAAGTCGGTGAGGTAATGTCAACCTGAAATTTCTTCAAAATCCTCATTATAATCAGTGGAAATGGAATTCTTTCTGTGGGATGAGGGTGCTCAACATATCTTGTCATTCTATTCCAAATAATGTATGGAATGTTGATATTCAATCCCATTGCCTCAGACGGATGTCCTAAGAGATACAAAAATAGCATTCGATCCCATCTCAAGACTTTCGTCTGCAAATTTGGAAGGATATTGTAACAAGTGATGAAGTTTAGAAATCGGTACTCAAGACGAAGTTCCTTGGATCTGATCGATTTCTCCGTTGATTGCGTTCCTTCCAAACAAATTCCCTTTATAACCATTTGCCACATAGTGTTCGTCAAAACCTTTCCCTTCAAGTAATTAACTCCTGTCTTGCTGGCAGGCATTCCCAAAACCTCGCCAATCAATTGTGGAGTAATTTTGAATCTTGTGCCTTGGATGTTCGTGTAAAATTCCATTAGACCGTTTTCAATTTCACGAAGGTGCCGTGCATTTGTATAGAAGGCCCTTACAAGATGCAGACAGTATCCAAGCACTTCTGGAAATCGACAAACTTGAATAAGGTTTGCTTGTTCAATCAGAACGCCAAACTCAGGAGAGTGATCTCGTAGAGCCTCAATATTGACATGCCTCTCACCAATGCATTCACGATTCTCAAATGCCCTTAGGCGATCCGCATTAACGAACACTTGTTCCTCACGAGGTGGTGAATCCGGAATAATCGGTTCGTTAGACATGAAACCACGTGCTCGTCCAAACCGTCGAGCGAGTCGTTTCCTTTTCACCGAGATTGTTGGTGCAGTCATAGGTGCTTTACCTTTGTCCATGGGTGCTTTTTCTTTCGATGCATCGGACGCTTTTCCTTTTGAACCATCAGACGCCTTTTGTTCAGGCAATGTGTCATCATCATCTGTCAATTCAGTCCAATCTACCTCGTGACAATCTACTTCTGTATCGCTGATCACATGAAACTCACCCTTTTGTTGTGTTTTCTTAGCTCTTTTTAACTTGTTTGTGGCCCGAGTGTGCACCATGGTGACCAATAAAAGAATGATCCATGAGAATCCCATTGATCCAAGTGCTTTAAGAAGATTAAAATCCTGTGAGCAACAACTCAAGAACACATGAGAAAATTGTTAATTTTCAAAGATTTGAAAAATTGTACCCAAACAATCATAATCATGTAGAGAGACTAAGAATCAAATTAGTTTTGCAAAAGGACTTTTAAAAATAGATCAATTGCATGATTTTAGAAAATCCTTATTATATGCCCTAAAAACGAAATTTTAGAAATCGAAGCCTAAAAATCCGTTAATCAAGAGAGTACCTAGCATATAATCAAAACTAATCTACCCAGAGTTCTTATTTCAAAAGAAATTTGATCAAAAACCATCCACAAACAAAGTCGATCCAAGAAATTCACACGTTTGAGGAGGAATAGAGAAAAAACGGTGAAAAACCGAGATTTTGATCAATAAAACTTACTTGGAGTTGAAGAACTTGAGTTTGAAAGCTTCCAAGAAGGATGAAATCTAGAGAGAAAGGCTCTGGAAACTTTGGAACAAAAGATTGGAGTAAAAGAAATCAAAACCCTTTTGTTCTTTATAAAACCCTAGCCGCGATCCGGATCATCCCATGCTTGCGATCCGGATCGGCTACCCGCAGTGAGAAACTGCGTTCGGGATCCGGATCGGCAGGTCCAATCCGGATCGTCAGCCCGCAGAAGAAAACCTGCGTTCGGGATCCGGATCATCTTGCCCGATCCGGATCGGCTCCAACTTTTTCTTTAGAAAATTTTAGAGAAATTCAAGAAAAACCAGAAAAAGATTGTAAGCACAAATGTGTATCAACTTTAAACAAAAATCATCGTTTCATACAACAAGAATTAGATTATGCCAAATCTATCAATAATATCCAAAAATGAAACGAGAATTTACAAGAATTAAATCCCTTAAAGTTGAACACCTTCAATTACATCTAACTTGATCTTATGAGTAATGCCTTTATCAAATCATCAATTCAGTAAAGAAAATGAAATACAAAGATCAATAGATGTTTGAAATTCCAAATATAATAGATAATGTATCTAGACAATCTGTTGAAGAGAGTGGCTCTTTGAGCATCTTTCTTTAAAAACCCACCTTATACCAACCTTGAAATTTGACGGAGTCAAGTATTTCAACATGCATTTTACTTAATCAAAAATTTGAACAACCATGCTTGGTATACATGTGGTAGCTGCACACAATACTCGGACGTCCGAGGTGGTAGCTCTTTCCTCCATGTGGTGGTAGTTTTCACACTTCTCATTGGGATGTAACTCTTTCCACATCTTTTGAGCATTTTACTTTTTCTATGACTCCCCCTCAATTGGCTATCAATTATTTAAGATATAAAGTATTCAACCAAATATTGATCTCGATTTCATACTCGACTAAGCAGTCAAATAAGATAATGACTATACCAAGAGATCATAGAGAGAGAGAAATTGACTTTGATCACTTAGAAGATGATTTAATTAACATAAATGATCATTGCAACAGAGAAATATTATGATGGCAAAAGCATAATAAATTTCTAAATGTGCGAAGAGATGCAATTAAAGTCAATTATGATCTATGCTCAATTAATGTCCTATGTACAAACATAGATAATGAACAAAACAAAACAAATACAAAACCTATCCTAAGCAAAGGTTTCAAAAAGAAGTTTATTTCAAGGAAAGCATTCCAATTGCTTTTCATAAATGAATAAAACGTTTTTGATCCAAAGGTTTTGTTAAAAAGTCAGCCAATTGATCCTCAGTTGAAATATATGAAAGTTGAAGAGTATTTGATTCAACTAGCTCTCTAAGAAAATGATATCTAAGTTCAATATGTTTTGTTCTAGAGTGCAACACAGGGTTTTTAGAAATGTTAATTGCACTTGTGTTGTCACAAAGAATTGTTATCGAAGATGCTGAAATGCGGAAGTCGCTCAATACGCTTTTCATCCAAATGAGTTGAGTTGAGCAACTTCCAGCTGAAATGTATTCCGCTTCGGCAGTTGAGAGTGCTATGCAGTTCTGCTTTTTACTGTGCCATGCAACAAGGCAATGGCCAAGATAGAAGCATGCACCACTCGTGCTTTTCCGATCATCCACTCATCCTGCCCAATCGGCATCTGAGTATCCAACAATATCCCAACTTGTTCCCATAGGATACCTGTTGGGTCGTAAATAATATGGATCTAAATAGGGGAAGAAACACCTAGAGGGGGGTGAATAGGTGTAAACGTATAAACACTCAAAAATCGTTGCGATAAAAAACCCAACGCGGAAATGAAAATAACTCGCAAGATTTTTACGTGGAAAACTCCATCACCGGAGTAAAAAACCACGGGACCGATAACACGGCAGAAATCCACTAGAATTAAAACACGTACAAGGTGATTTACCGTACACACTTACGACTCAACCTTTTCCATACGCTCCTAGAGGATCTTCTCCGCTCGCTCCAGACGCTTCTCGAATCCACGATCTGCGCCCAATGCCGAATCCACGGCGTCCAACGTCGAATCCACGACGTCCGACCGAATCCACGGTCTTCACCCAATAGCACCCTTCGAATCCACGAACGTGCCTCGCTCCGAATCCACGAGAGTGATTGAACCTTGAATCCACAAGGACACGCGAATCCACGCGCCGATTTTGGGGTAATCGTTGTTTTTTGGGTGGTGATGATCCGCCGAATACTTAGATCAAAGATAGATCGGAAATACCATCTAAGTATTCATTAGTTTGATTCAACTCAAGATGTGAGTATGAAAACCTAGAATCAAACTAATCAATATAGATGAAGAAACATAGAGTATTCTCTAATGATTTCCTTTCTTCTCTATATGTGGATCTATAGCCGTATAAGATGATATATGAAAATGACGGCTATGTGGATTGACCCTAGAAAGAAAGACATAGGGTCTATTTATAGGTTAGAAACCCTAGGAAGGAGATAAGAATCAAAAACCTGCCATTTCTGGAATTTTACGGACGGCGATCTGGATCGTGATAACTAAGATCCGGATCGTCATAACGAAACAGCCAATTCTAGAAAAACGAAGGTTCGGGATCCGGATCATGTGACTACGATCCGGATCGTTCATACAGTTCACCAAACATCAACGTTCGGGATCCGGATCAAGAGACTACGATCCGGATTGCGACGATGTATGAACGAACCACCTTCGGGATCCGGATCGAACAGCCTGATCCGGATCCTGAACATGTCCCAAGTCCAGTTTTTGATTTTTATGCAATGAAAGATTCTTCCAAGTGTTTCTACACTACAAGAAGTATTCGGATCACACAAATTCTTTAGTTAAACATACCTGATCCTTTTGAATTCTTCTTTCTTGAGATTGAGTTAAATGATCCAACTTTCTTCACCTTCAATCTTCAGGACTTGAAACTTTCACGAAACTACGCCAACTCAAATTCCGTAACAATCTCCCCCTTTGGCGGTTTCGTGACAAAACACAGATCCACTAAAGAAAATTCAAAAAGATATTTTTGTTGCTATCACCATACAACAAAAATTTCAATGGAGATCCAAAATACAATACATGAGTTAAACTCCTAAAACAGACTCTAGACTTAGACATCTGTACTCTCTGCAAAAAGAAATCATTCTTGACAAAAGAAATCGTTAGATACCTCAAGAATTTTGTATCATTCAAAAACCACAAACAGAGATGAAGTTTAAACTCATTATACTTATCATGACATTTATATTCAGATATGTAAACTGATCATAGTTAAAAAACACCAACATATCTTCTTTGCACGTAAAAACCAAATGTCATGAACATGTTTGTGACAAACTTATATATATATAGATATGTAATTGATCAGAGTTAAGAACCAACATATCTTCTATGCAATCAAAAACCAAGTGTCACAAACTTGTTAGTGAACATCAACTTGTTAGTTATATTACATGCCCAAATAGTTAGCAAATAGTTAGTCGAGGCATGCATTCATACAGCTGAAAAACCTCAAGTTGAGAATGGAAGTTGGAGTAATACTTACCTTGATGTTCATCCAGTTTTCATATCAAACATTGTTCACTTACCTTGATGTTTCATGCACTTACCTTGATGTTCATCCAGTTTTCATATCAAACATTGTTCACTTACCTTGATGTTTCATGCAGTCAACATTGTTCAAAGTTCTCTCTAACTCTCTCCCCCTTTTTGTCACAAAACAAAGCCAAAATGTAGTTAAGACTACGAAATGTGAGGAGAGTAAAAAGTTCCAATAAAATGTAAAACCTGGGAACTAAGCTAACGTAAGTATAAAACTAAATCCTAAAATCGTAATCCTGCACAAAAGGAAAGGAAGGTGCAGTTCAGTCGGAGGAGTCTGAGCTGGTACAACTCAGCTTGCTCAAAATCCCTTTAAGCATTGTCGAAATAGTTGAACACTTCTTCTTGATCTTCTTGTGATCAGAGGAAATCCGCTGAAGTTCTTTCGATGTCCTCTCTTGTGCAGCCGAGAGTCTTTGTTGTTCCTGGCGAAGCGATTCCAATACAACAGCGTCTGTACCCTGTCTTTTCGAGTGTGATGGATGCTGTCTAGAAGCAGATGGTGCATCCAATCCCTTAACCCATGGAGATTCAGTTTGTAGAACCCCAGAGAGTGAGCGAGCTCTAGTAAGAGGCCCACTATGATAACTTTCACTTCTTAAGACATCCTTTCGTCTTGTATATTGCTTAGTTGTTGATGCAGATTTCATGAGCCTTTTGCCTTTGACAAATTTCCTGTTTTGCTCATCAATCTTCTGTTGAACATCTTTGAAGAATTCATCCCATTCTTCAGTATCGTACTCTGAGCTGTCCTCCCTGCCTTCGGTTGTCTTATCTCCTGTTGAAATATCTGGTTCCTCTTTTTCAGATGTACTCTTGTGCACCATTGTGACTAGTAACAGGATTAACCAAGAGAGTGACAATGATCAAAGTGCTTGAGTTAAGAAGGTGTCCTGTGAAAACCAACTCAAGAACACAAAAATTCTTAGTTTTCAAAAATAGAAAAAATTGTACCCAAACAATCATAATCATGTAGAGAGACTAAGAATCAAATTAGTTTTGCAAAAGGACTTTTAAAGATAGATCAATTGCATGATTTTCGAAAATCCTTATTATATGCCCTAAAACCGAAATTTTAGAAATCGAAGCCTAAAAATCCGTTAATCAGGAAAAAACCTAGCATATAATCAAAACTAACAACCCAGAGTTCTTATTTCAAAAGAAATTTGATCAAAAAACATCCACAAACAAAATCGATCCAAGAATTTCGTACGTTTGAGGAGGAAAAGAGAAAAACGGTGAAAAACCGAGATTTTGATCAATAAAACTTACTTGGAACTGAAGAACTTGAGTTAGAAAGCTTCCAAGGAGGATGAAATCTAGAGAGAAGCGCTCTGGAAACTTTTGAACAAAAGATTGGAGTAAAAGAAATCAAAACCTTTTTGTTCTTTATAAAACCTAGCCGCGATCCGGATCCTCCCGAGCTTGCGATCCGGATCGGCTACCCGCAGTGAAAAAAAAAACTGCGTTCGGGATCCGGATCGGCAGGTCCAATCCGGATCGTCAGCCCGCAGGAGAAAACCTGCGTTCGGGATCCGGATCACCTTGCCCGATCCGGATCGGCCCCAACTTTTTCTTTAGAAAAATTTCAGAGAAATTCAAGAAAAACCAGAAAAAGATTGTAAGCACAAAGGTGTATCAACTTTAAACAAAACGCATCGTTTCACACAACAAGAATTAGATTATGCCAAATCTATCAGTAATATCCAAAATGAAACGAAAATTTACAAGAATTAAATCCCTTAAAGTTGAACACCTTCAATTACATCTAACTTGATCTTATGAGTAATGCCTTTATCAAATAATCAATTCGGTAAAGAAAATGAAATACAAAGATCAATAGATGTTTGAAATCCCAAATATGGTAGATAATATTCTAGACAATCTGTTGAAGAGAGTGGCTCTTTGAGCATCTTTCTTTAAAATCCCACCTTATACCAACCTTGAAAATTTGACAGAGTCAAGTATTTCAACATGCATTTTACTTAATCAAAAATTTGAACAACCATGCTTGGTATACATGTGGTAGCTGCACACAATACTCGGACGACCGAGGTGGTAGCTCTTTCCTCCATGTGGTGGTAGTTTTCACACTCCTCATTGGGATGTAACTCTTTCCACATCTTTTGAGCATTTTACATTATCTTTGACTCCCCCTCAATTGGCTATCAATTATTTAAGATATAAAGTATTCAACCAAAAATTGATCTCGATTTCATACTCGACTAAACAGTCAAATAAGATAATGACTATACCAAGAGATCATTGAGAGAGAAATTGACTTTGATCACTTTAGAAGATGATTTAATTAACATAAACGATCATTGCAACAAAGAAATATTATGATGGCAAAAGCATAATAATTTCTAAATGTGTGAACAGATGCAATTAAAGTCAATTAAGATCTATGCTCAATTACTATCCTATGTATAAACATAGATATTGAATAGAACAAAACAAATACAAAACCTATTTTAAGGCAAAGGTTTCAAAAAGAAGTTTATTTCAAAGAAAGCATACCAATTGCTTTTCGCAAAATGAATAAAACGTTTTTGATCCCAAAGGTTTGTTAAAAAGTCAGCTAATTGATCTTCAGTTGAAATATATGAAGTTGAAGAGTATTTGATTCAACTAGCTCTCTAAGAAAATGATATCTAAGTTCAATATGTTTTGTTCTAGAGTGCAACACAGAGGTTTTTAGAAATGTTAATTGCACTTGTGTTGTCACAAAGAATTGTTACCGAAGATGCTGAAATGCGGAAGTCACTCAATACGCTTTTCATCCAAATGAGTTGAGTTGAGCAACTTCCAGCTGAAATGTATTCCGCTTCGGCAGTCGAGAGTGCTATGCAATTCTGCTTTTTACTGTGCCATGCAACAAGGCAATGGCCAAGATAGAAGCATGCACCACTCGTGCTTTTCCGATCATCCACTGATCCTGCCCAATCGGCATCTGAGTATCCAACAATGTCCAGACTTGTTCCCATAGGATACCAAATTCCGAAATTAATTGATCCTTTGATGTACCGGATGATCCGTTTCACCGCTTTCAGGTGAACCTCCTTTGGTGCTGATTGATATCTCGCGCAAATCCCAACACTAAAGGATATATCCGGTGCGACTAGCCGTGAGGTAAAGTAGACTTCCAATCATACTTCTATACAGTTTCTCGTCTACATTCTCACTATGTGATTCACTTCCAAGTCCCTTGTGGCTAGTTCCCATTGGAGTTGGAAAATCTTTACAATTTTCTAGATCAAACTTTTGACCAACTCCAGTGCATACTTGGATTGACTCAAGTGAATACCTTCATCATTTTGTTTAATTTGCAATCCAAGAAAATAAGACAGTTCGCCCATCATGGACATCTCAAATTCGCTTTCCATGGTCTCCGCGAATTAGAAGCATCATTATCTTTTGTTGCACCAAATACAATGTCATCGACATAGATTTGTGCTACAATGAAATTATTTTGATAATGCTCACAAAGAGAGTCCTGTCAGCTCCCCCCTCGAGTATAGCCTTTCTCCAAAATGTGCTTTGTTAACCTTTCGTACCATGCTCGCGGTGCTTGTTTCAGACCGTAAAGAGCCTTTTTCAAACGAAAAACATGGTTAGGTTGTTTATGATCTACAAAACCTTTCGGTTGAGCTACATAAACTTCCTCATTTAAAAACCCATTTAGAAATGCGCTCTTGACGTCCATTTGAAATAATTTGATTTTAAAATGACAAGCAATAGCAAACAATATACGAATGGACTCGAGTCTAGCTACAGGGGCGAAAGTTTCGTCAAAGTCATTACCTTCTACTTGAGAGTAGCCTTGAGCAACTAGTCGTGCCTTGTCCTGATGATAGTACCATCTTCATCTTTCTGTTCTTGAAGATCCATTTGGTACCTATCACATTATGTTGCTTTGGAGGCTTCGTTAATTCCCAGACTTTGTTTCGCTCAAATTGATGAATGCTCTTCCTGCATTGCTTTAATCCAGTAGTCATCCTGAAGAGCTTCATCTATTGTCTTTGGTTCGATTAAAGATACGTAGCAAGCAAATCCGCAAACCAACTGCCTTCGAGTTCTAACTCCTTCTTGTGGATCTCCAATGATGTTCGAATTCCGGATGATCCTTGGAGATTCGTAGCGTTTGTTGAAACGGAAGTACTCGGAGGTACACGAGATGATTCCTGCAATCAGATAAACTAGAAGAACCATTAGATGCATCATTAATATTGGAAGTATTATTATGAGAAGATGCACTAGCAGGAGAATCATCATCTAGAGAGATATCGAGGGTAGATTTTTCAGATTCAAAATGAGAAGCTTCATCTACTTTAACATTTATAGATTCTACGATCGTCTTAGATTCAATGTTAAATACTCGATATGCTCTGCTATTCGTAGAATAAACCAAAAAGATCCCTTCATCACTTCGAGAGTCGAACTTTCCAAGATTTTCACGGTCACGTAAAATGTAACATCGACTCCCGAAGATACGAAAGTACTTGATACGGTTTTCTACTAAACCACAGCTCATATGGTGTATTCAAGGTTCCTGGGCGCAAATACACTCTGTTAATGACATAGACAGCGGTGTTCACAGCTTCAGCCCAAAAATGTAGCGGTAATTCCGGCTATGAAGCATCACACGCGCCATCTCTTGAACAACCCTGTTTTTGCGCTCAACAACACCATTCTGCTGAGGTGTATAGGGTGCCGAGAATTCATGTTTAATGCCATTGAAGTACAAAGTCAATGAATTTTGAATTTATGAATTCTCCACCCCTATCACTTCTAACACGAATGATCTTTTCATTCTTTTCAAATAATACGATGGCAAATCTCATGAAAAGAGTCAAACGTATCAGCTTTCTCTCTCAAATGCTACCCAAGAAAACCGAGAGAAAAATCAACCAATAAAAAAAATATACCATTTACCTCCCAAAGATGGTTGACGGGTTGGCCAAAAGAAAAGAAGAAAGAAAATAGTCTACCAAACTATACAAGATTTAATCGTAGAACGATTAAGACAAGGGGGTTTCACCTTTGCATACCCAAACCTTTTGAGTTTTGGAGTATGTTGGTAAAGGTTGAGAGATTCTCCTTGAGACGACGTCTTGTATGTGATCTTTTTCTTTTGTCATCGTCTTGTTTGAGGTGCTACCAATGTTCTTTTCTTTTGAAAAATCCTTCCTTGAATTCCGGAAGTGAGCTTATTGGTAGCAATTGCAAGATGTGGTTGATTTGTTCTTTGAGCTCCAATCTCGCAATTTCTTTCGATGTGCCCTGCAAAATTACAACGAAAACATACCTTTGAGCTTGACGATTCCGAAGAGGATGAGGTAGGTTTGTTGTCGTTGTTTGTCTTGAATTCCGGTGTCGGAGGAGGAGATACCGACTGAGGCACAAAGACTGTCCCACTCGAACTTGGACTGTTTCCAGTTTGAGTGTACCCGAGGCCGAACCGATTTGTTTGACCAAGACCAAGGGTTTATCCAACTTACTCCTTCCTGAGAGAATTGCTGTAAGTCATCCTTGAGTTGGAAGAATGGTCTCTGTCATTTCCAGTCTTTCTGTCGGCCCTCGCCATAGAGCTTCAAGAAGTAGTTTGCTTTGTTCACCATATCTATATAGTTCTTCTCGAGCTGCTCATTGGACTCTTGAAGGGAAACATTTGCTTTTATCAAACTATCCCTTTCCACTTCAAGATCGGTCGAGAGAGAAGTTACCCTTTTTACTTCTTCTTCGAGATCCTGCAATCTCCCTCTCAACCCCTTGTTTTGCTTAGCCGGTTTCTTTAAACCGTAAAGATCTGTGATAGGCTAGAGCAAACTCTTCACCTTCCGAATCATCCGATTCATTGTCCATTGCATTCTTTTCAACAGTGGAGTTGGACAATGATTCAGACGTACTTGCCATAAAGCACATGAATGGTGAAGATGTGGACGCGTGGAATGCCGTGGAGCTCTTCTTCATCACTTGAAGACGACTCATTTGACGTTGAGTTGTCATCCCAAGTGACGACTTGCATCGCCTTCTTCTTTGCCGGATACTGTTAGGACACTCCGTTGCAATGGGCCGTAGCCTCGACATTTGAAGCATTGCAGTTGTCCTTCTGAACTTTTCTTATCCTTTGAGAAGTTCTCCTGCTTTCTTGACTTGTGACTTGGAGTACCTTGCCTTTGTTCCACTTTCCGAAGGATGGAGATTTGCTTGAATTACCCCTTCGAAGTTGCGGCGAAAATTCCTTGTCAAGAGAGCGAGCTGCTTCTCAAATTCTCCATAGAAAGGTTCTCGTCAT
>CM055069.1:17472976-17627505 GCA_029204045.2 Tillandsia leiboldiana
CCAGAAGGCCCAGTTTGAACAATATTTTATTTGGTGAAGGCCTTAAGACTAACCTCATTAGTATAAGTCAACTTTGTGATAAGGTTTTTCAGTTAACTTTTCTTCTTCAGCAAATGTATTGTAACTGATAAGGACCATTTGTTCTTTTTGAAAAGAGTTAGATCTGAAAATATTGCTATGTAGTTCAAAATAATTTCTGAAAAGTGTAATCTAGTTTCTTTAGATAATGAAACTCTTTGGCATGAAAGACTAGTCACATAAATTTAAAGACTAGCCAAGGATTTCAAACAAAGACGTGGTTAAGGGATTCCTAAACTTTCTTCAAAGAAAAACTTTATGTGTGGAGGTTGTCTAAAGGGAGAACAATCAAGGGCGCACACAAGAACTTGATCCACGTTGGTACCAATCAGCCCTTAGAATTTTGTGATGACCTGGATCTCTGCAGAGCTGTGGTAGAGTCATTGGTGACATCTGGCAGCCTGTACTGTGTGTTGGAGGTGTTAGTGCACCATTGGACACAAGTGGCGGACTTCGGGCTAATGGGATCACGTGGGTGATCAGTGGACTCCGTCGGATCTTTAGAAGTGGTTCGCGCGAAGCGGATATTAAAAAATGGACTCAGCGCGAAGTTTAGACCAAGGAACACCTTTCCGGATGCCTTCGGCAAATTTTGGAGTTGGAATTTGGCAAAATGGACATCAAATTTGGATTCAGTGCGCGAAAACGGTCAAAATGGACTACCTACTTGATATTTTGCGCATTGGTTACTGTTCACGCCGGAACAGTAACTCCGGCCGGCGGCGGCAGTGGCGGAGCACGGCGGACGGGCTCGGGCAGGCGGCGAGCTGCGCGGGCAGCGCGCGGGCAGGCGCGCGGGCAGGTGCGCGTCCACGGGCCGGCGTGCACCAGGGGCAGGACACGTGGCATGTTGAGATTGGTCGGTGCAGTGGACTTGGACCACGGAGCAGGCGGGCGCAGTGCATGGACCGGCGGGACACGTGTCTGATTGTGGTTGGCGGGCTCATGAAGGCTGGGTCCACGGAGGTGCACCGGGGTGCCTCGGGATTCGCTCCTGGCAGGGGGCGCAGGCGGCACGTGGGCGCGCTGACCGGGCTTTCCCGCGATTGGCCCGCCACGTGTCGTCGCCGCGTTGGTCCACGTGTTGCGCAGTGGATGGCCAACGCGGCTGTCCGCTGTTGCAGGGGCGACGTGGAGGCCCGAGGGACTTTCGGGCGCGCACAGTGTTGGGCCGGGCACAACACTGTAGCCGCCCGAAAGTCCCCAGCGCCCGAAGTTGGACATTTTGGGTATTTGTTGATTTGTTTTTCCAGCCTATAAATAGGCCCCTGTTCAGCAGTGAGAACTCTTTCTCAGTGCGGATTTTTGCAGTGCAACCTTCAGGAGATTTCTTCCTCTCGCCCAGAGCCGGATCCATCTGCAGATTCAGGATTTTTTTGCAGCACACATCCCGAGGTTTGCATTTTTACGGCGCGGCACGACGCTCGTTCGTTTGTGATCTTCTTCGTCACGTTTTAGTGCGAGGGCTCCCCCGGCTTACTCCGACCTCCGATTGAGGCGATTCTTGCGCCGTTGGACTCACGACAGGTAGGCTTTGGTCTTCATGTTTTGAGCTCCTCCTCATTTCGAGTTTATCTTGGAGTTCCCCGAGCTTCCATTTGACCCTTTTTCTTGGGCGGAGTTTTGGACAGCGGTACGGTATTTCGGCCATATCTTCGCGTACAGACATCGATTGGGGTGATTCAAAAGGTGTTTTGCATCTACACATCACGAGGAATATCCCCAAATTTCTTGGAATTTTCTGAATATTTTTCGAAGGCGAAAAATCTCTGTTTACAGGAATTAGTGCTACAGTTTTTGCGATTTGTTTATTTCGGGGTGGTTCCCTTGTCGGATTTGTTTCTCAGTGTAGGAAACTCGGATTTGAGCGTGCAGGTACTCGTTTGGACGGGTTCGTCACGAGGATCATGATAGTATTTTTCTTGGAATTTTTCGGGCACTTCTCGTAGGTAAAAATAGGGCATCTTTGGGACTGAATTCTGGACAGCATGTTTTCGGATACTTGTGTGCTTATTGTGTGTGTATGTTTTGGGGTAATTGTGATCAGCGATCGCGGCGGTTTATTTGTTTGAGCATTTGACGTGAAAAGGGGATATTGGACAGCGAGGAGGTTTTACAGCTGAGGATTGCGCGTGTCCAGGTGGGTGGTTGCTGTTTACCTCTATTTTGACATGCTCACTAGGAATATTAGTGTGATCCCTTTATTTGGACATGCATGCTTAAAGTAATATAAAATTGTGAGCCTATCATATGGAAATACTATTGTGGATATCTGATAGTGGTTGGGACTTATACATGTTTGTATGGATAGAATGTTAGCGTTTAACCTTGCATGTGGAATGGAATATTTATTTTGGACTATATGATTATCCTGTTAGTGGTTGGTACTATTCGAGGATTTTATGACATGCATAGGTGGATAGTGATGCTTTATTATGGAACATGGATTATAGACATGTGTGGTTGGATAATGTTTTAGCATGATAGTTATATCTATGCGGAGCTATTAATTGTTGCACATGTGGAGCCACTATTGGTCACCTTTTCCTTTATTTCCTTGAGAACACTTGCATGCTTGTTTGGACATCTTGGTAGGCCATCTTTTATCGCTACACTTTTATGCTGTAACTTGACTTAGGAGAAACCTTGTTTGCTTCTTTTCTCCTTTTCGTTAGTCAGGTGGTTCTAGTTGCTCGGGTTTGAGCAGGGGTTTGGGATAGTGTAGCCGGGGCCTGGATTGTGGATCATGGGTTTTGGCGGCGACCGCGGATATTGGGCGGTTGACCGGATGTCGGTTATAGGACATCGGTGATAGGGCATGATTATGGACTAGAGGGTTTTGTGGCAACCGCGGATAGTAGGCGGTTGACCAGATGTCGGATGTGGGACATGATTGTGATTGTGGGTTATTCCGGCGACCGCGGATATTGGGCGGTTGACCGGAGGTCGATTGTGAGACTGGGTTGTTGATTGTGGGGTATTGCGGCAATCGCGGATATTGGGCGATTGACCGGATGGTTACTTTTGCATCTGATTGGGAATCAGTTTTCTTTTAGTGGAGGGTTGTGTTCCACTGGGGCTTTATAGTTGTGATCCAATCCTGTTTTGTTACTTATCTCACCGGCGCGGTTATTGCCCGTGATGCTTTACTCGTGTGGGTCGCTCCCCCTCGAGATCCCCTCCGGAGGCCGGGGCCAGACAGTTATGGATAGTTTTGCTATCACATCAGCGCGGCTTATTTGCCCGATGATGAGGGCGGCAGCAGGAACTTTGCTATCACATCGGCGCGGCTTACTTGCCCGATGATGAGGCGGTACAGATTGGGTTCATCTGGGACGGTTGGTTATTGTTGCATACGGTTATCCAGTCTAGGACTATATTTTAGAGGCATGGTGGGTGGTAGATTTCCCTTTTTCAGCGGTTTCATTTCTTACCACTCTTCTTTCCTTTTTGCCTGTGGTAGACCTAGTGGGTGTGTCAGAGTTTGAGGTTTTACCCACTAGGGGAGGCTACTGGTTTACTAGTAGTTCTCACCCCCATTCTTCTTTCTTCTTTTTTTTCTTCTCCTTATTTTGCAGTGTCTTCTGCGGGTGCTGCTGGGCTTTCAGCGGCGGGTTGAGGTGTCACGCCCCGGGGGTCTCGCTCAGCGGAAAGAAAGAGTTATCAAATTTTTTTTTGAAATTCGGTCCTCCCCGGCACGTGCCCAGACCCGCCGCATATACAGATTTACTCAAAATCGGGCAGAGTCTCCTCTGTATATGCACGGCGTCGCGGCTATTACAACATCTTAACACAAGAATTCAGTTAATCACAACAGTTCGATATTTGAACAACAATGCAGACTGAATACAATGCCCGTCGCCAGTCAAGTTGAAAGGATAAACACACAGTTTTGAAAACAGGTCCACACGACCCAAGGTTTTGAAAACAGTTTGGAAAGATGCCATAAATCCACAGGGTTTGGAAAACAGGTCCACACGACCCGAGGTTTTGGAAACATTTAGAAATCCCATAAATCCACATGGTTTGGAAAACGGGTCCCCACGACCCTATATTTTGATAGATAGTTTTCGAAGTTCTTTTTCTTTTCTAATATTTTGCTTTGGAAACGGCCGAACGGGGATAACAAAGAACCATAATTTCAAATCCAGAATACCAACAATCAACATCCACACCGACCCCACAAGGGTATCGCGAACCACACCGTAGTCTACAGTACCAAATGAAATGCAAGGAAAGGTAAAGGAGATACAGACTAGGGCTCCTCACTGCCCGACCACTCCTGCCTCGACCTCACCGTCGTCTACCGCTCACCCCTGGAAGAACCTGTCACGGAGTGGGTAGTCAGCGACACGTGATAATAATAATAAGCAAGAAAGAATGCCAAACCCAACAGTAATACTATCCGGAGCAACCACTCGCTCATTGGAAAAGTGACCACGCGAACACCTGCAATACCTGTAATACCCGTAACACCTATAGCACCTACGCACCTTGATCTCGTCGGGCACCTACCCCGACAGATCGCACCGCTCACACCTTGGGGCACCTGACCTCGTCGGACACCTATCCCGACAGGTCACACCTCTCCCCCCCCCTTTTGATGCCCTCAAACCCCACACCTACGGGGGCCCCCACTACCTCACCTCGTGGGTTTACACGGGTCGAAGACCGCTTTCCCGAAAAGAGCACCCTTTGCGGTGGCCAAACCTCGGGTGCGCGTGTTGCAACTACGAGCACAGTGACCAAGATACAGGATAATATCGCAATCATAGAGACCGTCAGCATTAGTACCAATAATAGCAGTTAGTAACTATCCAAAAACACCGATTCTATGCTTAGTCGCAAAGGAAACCCACCTTTTTCGTTGTCGCGTTGCTGGTCGACTTTAGGTTCTTTCGCGTCTCGGTGTGCCTGCCCGGACCTACACGAACCTGTCGCACAGGAGTTAGTAACTCCAACCTTCCGAAAGGTAAATAAAAATACAAGGACTACGGAACACTCAACCCTTCCGGTCGATCATGGGGCACGCCCCGCCGATTCGGCAAAGAAGGCGACATCCCCGGGCGAGGCCAACGACGCGGTCGGCCCCCCGGCTCCCGCGGAACCCTCCGGCCTCTTCCCCCCACCTGCTGCCCGCATGCGCGCGTGCGCGTGCGCCCGGCCCGCGCGGCTGTGCGGGCGCGCTGCCCGCACCCGGGGTGCGCAACGTGCGCCCGGCCCCGTGCGGCTGGGCAGCGTGCCCCATGCCGCCCGCATGCGGGTGTTGCCCGCATGCGGGGGTGCACGCCCCCGGCCCCGCGCGGCTGCACGGCCGCGCCGCCCGTACGCAGGTCGCGCGCGCCCCGCGCGGCCCGTGCGGCCGTGCCGCCCGCATGCGGTGTTGCCCGCAAGTGCGCTGCCGCGCGCGCCGGACTCCGGCGATGACGTCGCCCCTCCCCTCCCCCTCTCCCTCGTTTGCTCAAAACAGAATTGACGAAAACAAAATTGACAAACAACAAGAACCCTAACGTTCTCACCTTGGTAGACTGAGGGGAGGATGGTTCCGATCCTGCGTGTTCGGCTTCAAGGGATGTGAGGTCATCCCTCTCTTTCCTTGGTCCTCGCCGCCTTGATCCTCCACACGATCGGTGAGGAAGGGGAGTAGGGTTGGGGGAGTTGGCTCCTCGTCCGCGCTCGGGGTGTCGTACCCTAGAGTGAGAAAGGTTGAGACAGATATAGAACTCTGGTTTCCCTAGATGCGACAAAACCCGAGCGGTCAGAATGAGAAATGGGAACGGACCCATTTCAAGTCAAAATAAAACAATAGGTCGGGTTCGAACCGGGGTCCGGTCTGCCTGGTAACCCGCGTTGATCGCCTGAACCGTTAGCCACCTTCTGGAATTTATTCTGGGAGATTCCGGAGTCTGAATCCAAAACCGATTGCGCCGACGGTCTCCGTTTCGCGAGCTTTATTGACTAAAATACTCACGAGCCCCGACGGTCTGCCCGGAAACAAAGAATTATTATTTCACCCTCCGGACCCCTGAAACGAAACGCGAAGTAAAGAAAACCCAAAAGTAGACCCAAGAACAGAACCACAGCATTTTAAACCAGCGGGTACTACACCACTGACCTCTTAAAAACGAGTTTCGTCCCCGAAACTCAATCCTGGTTCGCGGTGAAATGATAGGGGTAGCCCTCCCTCATCTTTGACTCCAGCTCCCACGTCGCTTCCCGCTCCTCGTGGTTGCTCCAGAGCACCTTCACGTAGGGGATGACTCGGTTTCGAAGCATCTTGCTCTCTCTTGCTAGGATTCGCACCGGGCTTCCTCGAAGCTTAGGTCCTCCTTCAGTTCGAGTGTCGAGACGTCCAGGACATGCGTTGGGTCGGGGAGGTATTTCTTGAGCATCGAAACGTGGAACACGTCGTGGACCCGGCTGAGGTTCGGCGGTAGGGCAAGGCGGTAAGCCACTGGGCCAATGCGCTCCAGGATCTCGAACGGCCCCACAAACCGTGGGCTCAGCTTGCCCTTGAGCCCGAAGCGCTTGATTCCTCTGGACGGCGAGACCCACAGAAACACGTGTTCTCCCACTTGGAATTCTAGGTCGCGGTGTCTCCGATTAGCGTAGCTCTTTTGCCGACTCTGGGCGGTCAGTAGGCGCTTCCTGATGAGGCGTACCTTCTCTTCAGTTTCCTCCACCAAGTCGGGTCCCAAGAACTTCCGTTCTCCTAAGTCGTCCCAACAGATCGGGGATCGGCAGCGTCTGCCATATAAGGCCTCGTAGGGTGCCATCTGGATGCTGGCCTGGTAGCTGTTGTTGTAGGCGAATTCGACGAGGGGCAGGTAACGCTCCCAACCGACCCCCCCAGTCTAGCACACAGGCTCGCAGCAGGTCCTCCAGCGTCTGGATCACTCGCTCCGGCTGTCCGTCCGTCTGCGGGTGGAAGGCCGTGCTGAACTGTAGTTTGGTCCCCAAGGCCTGGTGTAGGCTCTGCCAAAACTTCAAAACAAAGCGTGTGTCTCTATCCGATGTGATCGATGCCGGCACTCCATGCAGTCTCACAATCTCGCTGAGGTAGACTTGAGCCAACCGCTCTCTGGTCCAAGTTGTGTGAATGGGTAGGAAGTGCGCTGACTTGGTTAGCCGGTCAACAATGACCCAGATTGCTTCGTGCCCCTGCTGTGAACATGGGAATCCAGTGACGAAGTCCATGGTGATCTGATCCCACTTCCACTCCGGCACCGGTAAGGGCTGTAGCTTTCCCGCCGGCCGCTGATGCTCTGCCTTTATCTGCTGACAAACCAGGCAATGCGCAACATGATGAGTCACATCCCCCTTCAGCTTGGGCCACTAGAAAGTCTGCTTGAGGTCCCTGTACATCTTCGTGCCCCCCGGATGTGCCGCATAAGGGGCGCGGTGTGCCTCAGCTAGGATTTCCTCCTTCAATTCCGGGGTATCCGGCACGCAGATCCGCCCGCGGAACCGTAGAGTGCCGTCGTCTTCCACTGAAAAGTCACCTTCTTGATCCGGCGAGATCTTGTCTCGTACGAGCTGTAAGTACGAGTCCGCCTGCTGTCCCTCTCGAATTCTCTCGAATAGCGTCGGCTTTACCACCAAAGCCAACAGTTGTGCAACCGTGCCCATTGGTACCACCTCCAACTTCAATCGTGAGAATTCCGCGATCAAGGTGCTCTGCTTAGTTATCGCGCGTGCCGTCGTCTCTTCTGGTTGCCCCTTCCTGCTCAAAGCGTCTGCCACTACGTTTGCTTTCCCGGGGTGGTACTGGATTGTTAGATCGTAATCCTTCAATAGTTCAAGCCACCGCCTCTGCCGCAAGTTTAGTTCCTTTTGGGTGAACAGGTACTTAAGACTTTGGTGGTCAGAGAAAACGTTACAGTGGACACCAAAGAGGTAGTGTCTCCATAACTTCAGAACAAAGACCACTGCAGCCAGTTCCAAATCGTGTATCGGGTAATTCTTTTCGTAATCTTTCAGCTGCCTGTAAGCATAGGCTATTACTTTTCCCTGTTGCATCAATACACCCCCAAGGCCGATCCTCGATGCATCGCAGTACACCTCATAGTCCTCTCCGGGTGTTGGTAGTACGAGAATTGGTGCCCTGGTTAGCCTTCTTTTGAGTTCTTCGAAGCTCTCCTGGCATTGTGTCGACCACACAAACTTTTCTCCTTTCCTAGTCAACCGGTTCAGAGGGGCGGCTATCTTCGAGAAGCCCTCGACAAAGCGTCGATAGTACCCAGCCAGGCCCAAGAAACTGCGGATCTCCGTTACCGTAGTTGGCGGCTGCCATGCTGTTACGGATTCCACCTTCTTGGGATCCACGGCGATTCCTTTTGTCGAGATCACGTGCCCTAAAAAAACCCACCTCGCGTAGCCAGAATTCGTACTTCTTGAGCTTAGCGAACAACTCGTGGTCCCTGAGGGTCTGGAGGATCATTTGCAGATGTTGCTCGTGCTCCTCGTCAGTGGGTGAATAGATCAGTATGTCGTCGATGAAGACCACTACGAACCGGTCTAGGAAGGGCCTGAAAATTCGATTCATCATATCCATGAAGACTGCGGGGGCGTTCGTAAGCCCGAAAGGCATAACCGTAAATTCGTAGTGGCCATACCGGGTCCGGAAGGCAGTCCTTGGAATATCCTCGTTCCGAACCCGAAGCTGGTGGTAGCCCGATTGCAGATCAATCTTTGAGAAGACCGTCGCTCCCCGCAGTTGGTCGAAGAGGTCGTCGATTCTGGGCAGGGGGTACTTGTTCTTCACCGTAACTTTGTTTATCCCTCTGTAGTCGATGCAGAGTCGTAGGCTTCCATCCTTCTTCCGCACAAAGAGCACCGGTGCGCCCCAGGGTGACACACTCGGTCTGATGAACCCTTTGTCCAAGAGATCCTCCAGCTGCGCCTTAAGATCCTTCAACTCCGCGAAAGCCATTCGGTACGGTGCCTTCGTAATCGGCTCCGTGCCCGGTAGCAGTTCAATTGGGAACACCACCTCCCGCTCGGGGGGGCATCCCGGGCAGTTCCATCGGGAAAACATCGGGAAAATCCCTTACTACCGGGATGTCTGACGGCGCCCCCGAGGGTCGGGTGGCCATGTCCACCGACGCCAAGTAGGCCACGCACCCACCCTCTACCCATCTCCTGGCTCGTGCCGCTGAGATGACCGCTGGGAAAGAGATGCTCTTGCACGCCAGATACGCATTTTTAGGGAAGCTTGGTTCTTGAAGTTGCACCATCCGCTTCTCGCAGTCGATAAGCGCTTGGTACCTTGAGAGCCAATCCATTCCCAATACAATGTCGTACTCCTTCAGGGGAATTACCACCAAATCCCAAGGGCAAGGCAGTCGCCCTAGCTTAATTGGGCAGGTGGCCACCAAGCTGGTCGCCTCCAGTGTCCCACCCGCCGTCTGGACCGTCATTCGGTTTTGGAGAGGTGTCTCCCCAAGGTCATGCATAAACACGTAATCACAAGAAATGAACGAGTGGGTTGCTCCGGTATCAAAGAGGGTTCTAGCTCGGGAATTTGAAACAGAAGTAATACCTGCAAGCACGTCCTCCGGCATGTCCGTCTCTTGGTGGGTCATTGAATAAACTCGCCCGCCCGGTTGAGGCTGCCTTGCCTCCTCGCGTCGCGGTGCCGGAGGCCTAGAGGTCGACCCCATAGGAGCTTTCCCCCGCCCTGAGAGCTGTGTCGAAGGCGTGGATGCGGTAGAGGAGGCTGGTCCCAAGGTTAGGGGGCAGTTGCGGCTGAAGTGCCCCTGCTTGCCGCAGCGGAAGCAATGATCGACTCTCTGGGGGCAGTCTAGCACTTGATGTGCCCCCCCGCAGATTACACAGGGCCTGTCCCCCGGCCTCGGTCCTCCTGCAGGTGCGCTCCGGGATCCTGACTGTGGTCTCCACCGCTTGGGGGGTCGGCTCCCACTGTAAGAACCCCCCCCAACGTACGGTTGTTGCCGCTTCTTTTCCTCGTGCCGCACCGGGGCCTCCCTCTTGGCGCGTGTAACTGCGAACCCGCGCTCGACCACAGTGGCCCGGTCGACCACTTGTTGGAACGTGTGCAAGTCGGCTGCCTATACCACTTGGAAGATATCACTCCGTAAACCATCCACGAAGAGTTGCGCCTTGTGGGCTTCGTCCCTTATGACGAAAGGGACGCAGTTCGCCAATCGCACAAATCCGCGCTGATATTCCATAACTGTCTTGCTCCCCTGCTGGATGTGATTCAAGTCGTCCTCCAGTTTCTTTTTAACGCTGTTGGTAAAGAAAGCCCCAAACAACTCCTGCTTAAACGTCGTCCATGATGGAAGCACGGTGCTCTTGGTGGGGTCGGGACGCACCGTCTTCCACCATAAGCGGGTGTTTCCCCCCAGGCAGTGGACCGCTAGGGGGACCCGCTCACAGTCCTCCATGAGCAAGTCTTCAAACAGCTTTTCCATCGATCCTACCCAGTCCTCGACGACCCAAGGATCGGTCGTTTCTCCCTCGAAAACGGGTGGATCGTATTTCTTGAAATCCGCCAGGTTGGCTCGTACCCGCTCCCGCTCCGTTAGTGAAGCTGTCCCCTCTCCCGCGGCGGCGGCGGCCACAATAGGAACGGGTGCCACCAAAGTCTCCCCCGAGGTACCCCCACCGAGGCCCCCCGGAGCCAGTCCCGTGGACGCTGCTGGGGGAGCTTCTACCGGCGTCGTAGTCTGGGCTAATGCTATCCCGGCCGTTGCTGTCGGTGGAGGGGCCATTCCTGCCCCAGTCCCCGCCACCTGCGGTACTGCTGTTGGCGCGGTTGGCCCCTGTGGAGGGGCCGGTGCGACCGTCGCCGTCGCGGCCGGGAGCCGTTGCATCAACTGACGCACATGATCGGTGAGAGTCGCCAGTTGTCCTGCCATCTCTCGCAGTTGCTGCCGCAGGAGTTGGTTCTCCGCGGTCGTCGATGCCGTCGCATCTGCCCCCTCGTCCCCGGCCGACGCTCTGGTTCGGACCATCGTCTGTACACACATACAACCAAAACATTAGTCCTAGTCCCCGCTAGAACAACAGCCCTACATCGAGAGAGAAGAAACTACACTTTTCCCCTCCCTCCCCCGATCACTCACGTCCTACACCCCTATGTCCTACACATTTCATTTACTCGAAGCTACGTGTGGTATTACCGTGGATGTTGGACCTTCGCTGTTGTGATTAAAAGAAAACCTCTCTGATACCATCTTAATCTGTCACGCCCCGGGGGTCTCGCTCAGCGGAAAAGAAAGAGTTATCAATTTTTTTTTTGAAATTCGGTCCTCCCCGGCACGTGCCCAGACCCGCCGCATATACAGATTTACTCGAAAATCGGGCAGAGTCTCCTCTGTATATGCATGGCGTCGCGGCTATTACAACATCTTAACACAAGAATTCAGTTAATCACAACAGTTCGATATTTGAACAACAATGCAGACTGAATACAATGCCCGTCGCCAGTCAAGTTGAAAGGATAAACTCACAGTTTTGAAAACAGGTCCACACGACCCAAGGTTTTGAAAACAGTTTGGAAAGATGCCATAAATCCACAGGGTTTGGAAAATAGGTCCACACGACCCGAGGATTTGGAAACAGTTTAGAAATCCCATAAATCCACATGGTTTGGAAAACGGGTCCCCACGACCCCATATTTTGAAAGATAGTTTTCGAAGTTCTTTTTCTTTTCTAGTTATTTTGCTTTGGAAAACGGCCAAACGGGGATAACAAAAGAACCATAATTTCAAATCCAGAATACCAGCAATCAACATCCACACCGACCCCACAAGGGTATCGCAAACCACACCGTAGTCTACAATACCAAATGAAATGCAAGGAAAGGTAAAGGAGATACAGACTAGGGCTCCTCACTGCCCGACCACTCCTGCCTCGACCTCACCGTCGTCTACCGCTCACCCCTGGAAGAACCTGTCACGGAGTGGGTAGTCAGCGACACGTGATAATAATAATAAGCAAGAAAGAATGCCAAACCCAATAGTAAGACTATCCGGAGCAACCACTCGACTCATTGGAAAAGTGACACGCGAACACCTGCAATACCTGTAATACCCGTAACACCTGTAGCACCTACGCACCTTGATCTCGTCGGGCACCTACCCCGACAGATCGCACCGCTCACACCTTGGGGCACCTGACCTCGTCGGACACCTATCCCGACAGGTCACACCTCTCCCCCCACTTTTGATGCCTCAAACCCCACACCTACGGGGGCCCCCACTACCTCACCTCGTGGGTTTACACGGGTCGAAGACCGCTTTCCCGGAAAAGAGCACCCTTTGCGGTGGCCAAACCGCGGGTGCGCGTGTCGCAACTACGAGCACAGTGACCAAGATACAGGATAATATCGCAATCATAGAGACCGTCAGCATTAGTACCAATAATATGCAGTTAGTAACTATCCAAAAACACCGATTCTATGCTTAGTCTCAAAGGAAACCCACCTTTTTCGTTGTCGCGTTGCTGGTCGACTTTAGGTTCTTTCACGTCTCGGTGTGCCTGCCCGGACCTACACGAACCTGTCGCACAGGAGTTAGTAACTCCAACCTTGCGAAAGGTAAATAAAAATGCAAGGACTACGGAACACTCAACCCTTCCGGTCGATCATGGGGCACGCCCCGCCGATTCGGCAAAGAAGGCGACGTCCCCGGGTGTCACGCCCCGGGGTCGAAACAGATTAGAGTGGTATCAGAGCTGAAAGTAAACTACTAAAAACTGAAATCCAAACACTGTACAACTGAAAATAACTACAATATCCATCTCCCAAATACGATCGTATAAAAAGTCCTCTGATACAAAACTCAAAAGGGAGATATCTCCAGTAAAATACATCGGTGTACGAGCTCTCAATACAAAAATATCCTCACTACATCAGTTGCTCAAACTGTAAGATAAAATACAACTCTATACCTCACAACAAAGATCTCTCAACAGAGGAAAAAGAAGTAAAGTAATCTACTGAAGCTCTCCTCTGAAGGGGTACCGCTACACTCCAACGACGGGTAGGGAACTAGCTCGCGACTCCCTCGCCTCGGTCAGAAGGATCAGCAACTGGAGCAACAGGAACAGGAGAAGAAGTTTCTGGGGAAAAAGACACCATGACGGGTGTGAGAACTACTTCCCACAGTAGTTCTCAGTGGGTGGCGTCAACAAGCCCAACGGTCTGCCCACTAAGTCTACTAGAGGTAAAAGATAACAGTGCAATGAAATCTGTACAAGAAAAGCTGGAGCTACTCTACAGCTACCATACCTCTATCTAGATACTCAAAAAGTGGAACAGATGAAAGTAAAAGAGACCACTCGCACCCAAGGTGCTCAATAGACCCAATCGAACTGACTGCCTCATAGGGTCCAGTCAAGCCTGCGCATGTCGACTAGGAACGCACCTGCCCACTACCACACATCCACATGAGGACGGGATTTACGTGGGGCGTCCTGCCCGACTAACTCACCCCTCGTGCAAAACTGCCTCAACAGGCCCATCGTTGCATCCACTGCGGAAAACTGCCTCAACAGGCCAACCATCGTATCCACAGCGGCATCTCAGGGACGCGACTCCAACTGAGGAAAACGGCGCGGCATAGAGTATCACAAATTGGCATAAGCAGGCTATAGTCAAAAACCAAGCTCACTCCCAGAACGGTAGGACTCAAGATCCCAAAATATCTCGCACAACAGTCGGAGCACTCTCGACGACTCAGCTGATCAGCCCACACGAAACACGAGACACTAGCCTCTCCGACAGCTCGCAGCACAAAGCACACTGGCTGGAGGTACTCCATAGCCAGGAACGACCCACAACTCAGGCCAACAGTACTGGTCGGACAACACTCAACGACCTGGGACCACCGTTAACCCCAACGGTTCCCAACATCACTGACCGGAAGATACTCGACGGCCCGGCACCACCGTCTGCTCAACGGCTCCCTCCCACGACAGCACAACAGGGATACAAGAACTCCCAGAACTACCGTTTACCCAAACGGCTCCCGGCACAGATAAGCAACCCACTACAACTACCAGACTCCACTCTGCTCCCAAGCAAGAGTGCAAAAGCATCCCACACTAAAAGAAAGTCCCGACCTCTCGGCCCACTACCCGGGCGAGGAATAACACTATGTCCAGGAATAGAAAAACAGTGTGGGTGTCTAAACATAAATAACCCTAGCCCAAGTGAGGGTTTTCTACTGGTCTGGTTACACATGCAACATATGACGGGGGTGCTAGGTCAAGTTCCAATATAACTAATTTAACATATGATAAAAGGAATAACAATTCCTACAATATAGCATGCTATACCCGAAATAAACTATCATGCAAAGTCCTACATCAGTAGAACTACTGTACAGTCCATAGAACTTGGAGACAAGGCCACCCACCTCGATTTGCCACCAATTGCTCGTAGACACTTGCAATTGGCCTCCACGCGATCCGCACACAAAACGGAGCACGGTGCCGGAGTCCGCACGCAAAACGAAGTCCGCACACAAAACGGTGCACGATGTCGGAGTCCGCACGCAAAACGGTGCACGGTGCCGGAATCCGCACGCAAAATGGAGTCCGCAAGCAAAACGGAGCACGCCGCCGGGGACCGCACGCAAAACGATGCAGAAAAACATAGTCCCTAACACAGATAAGAACAAGGGGTTAATTACAGTCCAAATGAACGCCCCAAGACTGTGCCAAAAACACCGTAAAATTAACACACGGGACCCACCCGACTGCGCCGCCGCCGCCGAAACGCTCTCATCGGAACCCCGCGCACGCTCCACGAGGTCCACAATGCCACGCCGCAACAACACCTCCCCAACCTCCTCCCTCACTCTCCCTCACTCACGGTTGGAGAAGAAAGGAAAGAGGAGAAAAATGGAGGTGCGGGAGAGAAAGAAGAAGAAGAAAAGGGAGGGAGAGAGGAAAGAGGGTCCACGGGCCCAGGGGTCCACGGTGCACCCGCCGGTCCACAGCACCCGTGCGGGTGCACCCGGTCCAGGCAAGGCAAAAAGGCGGCCACGTGGCCGCGCTCCCTGCGCGCCATGCGGCCGCACAGCCCGGGGCCGCATGCGCGGCGTTACACCGCGCACCCCCCAGGCGCGGGACACGCGACCGTGACACGGGCGTGCGCCCCCGCGCCCGCGCGGGCGCCAACGGGGGCCCGCCACGTGGCGGCCCCCGCGTGGCCCGCGCTGAAGGCGCGCCTCCCCGCGCACCTAACGCGCCTGCCGCGCGTGCCTCGAGCCCCGTGCCGGCACCTCGGGATCCGCGCCGCGCCAACGTCTCGATTTGCGTGCCGCGTAGTCTTGAAAAACGCGCACACCTACCGGACTCCAAAACCAACAAATAAATAGTCCATTCTTAGCGATTTCGCGTGCTGAATCCAAAAACGATGTCTGTTTCTCCAAATTCTCGTCCAAAAATTTACCGAAAGCCCACTCGATCCGATTTTCGCGCCGGGTCCAATTCTGAAGTCCGATTTGCCAAATTTCAACCCTAAAAATTCCCGAAGGCGACCGGAGAGGTAATCTTTTATCCAAACTTCGCCCGGAGTCCAATTTTGACATCTGAATCGCGCGAAACCACTTCTAAACACCCGACGGGTCCTCCAAATACCCACGGGATCTCATTTTAAACCCGAAGTCCACCACTTGTGTCCAAATTGCGCGCAAACATCACTGACACACCACGCAGGCCTCCAGTGATGCAACTAAATTCCAAATTGCATCACAAATCCATTTCTCGGGCCCGACATGCGCACAACCAGTCCCAACGGCCACTAAAAGCTGCCCAACAACCAGCGACCCTACGCGGGGGATTCCGGGACCTCACATCCTCCCCCACTAAAAGAAAGTTTCGTCCTCGAAACTAAATCAAGTCCATCAGGAGTCACAAATACCACGGGTAGGTATCCAACAACACGCCTCCGGCTCCCGAAACACCACACACTCCCCGTGATTACTCCGCAACAACAACAGCAACAAGTACGGTATGGCCCGATGTGCAATTCTCTCATCTCTCGAGCCAGAAATTGCAACGGGCGTCCCTCGTACTCCAACAACATAGATCTCAAAGGGGCAAGTAAATCACGGGCGAGGAAAACACATCACTCCTGAGCTGAGACGTGAAATACCAAAGGGGCTCCAAAAAGGGCTGGGGGAGACAGAAATAACCACCAGTGCAACACGCATCAAACCACATCATGGTGCCAATCTCAACAAGACGACCCGAAGTATAACCCACACATTCATCCAATAAGGAAGGGAATCCAATAAGTTGGGTCTTCACTCGGTTATTTCCCGATCCAAAACCACTCGAGTGGACTACACAACTGCAGGCTACCCTCAAAAGGGATCCTCAAGAGACACCATCTCGTGCCACAGTTGGTCGCTCAACATGCTATCATAACCCCAACGGACCCACGGGTCGAAGTCGATCCCTCCACTAAAAAGAACACCCTGACGGGGACCAAACCGTCGGTGAACGGGACTGAAAATTGGCTCGCAAGGAGATCATCAAGTTGATGCCCAAACTCGCAGTCAAAAGTCCGAAGCATCCAAAAACTCTCACCGTTGTGTACCTACAACGTGGCATCACTGTCGTGCACCAACAGCGTGGCATCACCACCGTGTATCAATGGTGTGGCATCACTACCGTGTGTCAACGGTGTGGCATCACCACCGTGTATCAACGGTGTGGCATCACCACCGTGTGTCAACGGTGTGGCATCACCACCGTGTGTCAATGGCGTGGCATCACCACCGTGTGTCAATGGCGTGGCATCACCACCGTGTGTCAACGGCGTGGCATCACCACCGTGTGTCAACGGTGTGGCATCACCACCGTGTGTCAACGGTGTGGCATCACCACCGTGTGTCAATGGCGTGGCATCACCACCGTGTGTCAACTGTGTGGCATCACCACCGTGGCATCACCACCGTGTGTCAACTGTGTGTAGGGGTGGCAATCCAGCTCGCTGTTCGCGAGTCAGCTCGTGTTCGGCTCGAAATGAGCTCGAGATCGAATCGCTCGTTTAGTAAACGAGCCGAACACGAGCCGAATTTTTCAGCTCGTTTAATAAACGAGCCGAACACGAGCTGGGGTCAGCTCGCTCGTGTTCGGCTCGATAACAGCTCGAATATATATATATATATATATATATATATATATATATATATATATATATATATATATATATATATATATATATATATATATATATATATTACTATTTAGATTTTAGGCCATCAATTTTTTATGAATTTTAATTATTAGATTAAAATTTTAATTTTACACCTAATAATAGGAATGAAAATCAAACTTGTTGTTCGCGAGCCAGCTCGTGTTCGGCTCGTTAATAAACGAGCCGAACACGAGCCGAATTTTTCAGCTCGATATTTAAACGAGCCAGCTCGTGTTCGGCTCGTTTATTAAATGAGCCGAACACGAGCCGACCCCAGCTCGCTCGTGTTCGGCTCGTTGACACCCCTAACTGTGTGGCACCGCCACCGTGTGTCAACGGTGTGGCACCGCCACCGTGTGTCAATGGTGTGGCATCAACACCGTGTATCAACGGTGTGGCATCACTCGAGCATTAAGGTCTCAGGTCCTTACAGTCCTATACCCAACACTACCTCGAAATCCCGGAGCTGAGGAAGGGCCAAAAGATCAACAGGCAAACACCAGGGCCCTAACTGCACTGGGCAGGACCAACAACACTCATCTATGTGCAACACGTGATCAGGTATCTGAACCTCACGAGCACAAGCTGAGGGTCCTATCTCTAGCCCATACAACAATGCAAATGCCCTACAGAAGAAATGAATGCGATGCTCCGGCAACAAATAACGCTCAAGTGTGTGCAGGGGAGATAAGATTAATACCTGCCACCACGTGGCTAGCTGCCCCCGAATCCTCATCCTGTGCGACATAGACGCTCCCGCTCGGGGGTGGTCGTCCGTCGGGCTGCCGCGAAGAAGTGGCCCTAACTATCTGGCCATAACCTGTCGAAGCTCCGCCTGTCTGGAAGAGCTGAGGAGGAGGAGCCGAAGCTGCCCAAGCGACTGATGACCCCGCTTTAGGACAAGACCATGATCTGTTCCCTGCCTGTGGTCACTCTGCGGCGCAAAATGCGGCCCACCACAAAGGACACGGTCATCCCGTTGCTGCTGCTGATACATCGGCTGTGGAGAACCTTCTGGTCTCTGTCTCCTCTGAGACTCACGACCCTCAGACTGGAATCGTGGCGGCCCCGGGGTCTCGATCTATTCGACTGTCCAAACTCAGGCGGCACTGGATGCCTCTCCCCGGAGCTGGTCCCTGGCGCTCCGTCTATCTCTAACATGATCACTGATCCTCGGTCTACCCGCTAAGCATGCTCAATCGCTGCATCTAACGTCGGCACCCGCCGAGAATACACCAAGTGATAGATATTCCGATGCAGTCCTTTCTCAACTAGCTCAACCTCCTGGGCCTCATCCAGGCGACATGGGGTACACGGCTCAACAATCACAAAACTCGCGAACATACTCCAAAAGAGGTCGACTCCCCTGCTGCAGGAGTCTAAGATCCCCTTCCAGTTTCTGCTTACACTGTCAGGAAAGAAGGCCCTGAGCCGCAAAGCACGAAACTGGTTCCAAGTCAATAACTGCGCTCCCGGTAGTCCAACAGGATGAACTCGACACCACCAAATTTTGGCATCCTGTCAGACCATCTCAATCTCACTGAAGCAACCACCTGGTAACTCGGCCAGGGCATGTACCCACCTGGTAACTCGGCTGGAGGTGAAAATCGCCTCAACAGGCCAAACCTTCGCCACTCACTGGGCGGCATCGCCACTCACTGGGCGGCATCGCCACTCAATAGGCGGCATCGCCCCTCACTGGGCGGCATCGCCTCTCACTGGGCGGCATCGCCACTCACTAGGCGGCATCGCCCCTCACTGGGCGGCATCGCCTCTCACTGGGCGGCATCGCCACTCACTGGGCGGCATCGCCCCTCACTGGGCGGCATCGCCACTCACTAGGCGGCATCGCCCCTCACTGGGCGGCATCGCCTCTCACTGGGCGGCATCGCCACTCACTAGGCGGCATCGCCCCTCACTGGGCGGCATCGCCACTGGTAGCTCGGCCAGTAGAAGTATCCTCCTGGTAACTGGGCCAGGGAAAAGTGTCCTCCTGGTATCTCGGCCAGGGCATGTGCCCACCTGGTAACTCGACCAGGGGCAATGCATCCATCTGGTAGCTCGGCCAGTCGAAAGTATCCTCCTGGTAACTCGGCCAGGGAAAAGTATCTACACAGCTGGGACCGCCGTCACTCCAAACGGCTCCCACAACAACACCCCACCCAAAGGCGAGAAGAACCGACTGACGCGGCAAAAATCCGAAAATCCCGATGGACCGGTGCCTAGAACCCCAATCAAACAAGAACAGATTCTAGGCTCAGCCTATTGAAGTTCTCGATCCTTTACCGTTCAGGGATTCGGCCCCTCTCGGTTAAAGTGGGAAACTATCTCAACACACAAACTCCTGGGTCTCGCTCTGCTCTGATAGCTCTGTCTCCCGCTGCTCGGGTACTCATCCGGTGCGGGGTGTGTCCTCTTCACAACACGATGTCTCAGGGGTATCGCAACCCACTGCAAAACAACAAACATCAGGACACAACAGCCATACGACCCGATCCAGCGAAAGTCTAAGACATGTCATCCATTCCATAGGAGGCGTGATAGATTAGAGTGGTATCAGAGCTGAAAGTAAACTACTAATGTAGAGTCCTGGCGTTCCCTTGCCCTTGTATGCCTCCCTTTTATTTTGACGGGACTTAGGAAAACCTTTCACTATGTTTCTGCAATGGACTGGCCTGGACCGTGAGTATTTTTCTGCGATTGAGCTCGAAAAATGAAGGACGGCAAAGTGAACGGATTCGGTTTCCGATTTACGGATCTCCCAGAATGGGGGTCAAAGCATTTGCTTTGAGTGGTGCATCGAAACCCGTGCTAAGTGGCTGGCACGCTTTTCGAGGTGATCGGACGGGATCCTGCGATGATCGGACCTTTCATCTTTTTACGTTAGTGGATTATTTTATTTATTTGGTGGTACCTCGATCTACGGTTTTCGTTTTGGTTTCGTTTATTCCGCATTTCGTTTCGGGGGCTGGAGGGTGATCGAATAATTCCTTGTTTCCGGACAGACCGTCGGGGCCCGCGGGTATTTTTAGTTAATAGAGCTCGCGAAACGGAGAACGGCGGCGAAATCGGTTTTGAATTCCGACGCCGGAATCTCCCGGAATAAATTCCGGAAGGTAGCTAACGGTTCAGGTGGTCAACGCGGTTTTTCGGGTAGACCGGACCCTGGTTCGCACCCGACTAATTACCCGCATTTGACTTGATTTGGGTTCATTCCCATCCCGCCAACTTAACCGTTCCCGTTTTTCCCCGTCGTACAACTTCCCATAACTACCCACCACTTCCCATAACTACCCGCAACTCCCCCTTAACTACCCACCACTTCCCATAACTACCCGCAACTCCCCCTTAACTACCCACCACTTCCCTTAACTACCCACTCCCCTTAACTAACCGCAACTCCCATAACTACCCACTCCCCTTAAACTAACCGCAACTCCCCACTCCCCTTAACTACCCGTAACTCCCATAACTACCCACTCCCCTTAAACTAACCGCAACTCCCCACTCCCCTTAACTACCCGTAACTCCCATAACTACCCACTCCCCTTAACTACCCGCATCTTCCCATAATTCCCCACTCCCCACAAGTCCCCTGCGTACGAAACCCCAATTCCCCACTCCCCACAAGTCCCCTGCGTACGAAACCCCAATTCCCCAACCTTTCAGTTTCCCAACCGAACCCTTCTGCTTCCTCACCGATTGCGCGGAGGATCCAAGCGGCGAGACCAAGGAAGGAGAGGGAGACGTCCTCACATTCCTTGTAGCCGAACTCGCAGGATCGGATCACCTTTCCCTCCGACAACCGAGGTGAGCACGCTAGGGTTTTTGCTTTCTTGCTCCGTTCTTGGTTGGAGCGGACGAGGGGGGGGGGGGGGGGGGGGAAAGAAAGAAGGTGCATGGGCACCGCCGGAATCCGGCGCGCACGGAGCCCCGCATGCGGGTGCGGGTGGCACCGCATGCGGGCTGCCACATGCGGGCGCCGCCACTTGCGGGCGGCACCGCATGCGGGCTGCCGCGTGCGGGCGGCACCGCATGCGGGCTGCCGCATGCGGGCGCCGCCGCTTGCGGGCTGCCGCATGCGGGCGCCGCCACTTGCGGGCGGCACCGCATGCGGGCTGCCGCGTGCGGGCGGCACCGCATGCGGGCTGCCGCGTGCGGGCGGCACCGCATGCGGGCTGCCGCATGCGGGCACCGCCACCTGCGGGCGGCACCGCATGCGGGCTGCCGCATGCGGGCGCCGCCGCTTGCGGGCTGCCGCATGCGGGCGCTGCCGCATGCGGGCACCGCCACTTGCGGGCGCTTCCGCATGCGGGCGCCGCCGTTTGCGGGCATCGCCGCATGCGGGTGCGGGCGGCACCGCATGCGGACAACGCCGAACACGGGCGTCACCGCATGCGGACGGCCGCACGCTGTTAGTACACCGCCCAGCCGTGCGGGGCCAGGCGCGTACATGTGCGAATTGTACGCAAGGTGAGAGGGCGCCGGGCGCTCTAATCATTAGTCTGACAAAGCCTTAAGTTGCTGACTCCTATATGACAGATTCGTGTTGGTCCGGGCGGGCACCCGAGACGCGAGAGAACCTTACATCAGTCAGGAGCGCGACAACAAGGTGGGTTTACGGTCGAGGCTGAGTATTGTGTTGGTAATCCGAAAGGGACTTTTTATTATTAATCGGTACTAACACTGATGGTTTCTATGATGTACTACCTTACCCCGTGACATGGTTACTTGGTTACTTGGTTACTTGGTTACATGGTTACTTGGTTACTTGGTTACTTGGTTACTTGGTTACTTATGCTCGAGTTGCGACACGCGCACCCGCGGTTTGGCCACCGCAAAGGGTGCTCTTTTCCGGAAAGGCGGTCTTTGACCCGTGTTACCCCACGAGGTGACGTAGTGGGGGCCCCTATAGGTGGGGGGTTTGAGGCAGCGAGGTGCGAGCGGTGAGACAACCGGGTCCAGTGCCCGATGTGGTCAGGTGTGAGACCGCCGGGTCCAGTGCCCTATGTGGTCAGGTGTGAGACCGCCGGGTCCAGTGCCCGATGTGGTCAGGTGTGAGACCGCCGGGTCCAGTGCCCGATGTGGTCAGGTGTGAGACTGCCGAGATTGGATCCCGATGTAGTCAGGTGTGAGACCGCCGGGTCCGGTGCCCGACGCGGTCAGGTGTTACAGGTGTTACCGGGGTTACAGGTGTTACAGGTGGTACAGGTGGTTGCGAGTTACCGTTACGAGTAGAGCGGTTGTTCCGGCTAGTCTTGCTTTGGTGACTTGGTATTACTTTACTGTTTTAGTACTACTCTTATGATAGTGTCGCTGACTACCCACTCTGTGACAGGTACCTCCAGGGGGTAGAGGTAGGCGACGGTGAGGCCGAGGTGGTAGCAGTCGGGCTGAGGGAGCCCTAGTATGCTGTATCATTTACTTTCTCTGCATTTCATTCAGAACTGTAGGTTATTGTGCGGTTCTCGATACCCTTGTGGGGTCGTGTGGATGTTGAGTACTTTCTTGCTGGTTATGCACTACTATTTCCTTTATTGTTCCCGTTGGGCCCGTTTTCCAAACCCTGTGAATTTATGCCGTTTTCCAATCTGTTTTCAAAACCTAAGGCCGTGTGGGCCTGTTTTCAAAACGGTGAGTTTATACTTTCAACTTGACTGGCCACGGGTATTGTTTAGTCTTCATGCACCGTACTACTTCGAACTGTTGTGATTAAATGGAAAATGATTGCTTGTGTTTGACGGTTGTAATAGCCGCGACGCCGTGCATATACAGAGGAGACTCTGCCCGATTTTTGAGTGAATCTGTATATGCGGCGGGTCTGGGCACGCGCTGGGGAAGGAGGTTTTTAAACAAAAAAATTTGTACGCACTTTACGCGTACTTTGAGGTATCGTTTCCGCTAAAATAAAACCCCCGGGGCGTGACAGACTAAGATGGTATCAGAGACTTTGCTTTAATCACAACAGTGACGGCCCAACATCCACCGAGATATCACACTTAACTACGAATAAATGAAATGCGTGGGACGTAAGGGTGTAGGACGTGAGTGAACGTGGGGGAAGGGGAATTTGTGTGAATTATTTACGCACGATTTTCTTGGTATGCTGGGACTAATGTGTTTCCTTGGTGAGCACAGATAGAAGCCCGATTTTGGATAGGTAACTACTGCCAGACATGGACCTTGCGGCAGAGGCGAACCGCTTACTACGCAACCAGCTGCGCGACGTGGCTGGGCAATTGCTAACTCTCGCGGAGCACGTGGGTATACTGACTCAGGAGCTCGAGAGTGTCGACCGCGCCCAGCACGGCACCGGTGGTGTTAACCCCCGTGGGATACCACCGACTGGCGTTTCCACCTTTCAGGGAGCGGTGAACTTGGCCGTGCGCGCGGAACTAGAGCGTACACGACGGGCACACCCCTACCCCGGCCCGACAGGGGGCCCCTACCAGTGCGGCAGAGCAATCAAGCGCCAGAGGAATGGGCCGAGACCCGGGCAGGCGATGAGGGAGGGACCTGCACCACCGACGCCATGCGTCATTTGTGACGGTGCGCATTGCTTCCGGTGTGGCAGGCCGGGCCAC
The DNA here is from genome assembly GCA_029204045.2 of Tillandsia leiboldiana. NCBI lineage: Eukaryota > Viridiplantae > Streptophyta > Magnoliopsida > Poales > Bromeliaceae > Tillandsia > Tillandsia leiboldiana. The sequence continues at coordinate 17,496,821 of CM055069.1, forward strand.
ACACGTTACGAGTGCCCCCGGAGGCCGGGCGTCACCAGACCCCCGGCTCCGAGACCCGACGACCCACGCCTGACGGATTCTTCCGATACCGAGACCCCACCCCGCCACGTCGAACGTAGCTGGCCCAAAGGTTGTGGACGGACCTCCCCAGCCGCCCCGGGGAGCAGTGATGCGGAAGCCTAGAGCAGGTGTATATATATTTTCTTTTGTCCCCTTTATCGTTTTTCTTTGGTTAGGCATCGATTCCCATCTTCCGTTTCTGTCTTTTTCTTCCTCCGCGTACGGTACGGTTGTGTCGGGGGGGGGAGGGTTATATAGGATAGGAGTGGGGTTACTCCCCTAGTCCGCCTGAGGAGTTGTGAACGCTAGGTAGGAATCCCTTACAAGTGTTTTGAGGAGAGAACTCTACCTAGTTTGTTGGTCTGCTCAAAACCCCAGAGGAGGAACTTCGCGGGAGTAGCCACTACCGCGACTGTAGCAGACAAGGTGTCACCAACCCCCAACGACGACATCAGAAGCGGTGTTTTGAATTATTGATGATGTGACACCCCCAGAATTTGGATTAGTCCTCTATATAAATGATATAATAGGACTAAAATCTCTAACCCGGCTATAGCATTTTGGATGGTAGCAAGATCCAAGAGGAACATGAGAGTTAAGCGTGCTAGAGCTAGAGTAGTTCTAGGATGGGTGACCCCCTGGGAAGTGGGGCGTCACAGTTGGTATCAGAGCCATTCACCAGCCGGAAATGTGAGATGAGTCTCGGCTGAGCCAGGGTTATATAGCGGGTAGAGCGAGGCTCCCTGGCTAATGACCGTTGTGGGTGGAGTTCAGCTCCTCACAAGGTCGGCTAAGGCTAGCGAGACGAGTCTCACATCGCCTGGTGCTTGTGAGTGTGCTTGAGCCTGACGTGGACGTCAGGGCTTAAAGGGGGGAAGAATGTGACACCCCCAGAATTTGGATTAGTCCTCTATATAAATGATATAATAGGACTAAAATCTCTAACCCGGCTATAGCATTTTGGATGGTAGCAAGATCCAAGAGGAACATGAGAGTTAAGCGTGCTAGAGCTAGAGTAGTTCTAGGATGGGTGACCCCCTGGGAAGTGGGGCGTCACAGATGAATTACGATCCAATATCACCCCGGGAAAGCAAACGTGGTAGCGGACGTTTTGAGCAGGATGGGGCGATTGTAGGGAGGATCGGTAGGTGCGAGGACTGAACAGAGCAACTTGATCATGAAATTTTCACGACTAGGGTTGGAAGTAGTGCCCGCAGGCACGGTTGCGCAACTTCTAACTCTGGTGGTCAAACCAACACGGTTGGAAAAGATTCGAGAGGAATAGCAGGCGGACTCGCACTTACAGCTCGTAAAAGACAAGATCTCACCGGATCAGGAAGGGGACTTTTCATTGGAAGGCGATGACACCCTACGGTTCCGCGGGCGAAATTGTGTGCCGGATACCCCCGGAATTTAGGAAGGAAATTCTGTCCAAGGCACACCGCGCCCCTTATGCAGCGCGTCCAGGTGACACGAAGATATACAGGGACCTCAAAGAAGAATTCTTGGTGGACTAAACCAAAGGGGGGATGTAATCCAGTTCACTACCCGCTGTTTAGATGGTTAACAAGTAAAGTTCGAACATCAGCGCTCAGCAGGGAAAACTGCAATCTCTACCGGTACCAGAGTGGAAATGGGAGAGAATCAGCATAGAATTCGTCACGGGTTTTCCACATCGCATCGAGGGCACGATGCGGTTTGAGTCACAGTGGATCGACTGACGAAGTCGACTCTTTTTTCCACCCACTCGTACGACGGGGACTAGAGTCACTCGGCTGGTGTCGAACCTTCGGCAAAGTCTACAACAAGCCCTGGAGACTAACCCACACTTCAGCACGGCATTTCACCCCAGAACGACGGACAGTCCGAGCGTGTGGTCCGGATTCTCGAAGATGTGCTCTGAACCTGCATACTTAATTTTGGTGATGGATAGTCACCATTTTTGAGCTTAGAGAGGACCTGAGCTTCGACGGAACACCGGTGCGGATCTTAGCAACCAGGGAGAACGTGAAGCGACTTGGGAACTGGCATCAGAGAGGAGGGAGTGCTACCCAGAATTACTCGTGGGGACCAGGATTAAGTTTCGAGGACGAAACTTCTTTTAAGTGGTGAGTGATGTAGAGTCCTGGCGTTCCCTTGCCCTTGTATGCCTCCCTTTTATTTTGACGGGACTTAGGAAAACCTTTCACTATGTTTCTGCAATGGACTGGCCTGGACCGTGAGTATTTTTCTGCGATTGAGCTCGAAAAATGAAGGACGGCAAAGCGAACGGATTCGGTTTCCGATTTACGGATCTCCCGGAATGGGGGTCAAAGCATTTGCTTTGAGTGGTGCATCGAAACCCGTGCTAAGTGGCTGGCACGCTTTTCGAGGTGATCGGACGGGATCCTGCGATGATCGGACCTTTCATCTTTTTACGTTAGTGGATTATTTTATTTATTTGGTGGTACCTCGATCTACGGTTTTCGTTTTGGTTTCGTTTATTCCGCATTTCGTTTCGGGGGCTGGAGGGCGATCGAATAATTCCTTGTTTCCGGACAGACCGTCGGGGCCCGCGGGTATTTTTAGTTAATAGAGCTCGCGAAACGGAGAACGGCGGCGAAATCGGTTTTGAATTCCGACGCCGGAATCTCCCGGAATAAATTCCGGAAGGTAGCTAACGGTTCAGGTGGTCAACGCGGTTTTTCGGGTAGACCGGACCCTGGTTCGCACCCGACTAATTACCCGCATTTGACTTGATTTGGGTTCATTCCCATCCCGCCAACTTAACCGTTCCCGTTTTTCCCCGTCGTACAACTTCCCATAACTACCCACCACTTCCCATAACTACCCGCAACTCCCCCTTAACTACCCACCACTTCCCATAACTACCCGCAACTCCCCCTTAACTACCCACCACTTCCCTTAACTACCCACTCCCCTTAACTAACCGCAACTCCCATAACTACCCACTCCCCTTAAACTAACCGCAACTCCCCACTCCCCTTAACTACCCGTAACTCCCATAACTACCCACTCCCCTTAAACTAACCGCAACTCCCCACTCCCCTTAACTACCCGTAACTCCCATAACTACCCACTCCCCTTAACTACCCGCATCTTCCCACAATTCCCCACTCCCCACAAGTCCCCTGCGTACGAAACCCCAATTCCCCACTCCCCACAAGTCCCCTGCGTACGAAACCCCAATTCCCCAACCTTTCAGTTTCCCAACCGAACCCTTCTGCTTCCTCACCGATTGCGCGGAGGATCCAAGCGGCGAGACCAAGGAAGGAGAGGGAGACGTCCTCACATTCCTTGTAGCCGAACTCGCAGGATCGGATCACCTTTCCCTCCGACAACCGAGGTGAGCACGCTAGGGTTTTTGCTTTCTTGCTCCGTTCTTGGTTGGAGCGGACGAGGGGGGGGGCGGGGAAAGAAAGAAGGTGCATGGGCACCGCCGGAATCCGGCGCGCACGGAGCCCCGCATGCGGGTGCGGGTGGCACCGCATGCGGGCTGCCACATGCGGGCGCCGCCACTTGCGGGCGGCACCGCATGCGGGCTGCCGCGTGCGGGCGGCACCGCATGCGGGCTGCCGCATGCGGGCGCCGCCACTTGCGGGCGGCACCGCATGCGGGCTGCCGCATGCGGGCGCCACCGCTTGCGGGCTGCCGCATGCGGGCGCCGCCACTTGCGGGCGGCACCGCATGCGGGCTGCCGCGTGCGGGCGGCACCGCATGCGGGCTGCCGCATGCGGGCGCCGCCACCTGCGGGCGGCACCGCATGCGGGCTGCCGCATGCGGGCGCCGCCGCTTGCGGGCTGCCGCATGCGGGCACCGCCGCTTGCGAGCGCTTCCGCATGCGGGCGCCGCCGTTTGCGGGCATCGCCGCATGCGGGTGCGGGCGGCACCGCATGCGGACAACGCCGAACACGGGCGTCACCGCATGCGGACGGCCGCACGCTGTTAGTACACCGCCCAGCCGTGCGGGGCCAGGCGCGTACATGTGCGAATTGTACGCAAGGTGAGAGGGCGCCGGGCGCTCTAATCATTAGTCTGACAAAGCCTTAAGTTGCTGACTCCTATATGACAGATTCGTGTAGGTCCGGGCGGGCACCCGAGACGCGAGAGAACCTTACATCAGTCAGGAGCGCGACAACAAGGTGGGTTTACGGTCGAGGCTGAGTATTGTGTTGGTAATCCGAAAGGGACTTTTTATTATTAATCGGTACTAACACTGATGGTTTCTATGATGTACTACCTTACCCCGTGACATGGTTACTTGGTTACTTGGTTACTTGGTTACATGGTTACTTGGTTACTTGGTTACTTGGTTACTTGGTTACTTATGCTCGAGTTGCGACACGCGCACCCGCGGTTTGGCCACCGCAAAGGGTGCTCTTTTCCGGAAAGGCGGTCTTTGACCCGTGTTACCCCACGAGGTGACGTAGTGGGGGCCCCTATAGGTGGGGGGTTTGAGGTAGCGAGGTGCGAGCGGTGAGACAACCGGGTCCAGTGCCCGATGTGGTCAGGTGTGAGACCGCCGGGTCCAGTGCCCGATGTGGTCAGGTGTGAGACCGCCGGGTCCAGTGCCCGATGTGGTCAGGTGTGAGACCGCCGGGTCCAGTGCCCGATGTGGTCAGGTGTGAGACTGCCGGGATTGGATCCCGATGTAGTCAGGTGTGAGACCGCCGGGTCCGGTGCCCGACGCGGTCAGGTGTTATAGGTGTTACCGGGGTTACAGGTGTTACAGGTGGTACAGGTGGTTGCGAGTTACCGTTACGAGTAGAGCGGTTGTTCCGGCTAGTCTTGCTTTGGTGACTTGGTATTACTTTACTGTTTTAGTACTACTCTTATGATAGTGTCGCTGACTACCCACTCTGTGACAGGTACCTCCAGGGGGTAGAGGTAGGCGACGGTGAGGCCGAGGTGGTAGCAGTCGGGCTGAGGGAGCCCTAGTATGCTGTATCATTTACTTTCTCTGCATTTCATTCAGAACTGTAGGTTATTGTGTGGTTCTCGATACCCTTGTGGGGTCGTGTGGATGTTGAGTACTTTCTTGCTGGTTATGCACTACTATTTCCTTTATTGTTCCCGTTGGGCCCGTTTTCCAAACCCTGTGAATTTATGCCGTTTTCCAATCTGTTTTCAAAACCTAAGGCCGTGTGGGCCTGTTTTCAAAACGGTGAGTTTATACTTTCAACTTGACTGGCCACGGGTATTGTTTAGTCTTCATGCACCGTACTACTTCGAACTGTTGTGATTAAATGGAAAATGATTGCTTGTGTTTGACGGTTGTAATAGCCGCGACGCCGTGCATATACAGAGGAGACTCTGCCCGATTTTCGAGTGAATCTGTATATGCGGCGGGTCTGGGCACGCGCCGGGGAAGGAGGTTTTTAAACAAAAAAATTTGTACGCACTTTACGCGTACTTTGAGGTATCGTTTCCGCTAAAATAAAACCCCCGGGGCGTGACAACTAAAAACTGAAATCCAAACACTATACAACTGAAAATAAATACAATATCCATCTCCCAAATACGATCGTATAAAAAGTCCTCTGATACAAAACTCAAAAGGGAGATATCTCCAGTAAAATACATCGGTGTACGAGCTCTCAATACAAAAATATCCTCACTACATCAGTCGCTCAAACTGTAAGATAAAATACAACTCTATACCTCACAACAAAGGTCTCTCCACAGAGGAAAAAGAAGTAAACTAATCTACTGAAGCTCTCCTCTAAAGGGGTACCGCTACACTCCAACGACGGGTAGGGAACTAGCTCGCGACTCCCTCGCCTCGGTCAGAAGGATCAGCAACTGGAGCAACAGGAACAAGAGAAGAAGTTCCTGGGGAAAAAGACACCACGACGGGTGTGAGAACTACTTCCCACAGTAGTTCTCAGTGGGTGCCGTCAACAAGCCCAACAGTCTGCCCACTAAGTCTACTAGAGGTAAAAGATAACAGTGCAATGAAATCTGTACAAGAAAAGCTGGAGCTAATCTACAGCTACCATACCTCTATCTAGATACTCAAAAAGTGGAACAGATGAAAGTAAAAGAGACCACTCGCACCCAAGGTGCTCAATAGACCCAATCGAACTGACTGCCTCATAGGGTCCAGTCAAGCCTGCGCCTGTCGACTAGGAACGCACCTGCCCACTACCACACATCCACATGAGGACGGGATTTACGTGGGGCGTCCTGCCCGACTAACTCACCCCTCGCGCAAAACTGCCTCAACAGGCCCATCGTTGCATCCACTGCGGAAAACTGCCTCAACAGGCCAACCATCGTATCCACAGCGGCATCTCAGGGACGCGACTCCAACTGAGGAAAACGGCGCGGCATAGAGTATCACAAATTGGCATAAGCAGGCTATAGTCAAAAATCAAGCTCACTCCCAGAACGGTGGGACTCAAGATCCCCAAATATCTCGCACAACAGTCGGAGCACTCTCGACGACTCAGCTGATCAGCCCACACGAAACACGAGACACTAGCCTCTCCGACAGCTCACAGCACAAAGCACACTGGCTGGAGGTACTCCACAGCCAGGAACGACCCACAACTCAGGCCAACAGTACTGGTCGGACAACACTCAACGACCTGGGACCACCGTTAACCCCAACGGTTCCCAACATCACTGACCGGAAGATACTCGACGGCCCGGGACCACCGTCTGCTCAACGGCTCCCTCCCACGACAGTACAACAGGGATACAAGACCTCCCGGAACTACCGTTTACCCAAACGGCTCCCGGCACAGATAAGCAACCCACTACAACTACCAGACTCCACTCTGCTCCCAAGCAAGAGTGCAAAAGCATCCCACACTAAAAGAAAGTCCCGACCTCTCGGCTCACTACCCGGGCGAGGAATAACACTATGTCCAGGAATAGAAAAACAGTGTGGGTGTCTAAACATAAATAACCCTAGCCCAAGTGAGGGTTTTCTACTGGTCTGGTTACACATGCAACATATGACGGGGGTGCTAGGTCAAGTTCCAATATAACTAATTTAACATATGATAAAAGGAATAACAATTCCTACAATATAGCATGCTATACCCGAAATAAACTATCATGCAAAGTCCTACATCAGTAGAATTACTGTACAGTCCATAAAACTTGCAGACAAGGCCACCCACCTCGATTTGCCACCAATTGCTCGTAGACACTTGCAATTGGCCTCCACGCGATCCGCACGCAAAACGAAGCACGGTGCCAGAGTTCGCACGCAAAACGGAGTCCGCACGCAAAACGGTGCACGATGTCGGAGTCCGCACGCAAAACGGTGCACGGTGCCGGAATCCGCATGCAAAACGGAGTCCGCACGCAAAACGGAGCACGCCGCCGGGGACCGCACGCAAAACGCTGTAGAAAAACACAGTCCCTAACACAGATAAGAACAAGGGGTTAATTACAGTCCAAACGAATGCCCCAAGACTGTGCCAAAAACACCGTAAAATTAACACACGGGACCCACCCGACTGCGCCGCCGCCGCCGAAACGCTCTCATCGGAACCCCGCGCACGCTCCACGAGGTCCACAATGCCACGCCGCAACACCTCCCCAACCTCCTCCCTCACTCTCCCTCACTCACGGTTGGAGAAGAAAGGAAAGAGGAGAAAAATGGAGGTGCGGGGGAGAAAGAAGAAGAAGAAAAGGGAGGGAGAGAGGAAAGAGGGTCCACGGGCCCAGGGGTCCACGGTGCACCCGCCTGTCCACAGCACCCGTGCGGGTGCACCCGGTCCAGGCAAGGCAAAAAGGCGGCCACGTGGCCGCGCTCCCTGCGCGCCACGCGGCCACACAGCCCAGGGCCGCATGCGCGGTGTTACACCGCGCACCCCCCAGGCACGGGACACGCGCCCGTGACACGGGGGTGTGCCCCCGCGCCCGCGCGGGCGCCAACGAGGGCCCGCCACATGGCGGCCCTCGCGTGGCCCGCGCTGAAGGCGCGCCTCCCCGCGCACCTAACGCGCCTGCCGGGCGTGCCTCGAGCCCCGTGCCGGCACCTCGGGATCCGCGCCGCGCCAACGTCTCGATTTGCGTGCCGCGTAGTCTCGAAAAACGCGCACACCTACCGGACTCCAAAACCAACAAATAAATAGTCCATTCTTAACGATTTCGCGCGCTGAATCCAAAAACGATGTCTGTTTCTCCAAATTCTCGTCCGAAAATTTACCGAAAGCCCACTCGATCCGATTTTCGCGCCGGGTCCAATTCTGAAGTCTGATTTGCCAAATTTCAACCCTAAAAATTCCCGAAGGCGACCGGAGAGGTAATCTTGTATCCAAACTTCGCCCGGAGTCCAATTTTGACATCTGAATCGCGCGAAACCACTTCTAAACACCCGACGGGTCCTCCAAATACCCAAGGGATCTCATTTTAAACCCGAAGTCCACCACTTGTGTCCAAATTGCGCGCAAACATCACTGACACACCACGCAGGCCTCCAGTGATGCAACTAAATTCCAAATTGCATCACAAATCCATTTCTCGGGCCCGACATGCGCACAACCACTCCCAACGGCCACTAAAAGCTGCCCAACAACCAGCGACCCTAGCGGGGGATTCCGGGACCTCACACCGGGCGAGGCCAACGACGCGGTCGCCCCCCCCGGCTCCGGCGGAACCCTCCGGCCTCTTCCCCCCCCCTGCTGCCCGCATGCAGGGCCGCTCGCATGCGCGGGTGCGCGTGCGCCCGGCCCGCGCGGGCTGTGCGGGCCCGCTGCCCGCACCCGGGGTGCGCACGTGCGCCCGGCCCCGCGCGGCTGGGCAGCGTGCCGCCCGCATGCCGGTGTTGCCCGCATGCGGGGGTGCGCGCCCCCGGCCCCGCGCGGCAGGGCAGCGTGCCGCCCGCATGCGGGTGTTGCCCGCATGCGGGGGTGCATGCCCCCGGCCCCGCGCGGCTGGGCAGCATGCCGCCCGCATGCGGGTGTTGCCCGCCTGCGGGGGTGCGCGCCCCCGACCCCGCGCGGCTGGGCAGCGTGCCGCCCGCATGCGGGTGTTGCCCGCATGCGGGGGTGTACGCCCCCGGCCCCGCGCGGCTGGGCAGCGTGCCACCCGCATGCGGGTGTTGCCCGCATGCGGGGGTGCACGCCCCCGTCCCCGCGCGGCTGCACGGCCGTGCCGCCCATACGCATGTCGCGCGCGCCCCGCGCGGCCCGTGCGGCCGTGCCGCCCGCATGCGGTGTTGCCCACAAGTGCGGCTCCGTGCGCGCCGGACTCCGGCGATGACGTCGCCCCTCCCCTCCCCCTCTCCCTCGTTTGCTCAAAACAAGAATTGACGAAAACAAGAATTGACAAACAACAAGAACCCTAACGTGCTCACCTTGGTAGACACGATCGGTGAGGAAGGGGGGTAGGGTTGGGGGAGTTGGCTCCTCGTCCGCGCTCGGGGTGTCGTACCCTAGAGTGAGAAAAGTTGAGACAGATATAGAACTCTGGTTTCCCTAGATGCGACAAAACCCGAGCGGTCAGAATGAGAAATGGGAACGGACCCATTTCAAGTCAAAATAAAACAATAGGTCGGGTTCGAACCGGGGTCCGGTCTGCCTGGTAACCCGCGTTGATCGCCTGAACCATTAGCCACCTTCTGGAATTTATTCTGGGAGATTCTGGAGTCGGAATCCAAAACCGATTGCGCCGACGGTCTCCGTTTCGCGAGCTTTATTGACTAAAAATACTCACGAGCCCCAACGGTCTGCCCGAAAATAAAGAATTATTAGTTCACCCTCCGGACCCCTGAAACGAAACGCGAAGTAAAGAAAACCCAAAAGTAGACCCAAGAACAGAACCACAGCATTTTAAACCAGCGGGTACTACACGAGGAGAGAGGACGGCTGAGTAGATAGATGTCGAGGCAGGATGAGCGGGTTAGCTGGACTGTTGATGTACCCATGTTTCCTCAGACGGTTGTACTTTTACATTTGGGACTGGCTTTTGCCAGCAGGTTGTATTTATTTTGGTGAGCTGGGAGAGACAGATGTATCATTTATACAGATGTATTGTATTTTATTTCCAGCTTCAGTCTGAGATGTATTAGTTTTTAGTTCAGCTCTATTTTTATTGCTCTTTTATTATTATCTCTTATATCTGAGCAGGTTTGGTGCTTCATGTACGCGGGAAATACCGTGTGCACGGCGGATCTGTAGACGGGCCCGGGTTTCAATTTACACCCGGGGCATGACAGATTAGTTGGTATCAGAGCTTAGGGATAGCTCATTTGGGACTTAGGAAACCCTAGGCTTTTCGGCGGACCCTAGGATGTTAGTGCGTGAGAGACGCGACATTTTGCGAAAGTCGGTGATTTATTTGTTTGACTCTTCCTGTGAGTGAAGAGGGATCGACATATCCTATTTTTGTGGGACAGTTATGTTGGCTGCAGACAACATAAAGTTACAAAAATAGAGGGATGTCTTTGACTGTCACTAGATTGGATCGAGTGTTTGGGGTGTGCTGATTTGCGGTTTTGTCGTGGTGAGCGGTGTCTCCCCGACGTTGGGCCCTGACCCGGGTGCACCTTGGTGCGGCAGTTGGGTCTGAGCTGGTTGTTTCGGGCCGAATACCCAGATTGGAGTCTGAGAGCTCCAGACCCGAAGGGTAGGTGTGTTGGAGGCAGATCAGCGGAGCGGTGATACAGTTGTCGGATCAGCGCAGTGGCACAGTTGTCGGATCAGCGCAGTGGCACAGTTGTCGGAGTAGCGAGTAGCCCCCTCCGTCCCGATGTTTGGTGCTAGGGCACCGAGGCAGGGTGGATAGTTGACAACGGGTAAGCTGTGGGATTGCTTTGATCAAGTGAGCCAGTTTTGGCGGATGAGTCACCCCGAATTGTGGGAGTGAGTATGGAGCCCTTGGAGGCAGGGTCTTGTTCGGTGGGGGATAGAGAGTACTTGGAAGCCTTTTATGTCAAGAGTTAACACAGTTGCTGAACTGGACGCTCCATGTGTAGAGGGATGGGGCGCATAGGATATGAGTGTTTGAGAGTGGATTGCGCCAAGATACCTTTTAACTCATTCGGTCCCTCCAGTACGGATTAGGGACGCCTCATTGGAGTAGGCGCCGGGTGTGGAGCGTGGTATTGTAGTTCCTTTGGGTTGGGATCTACCGCCTGAGGCGAGTTATAATTGAGGCGCTTGGCGCCGGGTGTTGGAGGACAGATCAGTCGGTGGAGGCATTCCCGATTTCTTTTTCCAGGATAGTGGATTTCTGAGACTGTCGGAGCACATATGTTACAGCGGTCGGTGTGGTGGTACTTGTTGGGCTGGCGGGTTCAGTTTTCTTTCGCGGCGGTTGATTATGCCGCAAGGACAGTTTTCTTGGGGAGCCAGGCCCGGAGGTGTTGGTGCACTTGGGTTGCTTGAGGGTTATCTTCCCCTCTATGGTTTTGACTTCGTGAGCGAGGCGGATGTTTCGCAGTGGATGAGTAGCCTTTTTGGCTGGTATGGTTGAGGGGCCTACGGCGGCGCCGGGACTCGGGGATACCCCCTTTGGTTGCGAGTTCCCGGTTGTTCTCCTATCGGAGTTGTCTAGCATGTCACTAGCTTGAGAGTTGAGGACACAACTCCAAGATTCGATGTTTTGGGAATTTTGTCAGACCAAGTGTGTCGCCTTTGGGGGCGCCGGTGCTAGTCGAGATGTGGAAGGTTGGTTCACTTCGGCTTTGCGTGGATCCTCGGGAATTAGATGAAGTGACCATCTGGAGCTAGCACCCTTGTCGAGCTTGGAGGATTTGATTTACCGGTTGTAAGGGTCCCGGGTCTTCCTGAAGGTTGATTTGCATTCTGGTTTTCTCGACTGCATATGGCTGTGTGTTGATGCCGGAGAGTTGGGGAATTGCTTCTACACCCCGACGGTTTAAAGATTAGAGATCAGAGTCTACGTGATCAGTTGGGGGACTTATATTGGATAACATGGGAGTACAGAGGTATTGGGATCAAGCTTTTGTGCCGATGGACTTGTGGTTGGATTATCGGGGCCCTGGGAGGAGCGGATGCCTGTACCGATGCAGGCTACTTGGTAGCTCGAGCGGTTAGCCCAGCTGTACTTGGATGAGGTGGTGCGGTTTTCTAGAATGCCCGCCTCTACTTTGTTCTAGTTAGAGACCCGAGGGTTGTATCGCGTCTCTGGATGAGGTATTAGACAGCCTTGGGAGCTTGAGTGGTGGATGATTGGATATTTACCCCCTCTATTTGGTTGAGGTTCCGGGTTGAGGATTGATTTTAGTTTCGAGGACGAAACTTTCTTTTAGTGGGGGAGGATGTGATGACCTGGATCTCTGCAGAGCTGTGGTAGAGTCATTGGTGACATCTGGGGAGCCTGTACTGTGTGTTGGAGGTGTTAGTGCACCAATTGGAAACAAGTGGCGGACTTCGGGCTTAATGGATCACGTGGGTGATCAGTGGACTCCGTCGGATCTTTAGAAGTGGTTTCGCACGAAGCGGATATTAAAAATGGACTCAGCGCGAAGTTTGGACCAAGGAACAACTTTCCGGATGCCTTCGGCAAATTTTGGAGTTGGAATTTGGCAAAATGGACATCAAATTCGGATTCAGTGCGCGAAAACGGTCAAAATGGACTACCTACTTGATATTTTGCGCATTGGTTACTGTTCACGCCGGAACAGTAACTCCGGCCGCCGGCGGGCAGCGGCGGAGCACGGCGGACGGGCTCGGGCAGGCGGCGGAGCGGCCGCGGGCAGCGCGCGGGCAGGCGCCCGGGGCGATGGCAGGTGCGCGGTCCACGGGCCGGCGTGCGCCAGGGGCAGGACACGTGGCATGTTGAGATTGGTCGGTGCAGTGGACTTGGACCACGGAGCAGGCGGGCGCGGTGCATGGACCGGCGGGACACGTGTCTGATTGTGGTTGGCGGGCTCATGAAGGCTGGGTCCACGGAGGTGCACCGGGGTGCCTCGGGATTCGCGCCTGGCAGGGGGCGCAGGCGGCACGTGGGCGCGCTGACCGGGCTTTCCCGCGCTCGGGCCCGCCACGTGTCGTCGCCGCGTTGGTCCACGCGTCGCACAGTGGATGGCCAGCGCGGCTGTCCGCTGTTGCGGGGGCGACGTGGAGGCCCGAGGGACTTTCGGGCGCGTACAGTGTTGGGCCGGGCCCAACACTGTAGCCGCCCGAAAGTCCCCAGCGCCCGGAAGTTGGGACATTTTGGGTATTTGTTGATTTGTTTTTCCAGCCTATAAATAGGCCCCTGTTCAGCAGTGAAGAACTCTTTCTCAGTGCGGATTTTTGCAGTGCAACCTTCAGGAGATTTCTTCCTTGCCCAGAGCCGGATCCATCTGCAGATTCCAGGATTTTTCTGCAGCACACATCCCAAGGTTTGCATTTTTACGGCGCGGCGCGACGCTCGTTCGTTTGTGATCTTCTTCGTCACGTTTTAGTGCGAGGGCTCCCCCGGCTTACTCCGACCTCCGATTGAGGCGATTCTTGCGCCGTTGGAGTCACGACAGGTAGGGCTTTGATCTTCATGTTTTGAGCCCTCATTTCGAGTTTATCTTGGAGTTCCCCGAGCTTCCATTTGGCCCTTTTTCTTGGGCGGAGTTTTGGACAGCGGTACGGTATTTCGGCCATATCTTCGCGTACAGACATCGGATTGGGGTGATTCAAAAGGCGTTTTGCATCTACACATCACGAGGAATATCCCCAAATTTTCTTGGAATTTTTTGAATATTTTTCGAAGGTGAAAAATCTCTATTTACAGGAATTAGTGCTACAGTTTTTGCGATTTGTTTATTTCGGGGTGGTTCCCTTGTCGGATTTGTTTCTCAGTGTAGGAAACTCGGATTTGAGCGTGCAGGTGCTCGTTTCGACGGGTTCGTCGCAAGGATCGTGATAGTATTTTTCTTGGAATTTTCCGGGCAATTCTCACAGGTAAAAATAGGGCATCTTTGGGACTGAATTCTGGACAGCATGTTTTCGGATACTTGTGTGCTAATTTGTGTGTATGTTTTGGGGTAATTGTGATCAGCGATCGCGGCGGTTTATCTGTTTGAGCATTTGACGTGAAAAGGGGATATTGGACAGTGAGGAGGTTTTACAGCTGAGGATTGCGCGTGTCCAGGTGGGTGGTTGTTGTTTACCTCTATTTTGACATGCTCACTAGGAATATTAGAGTGATCCCTTTATTTGGACATGCATGCTTAAAGTAATATAAAATTGTGAGCCTATCATATGGAAAATACTATTGCGGATATCTGATAGTGGTTGGGACTTATACATGTTTGTATGGATAGAATGTTAGCGTTTAACCTTGCATGTGGAATGGAATATTTATTTTGGACTATATGATTATCCTGTTAGTGGTTGGTACTATTCGAGGATTTTATGACATGCATAGGTGGATAGTGATGCTTTATTATGGAACATGGATTATAGACATGTGTGGTTGGATAATGTTTTAGCATGATAGTTATATCTATGCGGAGCTATTAATTGTTGCACATGTGGAACCACTATTGGTCACATTTTCCTTTATTTCCTTGAGAACACTTGCATGCTTGTTTGGACATCTAGGTAGGCCATCTTTTATCGCTACACTTTTATGCTGTAACTTGACTTAGGAGAAAACTTGTTTTCTTCTTTTCTCCTTTTCGTTAGTCAGGTGGTTCTTGTTGCTCGGGTTTGAGCAGGGGTTTGGGATAGTGTAGCCGGGGCCTGGATTGTGGATCATTGGTTTTGGCGGCGACCGCAGATATTGGGCGGTTGACCGGATGTCGGTTATAGGACATCGGTGATAGGGCATGATTATGGACTAGAGGGTTTTGTGGCAACCGCGAATAGTAGGCGGTTGACCAGATGTCGGATGTGGGACATGATTGTGATTGTGGGTTATTCCGGCGACCGCGGATATTGGGTGGTTGACCGGAGGTCGGTTGTGAGACTGGGTTGTTGATTGTGGGGTATTGCGGCAATCGCGGATATTGGGCGATTGACCGGATGGTTACTTTTGCATCTGATTGGGAATCAGTTTTCTTTTAGTAGAGGGTTGTGTTCCATGGGGCTTTATAGTTGTGATCCAATCCTGCTTTTGTTACTTATCTCACCGGCGCGGTTATTGCCCGGTGATGCTTTACTCGTGTGGGTCGCTCCCCTCGAGATCCCCTCCGGAGGCCGTGGCCAGACAGTTATGGACAGTTTTGCTATCACATCGGCGCGGCTTATTTGCCCGATGATGAGGGCGGCAGCAGGAACTTTGCTATCACAGCGGCGCGGCTTACTTGCCCGATGATGAGGGCGGTACAGATTGGGTTCATCTGGGACGATTGGTTATTGTTGCATACGGTTATTCCAGTCTAGGACTGTATTTTAGAGGCATGGTGGGTGGTAGATTTTCCTTTTTCAGCGGTTTCATTTCTTACCACTCTTCATTCCTTTTTGCCTCTGGTAGACCTAGTGGGTGTGTCAGAGTTTGAGGTTTTACCCACTAGGGGAGGCTACTGGTTTACTAGTAGTTCTCACCCCCATTCTTCTTTCTTCTTTTTCTTCTTCCTTGTTTTGCAGTGTCTTCTGCGGGTGCTGCTGGGCTTTCAGCGGCGGGTCGAGGAGAGAGGACGGCTGAGTAGATAGATCTCGAGGCAGGATGAGCGGGTTAGCTGGACTGTTGATGTACCCATGTTTCCTCAGACGGTTGTACTTTTACATTTGGGACTGGCTTTTGCCAGTAGGTTGTATTTATTTTGGTGAGCTGGGAGAGACAGATGTATCATTTATACAGATGTATTGTATTTTATTTCCAGCTTCAGTCTGAGATGTATTAGTTTTTAGTTCAGCTCTGTTTTTATTGCTCTTTTATTATTATCTCTTATATCTGAGCAGGTTTGGCGCTTCGTGTACGCGGGAAATACCGTGTGCACGGCGGATCTGTAGACGGGCCCGGGTTCCGGTTTACACCCGGGGCGTGACAGAATTACTGCACATGGACTTAATGGGGCCCACTCGTCAACCATCCTTGGGAGGTAAATGGTATATTTTTCTTTTGGTTGATGATTTCTCTAGATATTCATGGGTAACATTTTTAAAAGAGAAAGCGGATACTTTCGACTCTTTTCATGAGGTTTGTCTTCGTATTATGATTGAGAGAAATGAAAAGATCGTTCGTGTTCGAAGTGATAGAGGTGGAGAATTCATTAATTCTAAATTCATTGATTTTTGCACTTCCAACGGCATAAAACATGAATTCTCTGCACCCTATACACTTCAGCAGAATGGTGTAGTCGAGCGCAAAAATAGGGTTGTTCAAGAGATGGCGCGTGTTATGCTTCATAGCCGGAAACTCCCGTTACATTTTTGGGCTGAAGCTGTGAACACCGCCGTCTATGTAATTAATCGAGTGTATTTGCGCCCGGGAACTTTAAATACACCATATGAGCTTTAGTTTTGTAGAAAACCGAATATCAAATATTTTTGAATCTTTGGGAGTCGTTGTTATATTTTGCGTGATCGCAAAAATCTTGGTAAATTCGACTCTCGAAGTGACGAAGGGATTTTCATGGGTTATTCTACAAATAGTAGAGCATATCGGGTATTTAACCTCGAATCTAAAATGATGGTAGAATCTATTAATGTTAAAGTAGATGAAGCTTTTCATTTTGCATCTGATAAATCTACCCCTGATATGTCTCTAGATGATGATACTCCTGTAAATGCATCTTCTCATAATAATTCTTTCGATAAAGTTGATACATCTAATGGTTCTTCTAGTTTATCTGAAATGCAGGAATCATCACATGCACCTCCGAGTACTCCGTTACCTCAAACGCTACGTATCTCCAAGGATCATCCGGAATCGAACATTATTGGAGACCCACAAGAAGGAGTCAGGACTCGAAGACAGTTGGTTTGTGGAGTCGCATGTTACGTCTCCATGATAGAACCAAAGAACGTCGATGAAGCTCTTCAGGATGACTACTGGATTGAAGCAATGCAGGAAGAGCTCCATCAGTTCGAAAGAAACAAAGTCTGGGAACTAACGAAGCCACCGAAGCAACACAACGTGATTGGTACTAAGTGGATTTTCAAGAACAAGAAAAACAAGGATGGTACCATTATCAGGAACAAAGCACGCCTAGTTGCTCAGGGCTATTCACAAATTGAAGGTATAGACTTTGATGAGACGTTCGCCCCGGTTGCTCGACTCGAGTCGATTCATATTTTGTTCGCAATTGCTTGTCATTTTAAAATCAAACTCTTTCAAATGGACGTTAAGAGCGCATTTTTAAATAGGTTTTTGAACGAGGAAGTTTATGTGGCTCAACCAAAAGGTTTCATTGACCATAAACTACCTAACCATGTTTTTCAATTGAAAAAGGCTCTTTACGGTCTAAAACAAGCACCGCGAGCATGGTACGAAAGATTGACAAAGCACCTTTTGGAAAAGGGCTATACTCGAGGGGGAGCAGATCGGACTCTCTTTGTGAAGCATTATCAGGATAACTTCATTGTGGCACAAATCTATGTCGATGACATTGTATTTGGTGCAACTAGAGACAATGATGCTTCTAAATTCGCTGAAACCATGGAAAGCGAATTTGAGATGTCTATGATGGGGGAACTAACATATTTTCTTGGATTGCAAGTGAAACAAAATGAAGAAGGCATCCATTTGTGTCAATCCAAGTATGCAAGGGAGTTGGTGAAGAAATTCGATTTAGAAAACTCTAAAGATTTTTCGACTCCAATGGGAACTAGCAATAAGGGATTAGGAAGTGAATCTCTTAGTGAAAGTGTAGACGATAAGCTTTATCGCAGCATGATTGGAAGTCTACTCTACCTCACGGCTAGTCGCCCGGATATATCCTTTAGTGTTGGGATCTGCGCGAGATATCAATCAGCACCAAAGGAGGTTCACCTGAAAGCGGTGAAAAGGATCATCCGGTACGTCAAAGGAACACTGAATTTCAGAATTTGGTATTCTATGGGAACAACTCTTGACATAATAGGATATTCAGATGCCGATTGGGCAGGATCAGTGGATGATCGGAAGAGTACGAGTGGTGCATGTTTTTATCTTGGCCATTGTCTTGTTGCATGGCATAGTAAAAAGCAAAACTGCATTGCATTCTCGACTGCCGAAGCTGAATATATTTCAGCGGGTAGTTGTTCAACTCAACTCATTTGGATGAAAAGCGTGTTGAGCGACTTCCGAATTTCAGCAACTTCGGTAACTATTCTTTGTGAGAACACAAGTGCTATAAATATTTCTAAAAATCCTGTGTTGCACTCAAGAACAAAACACATTGAACTTAGATATCATTTTCTAAGAGAGCTAGTTGAATCAAGTATTCTTCAAATTTCTTATATTTCAACTAAAGATCAATTAGCTGACTTTTTGACAAAACCTTTGGATCAAAAACGGTTTATTCATTTGCGTAAAGCAATAGGAATGGTTTCTTTGAAATAACACTTTTTGAAATCATTGCTTAGGTTAGGTTTTGTTTTGTGTTTTTGTTCCTTATCTATGTTTGTACATAGAACATTAATTGAGCATATGTAATTGACTTTACTTGCATCCTTTCATATATTTAGAAATTTATTATGCTCTGGATATCATAATAATTCATTTGATGCAATGATCATTTATCTCAATTAAGTCATCTTTAATTGATCAAAGTTAATTTCTCTCTCATGTGATCTTTTGGTATAGTTTTTATCATATTTGAAAATTGAGTTAAGTATGAAACTCGAGATCAATCTTTGGTTGAATACCGCATATCTTAGATAATTGATAGCCAATTGAGGGGGAGTTTGTTAAAATATTTATGCTCAAAAGATGTGGAAAGAGTTACATCCCAATGAGGAATGTGAAAACTACCACCACATGGAGGAAAGAGCTACCACCTCGGTCGTCCGAGTACTGTGTGCAGCTACCACATGTATACCAAGCATGGTTTTTCAAGTTGATAAGATAAAATGCTTTTTGGAATACTTGACTCTGTCAAATTCCAAGGTTGGTATAAGATGGGGATTTTATTGAAAGATGCTCAAAGAGCCACTCCTTACAATAAATTGATTAGATATATTATCTAACTTATTTGGGATTTCAAACATCTATCGATCTTGGTACTTCATTTTCTTTACTATATTGATGATTTGATAAACGCATTACTCATAAGATCATGATAGATGTCATTGAACTTGTTCAACTTTAAAGGATTTAATTTTTATAAATTTTCGTTTCATTACTTTGATATTATTGATAGATTTAGCATAATCTATTTCTTTTTATATGAAATGATGACTTTTGTTTAAAGTTGACATGCAAAAGTGCTTACATACCTTTTCTGAATTTTCTGGAATTTTTCTAAATTTTTCTGAAGAAAAAGTTGGAGCCAATCCGGACTGGAATATCCGTTCCGGATCCCGAACGCAGGAATTTTCTGCGGGTAGCCGATCCGGACTGGATTCCTGATCTGTTCCGGGCCGCGGCTAGGGCTTATATGAAACAAAAGGGTTTTTGATTTTATTTCACCTCAAGCTTTTGTTTCCAAGGCTCTAGAGTTTCTCTCTCTAAACTTCAACCGATTTGGAGCCTTTCAAACTCGAGTTCTTTGGATTTCAAGTAAGTCTCTTTGATCAAATTTCAATTTTTCCACTGTTTTGCATTGTTCTTCATAAACGTGAATGAAAATCTTGGGTGGAATTCGATTCTAGATGGTTTTTGGTCAAATTTCTTTTGAAATAAGAACTCTGAGTAGATTAGTTTTGTTTATATGCTTGGTATTCTCTTGATTAACGGATTTTTAGGCTTCAATTTCTGAAAATTCGGTTTTATGGCATATAATGAGAATTTTTGAAAATCATGGGATTGATCTATTTTTAAAATTCTTTTTGCAAAACTAATTTGATTCCTAGTCTCTCTACATGATAATGATTGTTTAGGTACAATTTTTCAAATTTTTGAAAATAAACAATTTTTTCGTGTTATTGAGTTTTTGCTCGCAGGTTTCTCACGTTCAATAGCAACAATGGTGTTCACTTGGATAATTGTTCTTCTTGCTGCTATGGTGCACACTAGAGCAACAAACAAACCTAAGAGAGCTAAGAAAACTCGGGATGATTTCGAGACGGAATCTGAGACGGAATCCATTGATTGGGATGAGCTTTTAGTAGAAGGCATTGCACCTACTGCCTCAAAGGGGAAAGCCCCTGCAGAAACTTCGAAGGCGAAAACTCCGCCCACTGCCGCTGAAAAAGGGAAAGCCCCGATGGAAGCAAGCCCTGCTAAAACAAAGAGAAAGAGCGTTGCTAGAAAAAGGGGGAGTGCTCGAGGTATATCTATTGAAGAACCACTCGCAAGCAAGCCTCCTCCACAAGACTTTATCAGTTCTGAGAGAATCAAGGATTTTGAGAACAGAGAATGCATTGGCGAAAGACATGTAAATGTCAAAGCTCTCAAGGAGCACTCTGCACTTTTTGGGACTCTGTTTGATCAAATGGGACTTGCACCCATTTGCAATTTCCCGGACAATCTTGGGTATTGTCTTCATCTTATCCGGATGTTCTATCAGAATTCGGCAAAGTTGGTTGATCTTGACGACGGACCAAGAGAATTTGTGACAATGGTTAGGAATGTTAAGATCAAGGTCACACCTCAGTTGATTTGTGAGGTGTTAGGAATGAAGGCTCGGGTTGATGGAGCCCATTACCTAAAGGGTCATGTTTTTAGCAACACCACCTGGAGAGTGGTTGTTAATAGGATATGTCTCCCAGATACTCTATCGACGGGGAACTCAATTCTTTCTAAAGAACTTCGACCTGAGTACAGATTTCTGAACTTTATAGTTTGCTACAACATTTTGCCAAACATGCAAACAAAAGTTCTGAGATGGGATAGGATGTTGTTTCTTTACCTTCTTGGAAACCCGGCAGCAGCCATGGGATCTAACTTCAACATTCCCTATCTCATCTGGTCGAGGATGGCACGGTATGTGGAACATGCCCATCCTACAAAGCGACTTCCCTTCCCAATCATCATTATGCGAATTTTGAAGAAATTTAAAGTCGATATTTCATCATCGGCATACATGCATAGCTTGGGAACTATCAACGACACAACTATTGTGAAGTCCCTCTCACAAAGACAGGATGAGCCTCCAACACCTCCTTGCGGAAAGAGCCCCTCAACATCAACAGCAACAGCAAAAACAGCAGCAACAGCTTCAGCACCACCTGCACCAGCTTCAACTTCAGAGGATGATGCCTCTGTTACCTCTATTTATAGGGAGCAACAACGACTTTCCTCATAACAGGAACGAATGTCGAACGAGTTCATTGCAATGAAAGCCGACATAGGAGATTTAAGGAAGGAACAGACTCCAATGAACAAGCTACTGAAGAAGATTTTTCAAAAACTCGGTTGTACCAGTTCTGAAGATTCTGAATAATCTTTATTTTGTTGTTCTAATTTTTAATCTTTTGTTTTGCAGGTTTTAGTTTTAGTTATTACATTTCCTTTTGTTTTTGAACTTGTTAACTCCCTTTATTTTGTAATTTTGGCTATTTTTGTGACAAAAAGGGGGAGAGAGATATGAAGATTTGGTGAACAACAATGGTTTGACAAGTTTGTGAACATTGGTGAACAACAATGGTTTGACAAGTTTGTGAGAACTTTTGGATACTGAAACCTGGAAGGTAAGTATACAACAACTTTTGGTTTTGTACTGTGAATGAATGCATGCCTCGACTAACTATTTGACTAACTATTTGGGCATGTATTATTACTAACAAGTTGTTTGATTACTAACAAACTTATGACATTTGGAATTTTATTGCTTAGAAGATATGTCTATCTCTGATTGATATTTTAATACATATCTGATTTTATAAATGTCATGGTGAGTATAAACTCTATCTCTCTGTTTGGTTTTTTGAATGTCAAATTCTTGAGGTATCTAACGATTTCTCTTGTCAAGAATTACTTCTTTTGTAGAGAATACAAACGTCTAAGTCTAGAGTTTGTTTTAGGAGTTTATCTCATGTATTTAGTTTATTTGGATCTCAAATGTAAATTTTTGTTGTATGGTGATAGCAACAAAAATATCTTTTTGAATTTTCTTAAGTGGATCTATATTTTGTCACGAAACTGCCAAAGGGGGAGATTGTTAAGGATTTTAGTTTTGGCGTATTTCGTGAAAGTGTTTAAGTCTTGAAGATTGAAGATGAAGAAGCTTGGATCATATACCTCAATCTCAAGAAAGAAGAATTCAAAAGGATCAGGTAAGTTTAACTAAACAATCTTGGTGATCCGAATACTTCTTATAATGTAGAAACACTTGGATGGGTTTTTAATTGCATAAAAATCAAAAACTGGACATGTTATATGTTCAGGATCCGGATCAGGGTACTACAGTCCGGACCCCGAACATAGGTTAGTTCATGCGCAAATCCAGTCCGGAACACATCTTGTTCAGTCCGGACCCCGAACGTGGATTTTGCAGAAACTGCATGAACAGTCCGGACCGTGGGATTTCAGTCCGGACCCCGAACGTGGTTTTTACAGAAACTGCATGAACAGTTCGGACCGTGGGATTTCAGTCCGGACCCCGAACGTGGTCTTTCTGGAAAAACTCTGTTTAATGACGACAGTCCGGATCGCATTATTTCGGTCCGGACTGTCAACCCGAAAACTTCCAGATAAAGTTGGTTTTTGATTCTTATCCTCTTCCAATGGTTTCTAACCTATAAGTAAACCCTAATTCTATTCTTTAGGGTAATCCATGATAAGTTTTATACTCCGGGAAATGACGGAAAAATATTAACGGAGAAAAACTTATAAGATCCACATATAGAGAAGAAAGGAAATAACTAGATTTAATTCTATGTTTCTTCATCTATATTAATTAATTTGATTTTAGGTTTTCATACTCAGATTTTGAGTAGAATCAAATTAATGAATACTTAATTGGTGGAGACCGTGGATTCGGTCAGACGTCGTGGACTCGACGTTGGACGCCGTGGATTCGGCGTTGGACGCAAATCGTGGATTCGAGGCGCGTTGCGGAGCGAGCGGAGAAGATCAACTCGGAGCGTATGGAAAAAGGTTGAGTCATGTGTGAGTACGTTATATCACCTTTGTACGTGTTTAATCTTAGTTGATTTCACCGTGGTCCCGTGGTTTTTTACTCCTGTGATGGAGTTTTCCACGTAAAATCTCTGCGTATTATTTTTCATTTCCGCATTGGGTTTTATAATGCAAAGATTTTTGAGTGTTTATCATTTACACCTATTCACCCCCCCTCTAGGTGGTTTTTCCCCTATTTAGATCCATATTATAACATAACCCGACAAAGTTTAGAGTCTGTATTAGGAGTTTTATCTCTTGTATTACATTTTATTTGGATCGTGTTGGGGCCAAAATGCGGCCCCTACTGGGTGACCCTCCAGAGGTGTCAAAGTGCGTCGTATGCCAACAATCAAGCGATCGGGCTGAGGAGGGATCCGCTCGGCCGGGTTCTCCTCTGGTAACTCCTCGCAACCGCAACGAACAGTGACTGTCGAAGCAGGTTCACGAAGGTAGAGAGGGATCGATGGTTTTGACTTAAAACAGCCAAACCGGGTGTATATAAATGTACGGCTGATAAGTCGATTGTAACTTTAAAGCACAAAAATCACCAATAGAGACACGGCTGATTGGCCGGTTTACACTCTAAACGAAAAAAAGCAAATAAAGACACGGCTGAGCCGATTTACACTCTAAATGGAAGGGTAAATAAAGACACGACCGAATGGCCGGTACACTTTATATTGATAAGAAGAATGGGATACAAGTGGGGGAAAAGGGATAGAAGGATTACAATTAAGCCTACTCCTAGGAAAGCAGTAAAAAATAAGAAACAAAAAAATAAGTTAACCTACTCCTAGATAAATGAAGAAGTTGGGGTGGTACCGGGCTTACGAGATTGCCGGACCCCGATCTCTTCGATGGTTCGGGTATTTATACACATCCCGACCCAACTTATTAGGCACCGATTTGAATTATCGACGTTAATTAGGGGAATCAGCGAACAATTAGCAACAACTTCCTATTGAGGCAAAATACCCTCAATCAGGATAATAGTCGCTTCTCCGTCCAGGTTCATCCCCTGTTATCGCGCCAGAACATGATTTCCGACGCTTCCCTTCGTCGAGTGCTGCATGCCGTTCCGGGTTGTTTGCGAGATTCGCACCCTTATCTCGCTCTTCTTCCTTTCAAGATCTTTCCTTTTGCGGTCTTGAGCAGCTTAGGATTGAACTTGACTTCGCTTCTTCTGACACTTGCCTGAGGTGGCCTGATATCCTTATTCGGCCGAGGGATGGTCCTGGATGAGATAGTAATCCTCCGGTTGATCGCCTCTTCCTATCAGTCGTTTCTTCTTATCAGCTGGCGCCTTCGGCCGATAGCGCATCTCGTGACTAAAAACCAACCTGGACCAGGTCGTAGGCTCCTCTTCAGCTGACCTGTCTTTCTGTCGGCTGGTCACTTTGTCTGATGATGTGCACCCATGTGCCTAAGACCGATCCGAATTAGGATGTAGACCCTTCTTTGGCTGGGGTCTTCATCCAATGGCATGGGCTTCGCACTGTACAGTTGCGCACCTGAAACTGGTCTACAACCAGACATGGGTCCTTTATTCTTCGGCTTGATCAGCTAAAGGTTGATCCTGACCCCGCCTGCTTCGTCATCTAATCGGGGCGGTCGAATACCTCCACCTGATGGAATACCGCATGTTGCATGCTTCCGTCTTCGGGGCTGATCTTAATCCCCGTCGGCTGATGCCTTGCTACGCGCCTCTGCCCTCGGGGCGAGTCTTAATCGAGACATGAATCCTCCTTTGTCGACTCAAGCCTCTGTCGGCTGACACCCTCAACCGATGGTATACGCCACATGTCACTCTCCTCAAGTGGCGAAAATTCTGATCTCAACAGATCGTTCATGCGTATTTTTGTTGTTTGGTGATTGCAACAAAAATCAATTTTCATAATTTTTTGAGTATTGTATGCTTTGTCACAAAATCGCCAAAGAGGGAGATTGTTACGGATTTATGTGTAGTGACCCTGATCCCCGTGCAGCTTTCTCCATGACCCATGCAGTGGAACACCTATTAGTGGTGTGTCGGACCCGCAACGCGTCAAATGGACGCGTTGGACGGACTCAATGAGGTTTCTGGATCAAGCCTGTCCTTCGGCTGCTTTCGCTGAATTTTAGAAAGGGTTGCAGGCTAATCCGAGACTGGATTTGGATTTAGCGCGGAAAAACGTCGAAAATCGGCTATTCACTTGTATTTTTCGGAGTCCGGATGCCCAAAAACGGACCCCCTAAAGTTTTCTTCGCGTTTTGGTGCAAGGGGGAGTTGTAGACGAGGGGAGGACACGTGGCAGCCCGGGATTGGCCGGCTCACGCGCGCACGGTCCATGGGAGCACGCACGGGGAGCCGTGGACCAGGGCGGAGCCACGTGGCGACTCGGGATTGGCCGGCTCACGCGGCTCGGTCCACGCGGCGGAGCGGGTGCGCGGTCCATGGGCCTGGCACGTGCGCTGGGCGCAGCGAGCGCCGGTAGTGGACACGTGTCGCTGTGTGGTTGGCGGGGCAGGTACAGGTGGGTCGGGACAGGTGCGGGCGGCATGGCGCCCACGCGGGGGGCGCCACGAGGCACCCAGCCATTGGCTGCCGCTGCCACGCCTCGTCCTTTGGTCGGGCCACGCGGCAGCGCCCGGTTGGCCGGGCGCCGCTGTCCCGTGTTCGGGACACGCGTCGCACCCGGGACAATCCGGGCGCTGCGCAGATTTGCTGTGAGTGCCGCCTTTTCGGTGCCCGAAAATTTCGGGCACCCGAAATCATACCCCAAAGGGGTATTCCCCCCCCCCCCTCCCCCCTTGAGCTCTTATAAATAGTTCTTCTCTCTCTCTCCTTTCATTTTTCTTGGGGATTTTCGAGCTGAGCCTTTTGGCAGTGGCTTTTTTCACCTGTACTTCATCTCTCACTGAGATTTAATGATTTTTGGAGATCTCGACATCGGCGATTTCTGTGTTTCGGCACACTGCGACGTTCTTTCTTCGGAGGCCTTTTTGGTCGCATTTCGGTCCACGAGGTCCCTAGAGCTACCCCGAAAGAATTTTTGGATGATTTTTGGGATCAGTTTCACGAGAGGTAGGCCTTCGATTTCTGTGTTGATCACCTTGCTTCATTCTGAGTTTGTGGCACGGTTTACGAGGCATCTTTGAACCCCTTATTGCTGGTGATTTTCTTGGACAGCGGAGCATTGTCGGATTTTTATCTCTGCGCTCGAGTACCGTATTTCGACCTGTGAGAACTCGATGGACATCTACTCTTCGCGAGGATTGCCGTTGTATTTTTATTGGAATTTTTGGAGATTATCTCGTAGGTGGGAATTAAGCTTCTTTGGGACAAATTTTTCAGCAGTGTATATGTTATGGGAATTTTGACTTATTGCAATGTTTGGACCATATCTTTGTACCCAGTAGGAGTTTTCTGGTGTTTTTGGACTCGTTGGAATCATGGGAATCCGAGGATTGTCCCCATTCAGTTTCAGCCTTTTTGGATCTTGGTTTGACGCGCGCTTCAGGTAGGTTGCTTCGTCTCCAAAACCGGTGGACGGTTCTCTAACTCTATATTGTTAGTGAGCATGCATTATGTGAGCAGTATTAGAAAGCATGTTGTATCAGATAGGATTTTCTAGTGTAGTGATTCTGATCATGTTGATTATTACTTCCTATCTGTGTTGATTAAATGTTAGTATTGGACTTGACCTAGCACCCTGTCATATGTTGCATGTATAACCAGACCAGTAGAAAACCCTCACTTGGGCTAGGTTTATTTATGCTTTAGACATCCACACTTCGTATTCTATTCCTGGACATAGTGTTTTTCTCGCCCGGGTAGTGGGCTGAGTGGTCGGGATTTCTCTTAGTGTGGGATGCATGTTACACTCGTGCTTGGGGGCAGAGTGGAGTCTGGTAGATGTAGCTGGTCTTATATCTGTGGCGGGAGCCGTTGGGTAAACGGTGGTCCCGGGTTGTCGTATTTCTCTGTTTTATTTGTCGTCACTATGTTAGTGACAGGGGTATACTAGTGATAGCAGGACCTAGAACCCAGACTGTTTTTGGACACATATAATTTCTATAAACTAATATTTTTCCTTCCAAACTTCGAGGGGTCGCCGGAGCCTGTTCTTGTTTGATTTGGGTGAAAGCAATAGCCCATCGAGGTTTGGAAAATAAAACTTATTTGAACTGATTTTATTAAAGAACTAAAATATATTAAATTTGGTTTCTCAGATTAAAATAGTTTTCAGTAATAAGTGCCATCTTTTATTACAAACTTCCTCACCCGAGAGAGTTTGGGTGACCTGGGTTATAGGGGTCGTTCCCTCATTTCGGGACGAAAGCTACGGGGGTTGTACCTGGAACATGTTCTTGTTTGATAGGGTTGTAGGTGTTGGTCTCCCGGAACTTTCGGACCCTGGTTGGTTTCTTCCGCATGTTTTACCGAGTTATTTTCCCGAACTGTAAGGGGTTGAGAACTTTGAAAGGTTGAGTCTGGAGTCTGTTCTTGTTTGATTGGGATTCTAGACACCGACCTTTCGGGATTCTCGGACCCTTACTGTGTCGGTTGGTTCTTTCTCGTCTGTGAGTTGGATGTCCTATTTTGGGAGCTGTTGGATTGACGACGATCCCGGCTGTTGAGTACCTCCAGCCAGTGGATTTGGATTATAGCCTGCATGAGCCATATTGAGCTCGACAGAGATGCGTGGATACTTTCCTCGGTGGGGTCGCACCCCTCGAGTGCCGCTCCGGAGCTAGGCCTGTTACTTTGCTATCGCGACTTGTCGACGCACTCCCTCTGGCTGGGCCAGTTTTGGCAGTCACGGACGCCCTACGTAAGTCTCGTCCTCTTGTGGATGTGTGGCAGTAGGTGGGCGCAGGTTTGACTGGACCCCATGTGGCAGTCACTGTGATTGGGTTGATTGAGTATTTGGGTTAGAGTCGATGCATCATTGTCATCTGTATCACCATTTGAGCATTGTAGATAGAGGCGATTGTCACGCCCCGGGGTCGAAACTGCGACCCGGGCTCGCTAACAGATCCGCCGCCCATACGATGAACCTCGTATAGACGAAGCGTCTAACCTGCAAAATAGATATGCTATACTAAACAGATATCAGAGCTGTAATTAACTGCTAAAATAAAATATATACAACACAAAAGCCTCACCCAAAAGTACAAAAGTCACTCAACTCTGAAAGAAAGGTACAACTCTATACCTCACTACAAGGTCTCTCAAAACAAGTAACTCTCACAATAAAAAGGGTACATCTACTCTCTGGACGACGACTGGTAGGGATCTAGCTCGCGACTCCCTTACCTCGGTCTGAAGAAGCAACAACGGGAGCAGCAGGAACAGGAGTAGAAGTCCCTGGGGAAAAGACACCACGACGGGTGTGAGAACTACATCCCACAGTAGTCCTCAGTGGGTGCCGTCAACAAGCCCAACGGTCTGCCCACTAAGTCTACTAGAGGCATAAGGTAATAAATAAAATACTGAAGGAAAGAGCTGGAAATGAATAACTCTACAGCTACTATGCCCCTATCTAGATGCTCAAAAAGTGGAACAGATGATAACATGATGCATCTATTAACTCACAGGTATAGTAGCCCAAAACTATATTGACTGCCACATAGGGTCCAGTCAAAGGGACGGTGTCGACAAGTCACGATAGAAGAACTCAATCTCACGCCGGTTACAACAACCCGGTCTAAAGCTCAATCTCAACGCCGGTTACAACAACCCGGTCTCAAGCTCAATCTCAACGCCGGTTACAACAACCCGGTCTCGCCTACTCCGGAGTGGCACTCGAGGGGAGCGACCCGCTCGAGTCAAAAGTAACCCATGTCCAACAGCTCTGTCAAGTATCTCAGCCAATGAGGCAAAAGTCGACACTATGCTCAAAGTGGAGACTCACTCAATCCACAATGCAAAACCCAGCCCCAACTGATGTATAAGACTAATCGGTCAAACCGCCCACAGTTCGCGGTTACCGAAATAATAACCCGAGTCGATAATCTGGTGCAATCCCACCTGACTCAACAAATAGCTATACTATCCTCCATCCCTGCTCTCTAACCCGAGCAACAAGGAACACTCGACAGTCGGGACCGCTGTCAACCCAACGGCTCCCTAAAACAGGCATCACTGACAGGATAACTCCACAATAGACACAATAAAAGGTCCGGGAACCCCGAAAGACTAGAACCTACAACCCTAATCAAACAAGAACAGGCTCTAGGCATAGCCTCTCGTTGTTCTCGTCCCAAAGGAAAAAGGCAGACCTTGGAACCCAGACCACTCGAACCATCTCGGGTGGTTAAATTTATCGGAAAAAGGTGATATTTCTTATTGAAAACCATTTGATCTGAAAACAATTGAAAACAAGCTTTATATCCAAGCCTCGTAGAGCTAATGCCTTTGTCCAATCAAACAAGAACAGACTCGGCGACTCCACGATGCTCGGAAGAAAACATTGGTTGACTAAAATCATATGTGTGTCCAAAAATAGTTCTGGGTTCAAGGTCCTGCTCTCACTGGTACAAAGCTGCCACTGACACAGTGGCGACAATAAAACAAGAAACCAAAACATCTCGGGACCGCCGTCTACCAAACGGCTCCCGCCACAGATGAACGATCAACTATATCTACCAGACTCCACTCTGCTCCCAAGCACGAGTGCAAGAATGCATCCCACACTAAAAGAAACCCGACCACTCGGCCCACTACCCGGGCGAGTAAAACACTATGTCCAGGAAAGAAAAGAAGTGTGGATGTCTAAAGCAGAATAAACCTAGCCCAAGTTGAAGTTTTCTACAGTCTGGCTGAACATGCTGCATATGACGGGGTGCTAGGTCAAATTCCAAGATAATAATAATAATTTTACAGAGTAGGAATAAGAGATCGCATGATCATTATATAACTCTAGATTCAACAGCTATCACATTCTAGCATGCTACACAGGAATATCACTATCATGCATGGTCCTACTATAGCAGATTGAATGCACATTCCATCATTCTTGGAGACAGGGCCACCCACCTGAAGGTGCACAACTGTCCAGGGTCATACAGATAAGAAGGTCCAGAAACAGCCAAATCGTAGTATCCTCCAAGCTAGCAACACTGTAGTAGTGCTCACAATGTCCTGGACACAAGCATAATCCAAAATTTACACATAATCCACTCAAAATCCAAGTTCCCAAAATTCTGTGTGAACAGTCCCATTAATCCGAAATTTTCACTTGTAAAACAACCTCCAAAAATTCGAATAAAAATATGACGGCGATCTTTATGAAGTGTAGATGTCGATAGAGCCTTGAAACGTTGAATTCCGATGTCCGGATGCGGAGATAAAAATCCGACAAGAAGGTACTGTCCAAAAACTCCAACAGAAAATAAGGGGTTCAAACACTCCTCGGGTCCGTGCCAAAAACCCCAAATGAGACAAAATTCTCAACACGAAAGTCGAAGGCGTACCTCTCGTGAATCCAACGCCGCAGAAATAGTCCAAAAATACTAACGAAGCAGCTCTGTGGACCTCTCAAACCGAAATACGACGATAACGGGCCTCCAACAGAAAATCGTCGCTCCGCGCTACGATGCCGGAAACGTCGACGTCGCGGCTTCCAAAAATTCCGGGCCTCCACGGGAAGAAGCGCAACAGGGAGAGCTTCGACTTTGCTTGAGGGAGCAAGGGCAATGGAGCTCGGGAAGTGGGAGAAAATCCGAGGTGAAGTGGGTTCGGGTTCAAAAGATAAGCCAACCAAACCAAACAATTGGAGAAATGACCACTATGTCCCAAGAATTTTCCCGGTGCGCCTGGACCACGTGTGCCAACCAACCATCGAACGCCACGTGGCCCGACACGCCTGCTGCGCCCGCTGCACCCGGCCAATAGCGGGGCGCCACGTGGCGCCCCCACGTCGTCCCCCACGACGCGCTGTCCGTACGGACACCTGCCCCCGCCACTGCGTGGACCACGCGCACCAAGACCGGCCAACCACGAGGTGACACGTGGCCAACCCTCGGTCCACCGTGCACCCCGCCACTGCGTGGACCGCGCGCACCAAGACCGACCAACCACGAGGTGACACGTGGCCAACCCTCGGTCCACCGTGCACCCCGCCAAGGCCCGTGGACCGCGCCTGCTGCGCCCGCCAACCAGAGCGCGCCACGTGGCCCGCGCCTGGTGCACGCCTCCCGCGGTGGACCAGCCGGCCTCTCCTCGGCCCGCCGCCGTGCTCCGCCGCCCGCCGCTGCCGCCGGCGTTTCTCCGGCGGCCGGAACAGTAAATCCACACCTCGAAATGCGTGTTTTCACATCCGGGCTCCGAAAAATTCAAGTAAATAGTCCATCTTGACCGTTTTCGCGCGCTGAATCCAAATCCGAAGTCCGATTGGCCGAATTCCACTTCTAAAATTTCTCAAATATTCCCGGAAAAGCAAGCTTGGTCCGTTTTTCATGCCGGGTCCATCCCTTGGTTCCAATAAGCGCGCAAAAACCTCAATCATCCCAAAATGGCCTCCTTTTAAGCAATCTTGCTCCCATTATCACCAGAAATTCATTTCCGGGCCCCGACACGCGCACAAACACTCCCAGAAACCACTAATCCATCAATGAGCCCTTAAGTGGGGATTTGGGTCCTCACAGCGATAGTTGTAGACTCTTTCCAGCTTATATTTCCATTATTACTGTTTTCCTGTTATCTTATGTCTCTAGTAGACTTAGTGGACAGACCGTCGGGCTTGGTGGCGGTACCCACTGAGAACTACTGTGGGATGTAGTTCTCACACCCGCCGTGGTGACTTTTCCCAGGGACCCCTTTTCCAGTTCCTGCTGCTCCAGTTGCTGACCCTTATGTTGCTGATCGAGGTGAGGGAGTCGCGAGCTAGTTCCCTACCCATCGTTGGAGTTAGCTGTACCCCTTTTGGAGCTTAGTAGTACAGTCTGCTGGATTATTGTTGTTAGTTACTTTTGAGGGTTTTATTTTTGAGAGACTTTTGTAGTGAGGTTCAGACTTGTACTTTTGGAGTTGTATTATTTTATTTCAGTAGTTTATTTTTTTCAGCTCTGATTTCTGTATAGCTGTAGTATCCTTCTTTTTGCAGGTTAGGCGTTTCGTCTATACAGGGCTTCCCGTATGGGCGGCGGATCTATTGGCGGGCCCGGGTCGCAGTTTTGACCCCAGGGCGTGACATTATGTGTTGGCGAATTTCGTGAAGTTAGTTGGAGTCTTGAAGATTGAAAATGGAGATTTGAAGAACTATATATGACATCAATCTCAAGAAGAATGAATCCATAATGATCAAGTACGTTTAATTAAATATTTTTAGTGATTTGAATTCATTCTATTTGATTAGAAGCACTTAGAATATTTTCTATGACTTAAA
This sequence comes from Tillandsia leiboldiana, assembly GCA_029204045.2. Lineage (NCBI taxonomy): Eukaryota > Viridiplantae > Streptophyta > Magnoliopsida > Poales > Bromeliaceae > Tillandsia > Tillandsia leiboldiana. The sequence goes on from CM055069.1 coordinate 17,529,307, forward strand.
AGTAAAAACTGGACATTTTGAGTGTTCAGGATCCGGACCAGACAGGTTCAGTCCAGACCCCGAACATAGGTTGGTTCATGCAAATTTCCAGTCCGGATCAACCAGGCTTCAGTCCGGACCCCGAACATTGAAATTCATATTTCGCATGAAACAGTCCGGATTAGACCCATTCCAGTCCGATCCCCGAACCATTATTTTTGAAATTTTTACGACAGTCTGGAGCGTCGTGATTCCAGTCCGGACCGTAATGCGGGAAAATTCTGTTTTAGGCAGTTTTTTATTCTTATTTTATCTCTAAGTCTTCTAACCTATAAATAAACCCTAGAGATTTTATTTTAGGGTATCAAAAAAATATAGAAGAAAAGGAAAACACATTCTATCTAAGATATCTTCTTTCGATCTCTTGATCATCTTTTGATCAAGAAAATTTATCGATTTGATTCTTGGGGTTTCTTTCCTCTTTATTCTTTTGCAAGAATCAAATTGATGAATACATAGACGGTATTTTTCTTGTCTATCTATGATTTTCTAAGTATTCAAAATCAACATCACCAATAAACAATCAACGAGTTCTGGAAGGAACATCGACACGTGGATTCGCGTGAAGACCGTGGATTCGGTGAAGGCCTTGTGGATTCAAGTTTACAACTTTGTGGATTCGGAGTTAGGCGCGTTCGTGTGATCGATACGTGCTACATTGGTGATGACCGTGGATTCGGTTAGACTTCGTGGATTCGAATTTGGACGCAATTCGTGTGATCGAAGAGCGTTGAGGACGAGCGGAGAAGATCTACTTGAAGCGTATGGAAAAAGTTGAGTCGTAGGTTTGAATTATATCACCTTGTACGTGTTTTAATCTTAGTGAATTTTTCCGTGTGATCGGTCCCGTAGTTTTTTACTTCTGGATTGGAGTTTTTCACGTAAAGTCTTGCGTACTCTCTTTATTTTCCGCATTGGATTATTTTTACGCAAAAAAATTTTAAGTTTTATTATTTACACCTATTCACCCCCCTCGGTGGTTTTTCTCTTATTTAGATTCTTGGATCCCATAACCCACACTTTGGAGTTTTTTTGTTTGCCAACTAGTCCTTCCAAAATTTTTATTTGTAAAAATAAGCCTCCAAAATCTTTATTTGTAAAAGTAAAAACCTATCATACGCGTATGCGCCAAGTAAGCAACGAGTTGGCAGCAAAAATAAAACAAGTGGTGAACTATTTACTGCTTTTTAAAAATGACAAACAATTTGCCACTTTCCTTTAGAAATTTCCATAAACTCATGACAACGAAAAATAAATTACCGCATTCTACATTTGGTTTTTCATCCGCTGCCTATCAACTTCTAGTGCCTACTTTTTTAAGCTTTCATCCACAACCATAAATTTTGCCTAGTGGTAGATAGAGTGTGAAGAATGCTGGTGAATAGTTCGCCGCTTTAACGAAAGCAGTAAATAATTAACTGCATAATGAATACGGTGAATGATTCATCGCATTCTTCTCATACTACTGTACACCCTATTTTTATTAGGTAGCTTGGAATATTACAATAAAAGTATTTTGTAAAATAACAATCACAACAACAATTGGTTAAATTCACACAAAATGAACTTCAATTACTCATTAGCATGAATAACAATATTATTATAAAAGATTACTATGTATACATCATTACAAATATATCAAATACGCAACAAGATTGAAAAATCCAAATGTATATCAACTTCTCTTCGCTGCACTCCTACCACCCCCTCATCCTCTGTAACGTTCGCGTCCGTGTCTACACTGACCACCGCATCCTCGCTCAGGCACATCATCCTCTATGTTATAGTATAGGATCAATGCTATGTATCTAGTCAATATACTCGATGGAAATGCCCTCGACAACCGACTGCTCTCCTATCGGGGTGGGAAAGGGAGAGAGAGAGAGAGAGGACCTCCAAAATTGGGTGTTCCTATTGTGGTGCTAGCGGCAGCAGCGAATGCGGGCTCGGGAGCTCGGGCTCACAACAGAGAAAAAGAAAAGGAAAGATAGAGGGAAGAGAGATAGGGCAGAAAGTAGAAGAGTTGAGCGCTTGGGCACTCTAGGGTTTAAAGTGAGATTAGTGGTGAATTATTCATCGTGTTGTAAAAATAATAAATTATTTACCATCTTATAAAAGTTGTATATAGTTCACCGCCTTCTTCTGCTTTTTTTGCGCAGAGTGGGTATACATATAAGACAACGCTAAATGGTTCACCACTTTCATGAGCCCCAGTATTAAGAAAAAGTTTTTTTTGTAAGCAATAAACGATTTACCACATCAAGAATGCGATGATTCATTCACCGCTTTCTTAGTTTCAATCCTACGTGGCCAGCGTCAGGCCTTGTTTTAAAAATAATTATTTTGGAGGACTTTTTAAAAAGTTATAATATTTTTTAAGCCTATTTATAAAAAATAAAAATTCCAGTTTCTTTGCAGCTACAGATTTTCCAAAGAGATAATGAAATAGGACCCAAAATTCACAATGCTCAGAGCTGACTCTATCAATGGCAGATCTCTCTTGTAGCCTGCCAAACCTTATCATAATTATTTTGGAATCAAACTTGAAGAGCAAAGTGTTATGTGACGCTCCTATCACTTGAAAATGCGGTAAAATAAACCCCAAACATTTAGAAAGGCGGATTTTAGGCCATCCACATTCAGGTATCTACAAGCGACAAGGCGGCAGCATATGGGTTGCCATGATGAAGAGTATCTTACTCTGAGAAGGTTATGGTTATGGTTGAGCCTGGTATATCTCTTTCAGAGATCTGCCTCGAAACGGACTAAAATGTTGCCAGATTATAATGCCACCACTCATTACAGAAGATCAACAACGAAAACAGGGAGAGAGATAGAGAGACAATAATCAGATTCCAAATTTCTCTCTTCATTTCAATAATACAGCTAAGCAACATGTAATCTACATTGGATGTGATGCTACAACTCATGAATATCTTATCTTTACTGAAAACACTGAGCCTAAGAAGGTGAATTGAATAGAGAGGTATAAATAGTAATGTCTGTAATGCTTAATGGGGAACTAGTAGTAGTACAAGGGATCAAAAAAATGCAGGAGCCTTAGGAAAAGGACTAAACCAATTTTAATTTCATCATCACAGACAAATTCTAGAGAAAAATAGAGCTCGGATGCAACATCAAGAAGCATCTTTCTATCTTAACCCTAGCTTCCAAATCAAAAGGCGACTAGAATGATCAATAACGCGTGCACAAAACAGCCCTTCATCATGAATAGCATCTTCATCCCTACAATTACCAAATTAAAAAAAAAATTAAGATTGTAAATTCAAACAAACAAAAAATATCATACACGCCGGATGATTATTACTACCCATTAACAAGGATCAGCAGGACTGAAGCAAAATCGGGCCCACCCATGTGCTAAGCATATCGCTGAGCGCCACCTGTACCTCACTCGAACCATGCTCGCAGCTTATGAGGCCAGCAAGAAGGGGAAAGAAATGAGAGAGGTTTTTCTCCAAGGAAGAATCCCCCAAACCACATATAGCTTGCAAAGTCGCCACCACCAGAGGGGCCCGCGCCGCAAGCTCTCTTCGCTTGGCCGACCCCACAGGAATCGGCCAATGAGCTTTCTGCTGCAGTTGTGAAGGTTTCGCAGCGCTAAGATATACTTGTAAGACTTCTCTGCAGAGGTTGACAAGGTGGCTCTCGACTTGTACATCCCAGTCCGCAGCATTGAGGGGCCGGTCAACAATTATGTTTTGGAGGAGGGTAAGGCATAACTGATATGATTCGTTCTCGAGACGGAGCAGTGGTGGATCCTGCATTTGGGTCATGGAGCCCAGCTCCTGCAGCTTCGACCGGAGGTCGCTGTCGCTGTTTATCTTGTGGGCGTGAGACGCTACAACGTGTAACGCTTCAAAAAGTATGACTGTGTTTTGTACTGATAACTGTGCTCTGTACATGTTGTATATTTCCATTACAGCCTGCACAAAATGAGGTGAAAAACTTGGGTTAGTTTTCATGCTGCATTTGCACTAATTTAATGAAAGCTATATTACAAAATCATATAACATGAGGAACAAATTAAGAGCGCAAGCTTTTGAAAATGTTGATATACACCAGCATTATCACTTGACTTAGGCTTATAATGTACTGTACTTTTTTAGCATAATTGTTTGTTTAGTCTGTTTGATTCTTAATAGTTCAAAGAATCGCAGAGAAAACACAACATCCCAGACTTAACAGTACTTAACTACCTGAAGCTTTTAAATGTGCACTTATACCCATTTCGTTGACTTGTACATACGAAGGGTGAATAAGAAAGTATCCCATATAGGCGTCGTATATGCAGCGTAGCCTACTTCACAATCTGCCTCTGCAACTTTTGGAATACAGTAAACAAAGCTTATCTTTTTAATGCTTTATTTCCAGGGCATTTTTGCATAGTTTATGATCTTCACTTTTTTATTTCCTCAAGTAGCATGCAGTTGAAGGCCTAGAGATGTGCTATCCTTGTTAAATAGCTAGTTAGTTTTCTAACTCTTTTTTTCAAGGCGAGAAAAATCAGCCTTGGTCCCATGCACCATGCCTGCAGCCTGCTGTTACCACGCAGGCTCCCAGCACTGAAGGAATAAGTAACAAGGGAGCTATTTGCCTTCGGTCAAAATAAACTAAAAGAAAGTAAAGTTACTACCATGTTTCCGTTTACAATTTGCAAACAATTGATAACAGCAAAATGAAGGTCATCCCTCTGCCTTCAATCACACAAAACAAGAAGAAAAACTGCTAACATAAACAATGTCAAAGGTACACCACGTTTATTGCCAATGGCAAAATTTACTGCCATATATTTGGATTTCGAAATTAGTGAGTTACTTTTATTTGCAATAGGTAATCCTTTCTGGTAGATTGTCATCTATATGCTGTATTATTCTGTCGTCTATCTACTCTTTCTTTTCACCTAAAGGATTGTTTGGGTAGGTGTAAGTGGTGAGGCTGAAATCCAGTTTGGATGAAGTGATTAAGTCCGGATGTTTGGTTTGATGTTAGTGGAAGATGATTGAACAGGACTTACTCTAATCGAACCCAATCCCATCGAACTAGACTTCGAATCAAATTAGTCCAAAGTCATGTTCTCTCGGTCCCCTATCCCTCAGGCGCGTCCCTTGTGAGAGCTCGTTCGCCACAGCCCTACCATCCATCGTTCACCTACACCCTACCCACCCACCCACCACAGCCCAATTTTTTAAATACTAGAAGTTTATGCTACTTTTTGAAAATGTGACTTATGTCAAATCAAACAATTGAAGTGTCGGAATTCAATTTCGGTGAACAAGTTTACATCATTCCAAACAAAACATGGAACTAAAACTTAGTGAAGGTTAAACTTCACTAAACATGAGTTTCATTTGAATTATAATTACATCAATCCAAACACTCCCTAAACATTTGTTAAAGTCATCAGCTTTTTTTATTTCAACCATTCACCACCAAGGAAATTCTATTATCAAATAATGGAAATGGATGACAATACGTAATTCTTGTACTTCTTAGAGGAAAGTCAAATACAAAGGACTTTGTTTTCCCGCCAAAGCCCCAAACCTGCTGCTTTATTGTTAGTATCTATCTGATTGACTTTTGTATCCTGATTTTTTTTTCCCTTTTAAGGGGTGCATGGTTCCCCGGAAAACAGCCCAGAATCTAGTTTTCTGGCTAGAAAACTACTTTCCACCTATTTGGTTCCTAAGAAATATAGTTTTTCGGGAAAAGTTTTTTCTTGATTTCATAAAAAACTAGTGTTTTCATTTTCCAAATTTTTTATCCAGAAAAGAAAAACTATGAAAAAGGATGTTTTCCACAAAAAACTATCTTCCGGGAAAACAGTTTTCCGACATTTCCAAGGAACCAAATACCCCTTTTATTGGAAGTATGAATTTCAACAAAACTCCAGTTAGGTGAGAGGTGCTCCATGATCATACCCAATCACAAGTATACTTACTATAAACCATCACATGCCTCTAATTCACCTTTCACCTTGTCCGCATATAAAGGAGAGACAATCCCTGTGTCCTCAAAGCCTCTGGCTCGCCAGCCCTGGCAATTGTGGAAACTGAGGGTTCATCCTGAGTGCCCATGTTTTGGGGGTCATACGAGAAGATCACCTTTGGTTCTAGCAAAAGCCCATACATGAGGGAGACCACATAAAAGTGATCTCTTCATTTTCTAGTGAAAATTGGTTTTCTTCAGAGTAGAACCATACATGCCTAGCATATGGTCCATATCTCATACAATGGTAAATAGCTCTAAAAGTCGGAAGGCTTTGATTTTTGTAAGGCAAAAGACCTAAGGTCAATGTCCATATTAGGTGATGGCAAAAGCTTAGTAAGTGAAAGTGGGAGGGTGAAAATGGATCAGATATTTTCCATCTGATCTAACTCATTTATCCAAGTTTAAATAAATACACTCAAACATGAAGCAAAAAACTTTTTCATGACACAGAAAAGAAAAGGAAGTTCATCTGATGTCAAAGTAGATTTTATTATCTTGCTCGACTCTATATCCATATTTTGTATGTGAGCATTTTAAGGGAATAATACCATTCGAATTTTGCAATCCGTATATCGAAGTCATTGAAGACGCACAAAATAGCTAGCAATGAGACTTTTTGTTTTCCATGAATCAAGTAATTTGCCTCACAATATTCTTATCACCTTACTAAGTATTGAATTATGCATGTATACGGAATAGCCGTATATAACTGAAACCTGATTCATAACTGCATTTCTACTTAAATTTATCTATTCGTTTAATATTTGCTTAATATTCATGTGCATATTCGTGTTAGGGGGAAAGTTGTGAGAGTAGATATGAGCATGCAAGCTCCAATATAACGACCCGACCCACTAGAAATAATAATTCATTGGGCCCAAAATACAGCCCAAAATACTTAAGTTCAGTTATTATTACTAGTGTCCATATCTCATATATATCCAATCACATTGGGGTGTCACAAACTCCCCCCGTTTAGGCCTGACGTCCTCATCAGCCCAAGCACACACACACAGCCCAAGATCATCAGGCGATGTGAGACTTGTCTCGCTAGCCCTGTCATCTAGACCCAGACTCAGCCGAGACTCTTAACACACTTCTGGCTGGTTATTGTCTCTGATACCAAATGTAACGACCCGACCCACTAGCAATAATAACTCGTTAGGTCCAAACCACAGCCCAAAATACTTAAGCCCAGTTATTATTACTAGTGCCCATGTCTCATATATATCCAATCACAAATCCAATCCCATCCGATGTGGAATTATTGGGATGTCACATCTAACCTAATCAAGACAAACACATCTTCAAGCCCAGAAAAAGTCATCATATGGCAAAAGAGAATGTGATAGCACTCAAGCTATGTGATAGAATTCTAGTCTCACTACTACGTACATTAAGCATGTCCTCTATAACAAGTGATTTATCAAGATGTACTCTCTGATATATGCACATACATATACGATTAAGATTATACCGACGCAGCATGCCTTGCACATGGGGCTATTCTAGGTATAAATGGGAAAGATCTGATTTAAGCACCAAGGGCGGGATAACAACAGTAATTTTATGTGAAAAGTCGAATTATCAAAAATATGACAGAATAAATGGAATATTTAGTAAAACCCTTACAAATTCTTTCAGTACTAATATACTACCCCCACCCCCGCCCCCCCTCCCCCACCCGCCGACCAATTTTATCTATACCGCCTACATTCCACATTCATTGTGATTCGCTTAACAATAAACTAAACAACTAAGCTTTGCAATCATATGCCACAATTTATTTTCTTGTATTGACTTTCTTTGATAAGATCGATATAATTAGGCCTTCTTTATATAGAGCTAGACTCCTATGCTTTCGAAAGTACGGAGGCCTCCGTGCTTGTAAGTTGTTTTCAATGATGGGACATCCGATTCGGCGATTGGCTCCGTTAGACTTGATCTACAATGTTGAAACTATCTAGAAACTAAATTTTATAATTTTTTGGTTTAAAATGAACGAGTAGTCCCAAAATGAACGGCTGAAAATAAAAATCTCATAAAATATAGTGATAAAAGACTTAAATTTCAAATCAGAAGTTTTGGTCTCACTCTTGATGCTAAGTAGAATTTTCTATTAAAGTTTCCAGCAATTTGGATTATTCTACACCGTTGAACTTACAAGCATACCACATCGGTCGTTAAAATAATTATTTTTGAGACCCTTTGATCACTTGGTAAAATAATGTCGAAAAATTATGAAATTTGGTTTCTAAATAGTTTTAATAGCGTAGATCATGCCTAACGAAGCCGATCATCGAATCAGATGCCCCATCATCGAAAGCAATTTACAAGCACGGAGGCCTCCATACTTTCGAAAGTATAGAAGACGTACTACTTATATATATATATATATATATATATATATATATATATATATATATATATATATATATATATATATATATATATATATAGAGAGAGAGAGAGAGAGAGAGAGAGAGAGAGAGAGAGCGAGCGCGTTAGGCTGGTATGCATTTATAAGCACGGAGCCCTGCGTGCTTACAAGTTTTTTATGTTGGGATTTCCGAATCGACAATCGGCTCCATTAGACTTGATCCAGAGTATATGAAGTAACTAAAAAATAAATTTCGCAATTTTTCGATATTATTTGCCTAGTGATTGAAGGGACTCAAAATCAACAATTTTAATGGCCGTGGTGAGCCATTTGTAAGTTTAACGATGTAAAAATATTCAAATCACGTGAAATTTTGATAGAAAATTATATATACAATATAAAACAAGATCAATATCTTTGATCTAAAATTTTAGTGTCATATCATCACATCATGCGAGATTTTTATTTTTAGCCGTTGATTTTGAGCCCTTTCGATCACTAGGCAAATGATATCCAAAAATCGCGAATTCAAATACTCTATATCAAGTCTATCGGAGCTGATCGTCAATTCGGAAGTCCCAACATTGAAAATGACTTATAAGCACGGATGGCTCCGTGCTTATAAAAGCATACCAGCCGCACTCACTCTCACTCTCACTCTCACTCTCTCTTTATATATATATATATATATATATATATATATATATATATATATATATATATATATATATATATATATATATATATATATATATATATATATATAGCTAAGCTACTATGCTTTCAAAAGCACATAGGTCTCCGTGCTTTCGAGTTGTTTTCGATGATGGGCAGTATTTGAAAATGCGTGCTTGAGGCGTGCGCTGAACCTGAGGGCAGCACCCTATTTGAAAGGCACGCCTAGGCTCTAAGGCGCACACCTCAGGCGAGGCACGAGGCGCAGTTAAGGCGCACGCCTTGTGATATTTAAGTTAAAAAGTGCTCGGGTTTGGGTTCTTGGGTCTCAGATTTTAGAATATGGGTTCTTGGGTCTCAGATTTTATCAATATATTCTAACCCGTAAAGGGATTTAGAAAACTCTAATGAGAATACTTTTCTCCTTTCTCTTTGCCATTCTCTCTCTCTCTCTCTCCAATGGCAACAAAGCAGCAACGGTAGGCGGCAGCAGCAATAGCAAGCAGCAACAGTTTTGGTGTGATCTCTATACACCAATTCTCTAAAAAATTCTATCTTGAACCTTTTTTTTAGTTCTTTTGACTGGATTTGATTTTTTGGTGAAATTTTTTCTTTTTGTTTTTTCATATTTCAATGAATCGGTGGGCAACAATTCTTCTTTTTCTTTCTTTCTTTCAGTTGCACATGTTTGATTCCTTTTTCGCATTCTTTGTTTGATTCTTTTCTTAATTTTCTTATTGGACTCTTTGAGAACATTTATGCATGTGATTTGCCTTTTCATGGTTATTTTGCTTTTGTATGGTTGTTTTGGAATCTTTTTTATGTAGAACATCAATTAAACTAGATTAGTTAAAAATGTTTTAATTTTATTAAATATACGCCTCACCTTCTTGAGGTGCGCACCTCGTGGCCCGCATCGCGCCTATACTCTAAAAGGCCTTTGCGCCTCGCGCTTTTGAAAACACTAATGATGGGACATTCGATTCAGCAATCAGCTCCGTTAGACATAATCTACAATGTTGGAACTATTTAGAATTTTTTTGACTTTTTGCCTAGTAAATGAGTAGCGTCAAAATAACAGCCGAAAATAAAAATCTTATAAAAAATAGTGATAAGAGATTTAAATTTCAAATCGAAAGTATTGATCTTTCTCTTGATAGTAAGTAGAATTTTCTATTTCTCTTGATAGTAAGTAGAATTTTCTATTAAAATTTCACCTAATTTGGATTATTCTATACCGTTGAATTTACAAACATGCCACATCGACCATTAAAATAATTATTTTTTAGACCCTTTGATCACTTCGATCGTGGTGACCGTTTGCAAGTTTAGCGGTATAGAAATGTCCAAATCAAGTAAAATTTTGATAGAAAACTTTTTATATATATAAAATAAGATCAATATCTTTGATCTAAAATTTTAGTGTCATATCATCACATTTTGAGATATTTTTATTTTCAGCCATTGATTTTGAACTCTTTCGATCACTAGGCAAATGATATCGAAAAATCGTGAAATTTATTTTCTAGGTACTTCAAATACGCTAGATCAAGTATAACAGAGTTGATCGTCGATTCTGAAATCCCAATATAAAAAACAACTTATAAGCACGGACGCCTCCGTGCTTATAAAAGCACCCCAGCCACACACTCTCCCTCTCTCTCTCTCTCTCTCTCTCTCTCTCTCTCTCTCTCTCTCTCTCTCTCTCTCTCTCTCTATATATATATATATATATATATATATATATATATATATATATATATATATATATATATATATATATATATATATATATATATATATATATACAGAGAGAGAGCTAGGCTCCTGTGCTTTCGAAAGTACGGAAGCCTCCATGCTTGTAAGTTATTTTTGATGATGGGACATCCGATTCGACGATCAGCTCCGTTAGACATGATCTACAATGTCTATCTAGAAACCAAATTTCATAATTTTTTGACTTTATTTGCGCAGTGAACGAGTAGCCTCAAAATGAACGGCTGAAAATAAAAATCTCATAAAAAATACTGATAAAAACTCAAATTTCAAATCGGATGTATTGATCTTACTCTTTATATTAAGTAGAATTTTCTATTAAAGTTTCACCTAATTTGGATTGTTCTCACCGTTGAACTTACAAACGTGCCACATCGACCGTTAAAATAGTTATTTTTGAGACTTTTTGATCAATTGGTAAATGATATTAAAAAATTATGAAATTTAGTTTCTAAATAGTTCTAATAGCGTAGATCATGTCTAACAGAGCCGATCGTCGAATCGAATATCCCATCATCGTAAACAACTTACAAGCACAGAGGCTCTTGTACTTTCGAAAGCACAGGAGACTTACTCTATATATATATATATATATATATATATATATATATATATATATATATATATATATATATATATATATATATATATATATATATATATATGTATCATATATATGTATCATATATATATATATATATATATATATATATATATATAGAGAGAGAGAGAGAGAGAGAGAGCTAGGCTTATATGCTTTTAAAAGCATGGAGGCCCCCGTACTCCCAACTTGTTTTCGATATTGGGACTTCCGAATGGACGGTCGGTTCCGTTAAACTTGATCTAGAGTATTTAAAAGGCCTAGAAATTAAATTTTGCGAATTTTTGATATCATTTGCCTAGTGATCAAAGTGACTCAAAATCAACAATTTTAATAGTTGTGGTGAGCCGTTTGCAAATTTAGCGGTGTAGAAATATCCAAATTACGTAAAATTTTGATAGAAAATTCTTTATACTATACAGAACAAGATCAATATCTTTGATCCAAAATTTTAGTATCATATCATCATATTTTGTGAGATTTTTATTTTCAGCCGTTGATTTTGAGCCCTTTCGATCACTAGGTAAATGATATCGAAAAATCACAAAATTTAGTTTCTAGATACTATAAATATTTTAGATCAAGTCTTCTAACGGAGTCGATCGTCCATTCGAAAGTCCCAATATTAAAACAACTTGGGAGCACGGAGGGCTCCGTGCTTCTAAAAGCACACAAGTTCTACTCTCTCTCTCTCTCTCTCTCTCTCTCTCTCTCTCTCTCTCTCTCTCTCTCTCTCTCTCTCTCTATATATATATATATATATATATATATATATATATATATATATATATATATATTGTGTGTGTGTGTGGAGAAAAAGAGAAATAGAGAGAGAGAGTCCGGCTTGTGTGCTTTTAGAAGCACAAAAGCCTCCGTACTATCAAGTCGTTTTCAATGCTGGGACTTCTGAATCGACGATCGGCTTCGTTAGACTTGATTTAGAATATTGGAAGCATCTAGAAACTAAATTTTGTAATTTTTTTATATCATTTACCTAGTAATCGAAAAGACTCAAAATCAACGGTTGTAAATAAAAATATAATAAAAAGTGATGATATTGCATACAAATTTTAGATCAAATGTATTGATCTTGTTTTATATAGTATAAAAAAATTTCTATCAAAATTTCATTTGATTTGGATATTTCTACACTCTTAAGCTTGCAAACGACTCACCACGACCATTAAAATTATTGATTGAACCTCTTCGATCACTAGAAAAATGATATTGAAAAATCGCGAAATTTATTTTCTAAATACTTCGAATACACTAGATCAAGTCTATCGGAGCTGATTGTCGATTCAGAAGTCCCAGCATCGAAAACGACTTGATAGCACGAAGGCCACTGCTATCAAGTCGTTTTCGATGCTGAAAATTCCGAATCAAAGATCGGCTCGTTAGACTTGATCTATAGTATTGAAAATATCAAGAAAATAAATTTCGTGACTTTTCGATATCATTTACCTAGTGATCCAAAGGGCTCAAAATTAATGGCTGAAAATAAAAATCTCACAAAAAGTGATGATATGGTACTAAAATTTTAGATCAAAGGTATTCATCTTGTTTTATATAGTATAAAGAATTTTTCATCAAAATCTCATGTGATTTGGATATTTCTACACTGTTAAACTTGCAAACGGCTCACCACGACCATTAAAATTGTTGATATTGAGCCCCTTCAATCATTAGGTAAATGATATCGAAAAATTGTGAAATTTATTTTCTAGGTACTTCAAATACTCTAGATCAAGTCTAACAGCGCCGATCGTAGATTCATAAGTCCCAGCATCGAAAACGATTTAATAGCACGGAGGCCACCATGCTTCTAAAAGCACACAAGCTTGAAATGCACCCAATCAAGTACAAACAAAATTTGACTTCCATGCGGATAATCTTGCATTCACTTAATCTAATCTAATGTTATGCTTCCTGGAAAGTGTGTGTGAGTGTATATATATATACATGTATATAAAATCTATTTCTATGGCAAAAAGAGCAAAAGGTAAAAAAATATCATATGCAAGCATAAATTGTGCACCTGAATAAGTAGAAGCTGAACAGCAGCACGACACTTTGCATCACTAATAGCAAAGTACAGGTTCCTTGATCTCGCCCCTTCCAAATCATCCTCGTCTTCTGAAACTCTAGATTCCTCATCACTTCTCCGAAAAGATAAATTCCCTTCATCTCTTTGTACACTTTCAAGGTAAGCCCCAGAAGAAATATATGAGAAATCAGGAAGTGTTGCCGCTGCAGCTTCTTTCAAAGACAAAACCACCTCTAGCCACTTGTCATCAACAAAGACTGACCCTGCACTGCTCATCAATCGAACAAATGCGGCGATTCCAATTCCAGCAAGGCTTTGGTGGGGCCTCTTGATAAAGCTAGTGAGCAATGTGAGCACCTTTCTCAACAACGGATTTACCGTATCGTAAAAATTAACAAAGAGATCCACGACAAGCTGAAGGGCCAGCGTGCATGTTTCATAAAGCCAAGCATCTTGGTCTAGTTCAGCTGTGTCATTTTCGGAACCTTGTTCATGTAAAGACCCTCCAGAAGGATCAATAGCATGCCTTACATAGTCAAATATTGGGAAGAGGACTGAATCAAACACTTTTTCCCATAATGGCAATGAGAAAAGATGGCCATGATTTCTTAATGTATCAAATAACACCTGCAATGCACTTTTTCTGATTTCAGGTCTTAGGTCGAATGTAAGTTCAGACAGACCTGTAAAGAATTAATAATGGGCAAAACAAGTTTCACCATCAAAATTTCAAACTCAAAAAACAAAAAATAGAGCGAGTCATTAGTTAATAATGCATAAGAACAGAAACTAAGGTTTTTACTACCTGCTAACAATGGGAACCAAAAATGAAGATGATCATCTTTATCAATGAACAGCCCATTATCTGGTTTTCCATCCTTAATAATATGCGGTGAAGATGGCCCACTACTTGAGGAGACCTTCTCCATTGATTTTGAGCCAATGTTCCCTTCTGCAAGCTTTGCTGCACAGAACCGTAGAAACCCAATTGCATTCAGGCTAATATCCTTATTAAACCTACTATTAGTGAATGCAATTAGACAGTTAACACAATCCGTGAAGGTGGTTGTCTCGGTTTCAGTTATGTAGGGAAAGTAGTCCCGTAAAATTTTCTCAATGATCTCAAAGGCCAAAAGCACAATGTTTTTGTGGTCATCATATGATGCGGTTGCAAATACCTGCAAATTTTATTATTCATAAATTCATTAGGGACAGATAAATGCATAAAAAAAAGATGAGGGAATTGGGAAGAAGGGTACAGAAGTGAGGACATACCATAAACATGCTTTTCCATCCGGACTTCACATGGCTGACACGAGTCAACACCATTTGAGAGACGCATCTAATTATTAATTCTCTAATTTCAACTGCTCTGCTCTTCCTCATGACAACAACAAAAGGTTTCATAAATTCGTTTTGGAAATTGTAATTGGCCAGCTCCTCCCGTTCCAAGAACTTCATTGCTAGCTGCCGCAGGGAATCCATAGCAAAAATTGCGATAGAAAGATTTTCCGAGCAACCAATGGTCACAAAAAAGTCAGACAAAACATGCCAAATGCTTGACCAAACAAGCCTAATGCGATTCATGTTGTAATGCCTATAAGAGAAAAAAAATAAAAATAATAACAGTAACACAGTTAGCTATGAAACAAAATTAATGGTTACTAAACAGATGCTGAGAATTCATTCTTACGCAATCTCAACGATCTTGGTCAGACTAAAAACCCTAGGATCAGATGCAGAACGCAATTCTTCCATTGAAACCTTACAAAGAGCTTTGACAAAATCAATTATAGCTTCACTATTCAGCTTTTGGCTCCGAACAAATATACGATTCATTTCAGCAATCCCAACTTGCTCCAATAAGTTGAGATTGGAGATTTGCTCAGAGGTAACTGCACCAGAAGCAAAACCACCAACACCAGCACTATCATAGGAACCCCTTCTGGCAGTTGGTGTGGCATTAGCATTTCGCCCAGGTCCCTTCTTTTTTAAAACGGGAAGTATTGATGACTTGGCCTGCTTCGATTTGTCAAGCTCCGTTTGTTGTACAGCAAAAAATGTAGCATCTGGCGGAGCGCCTTCCCCAAGCAGATGCAGATGTTCGAAACGAGAAACACACATCAAAATATGTTCCCATGCTTCTTGCAAGAAGTTGCCATCCTCATCTGCAATCAAAAGAATTGCCTGCCAATAGCACATCAGTGAGTAGCAAGAACAGCAAGAGGAGATCCTTTTTTAAATAGCTTGACAGTAAGACAACAAAGAAATGGTAACTTCACATTTATTGAATATAGTAGAACATAGTCTATCAAAACAATTGAGAATAAAATTTTGTTAAAAACATATACACACCACCCGACCTATACAATATTTTGAAATGATTAGTCGACTTTTGAAAGTTTTAGTTTCAGCACCTAAACTTTAAAATTTTGTCAAACTTGACAGTCTCCGTAAAAAAATACAAAAGAAAAGAAAGATTAGTTAATCCTTCAAGCTACAGAATATACAGCCAAAAAAGTTATAATTTATTAAATTCTGACACAAAGTTAAGAAAAAAAAAATCATGAATACGTAAATCAAAACTATTAAGATTCAGGTATACATTTCTAGTGTAATAGAGTTGGAAAAGGTCTGATTGCTTTGTCCTGAAGTTTTGAGTGAACTAAAGAGGGACAAAGAAATGAAAGTTATACAAATGAACAATGAAGTACGAGAACTATCCAGTCCATGAAATTCATGATTATTTATGGCTTCTGCAGATTCTAATGTCTTGACCATACAAATATTCATGCTCATTTGTAAAAATGGAAAATAATTCCCCAAGAATATGTATCACATGAAGACAAAAATTAGGCTCAAGTACAATAGAGCCCACAATGAATGCCACATGTATCTATCAATTATGTTCAGTCATGAAAAAGTTAGGTGCAGAAACAATATGAGCACCCAGATCAACTGCATCTAGGAACTGTACTATCAAAAACATAAAGCATTTCCTAACTGAGAAGAAACTTGAAAATAATATGAAAATTTTCTTCCGCAGTCAAAAGGCATATTTAGTATACTGCATACCTGTCACACAGTGACATTCTCGATTACTGAGTCATGTAAGCCACATAATGGAGTTCATAGAAAGCACAACAATTTAGGAGTATCTAGGAGCAGAGAGTCAACACAGGCTCCACGCTAGTTAGGAGTGCATTAAAGATAACTCAAGGTGTAGATGTATTAGACAACACGACATGCCAGAATAATAAAGCATATTAAGCCGTTGTGGTCAACAATAAAGGAGATCAGCAAATAATAACAACTTTAGAAAACATACTTCCATCATACGACTTTTCTGGCAAGCTAGAAGATATTCTGAACCAACCTTAATTGCAACAATATTTTTCTGCTTGATATCTGCAGCAGAGTGGAGCGACGTAAACTTTGCAAGCGAAGTAACAAACGCATCTCTTTGAGTCTTCATGGACATAGCTGCTGTTACATGGATCGCACAGCGAAATCCTTCAAAGCATTGGGATATTATTGTTTCATCATCACTCTGGTCAAGAGGAACACTGAACGCCGCAAGCATTGGAGCCCAGCATACCTCTATCATGAACTTCAAGATCACCACATCTGTCGCCGCATAGTACACAGACCTAAAATCATCAAAGTCATTTTTATTAGGTATTGGACTCCTTTTAGTGATAGCATGATATAAATCTTATGCTGCAGTATGATGATGACACAAACAAAGGCACGAATATCAAAAAAGGCTATTTCATAAATATAAACATTTTCCTTAGACTTACTCAGTTTTCTGAGCCTTTTCTTTGAACTGCACTTGCATGTGCCTAATGAGATCATCACTCGTCTCCATAAGTGAATCTCGCTTGCGTATAACAATATTCAATATGCTATCCAACCCAAGGATTTTGTTTGAATTTGTAGCTTGCTGTTGTTGGGGTGCAAAATCATCTTCTTTCATCTTGATTTCATTTCTGGAAATTCTTTCATACAAGGATCTCATATATTCTTCAGGCAGATCCTTTCCATCATCAATACCACGATTATTTCTTATGAAGTCATCTGGGGACATCTGCATAACAAATATTATTACAAAATGCTCTAAAAATCATCAATGGAGTTTATCGCATAGATAAAACTATTGTAACCAACAATGATATATACCTTGTTTTTGACCATAGGGTTATGGGCATCAGTATTAAGCATTATCACAGAATAAGCAAGGACATAAGCTGTATCTGCACTAGTAAAGACTTTCGGGTTGCATTTACAGTAACGCTCAGCAAATTTCTCCATGATCCGATCGATCTTCTGTGCCTCACCAGGCAACCTAAAGCCTTGGAGGAAGGCTCTAATTGCTTCATCAAACTCCTTCCCTTGAAAATCGAATGAATCTACATATGCATGCATGACTTTAAGGGATAGCTCCTCCCTCTCTCCTAAATAATCACCGATCAAGGTCTTATTCAAGCCAGATGCACTTTTAAGGAAAGCAGCTATCTCCTCTGGTGAGTCACCTACCTTCTTCGCATTGATAAGGAACTCAATTCCTTTCTTGGGCTTTCGATTGAAAAGAGATATACCTTCCTGTCATTTAAAAATGAAATAATTAGCTTCCTATAAAATGAATCGCCACCAACAAAGCACAATTTGATGAACCCTAATTGTTGGAAAAATAACCACCTGAAGCTCTAGCTTGTATGCTCTACGCTGCTCAAATGATACGGCTTCTGGAACCCCATTTGATGCTTCAGACTGTGAATCGGTTGCCTCAGCAATTTCCTCTCCTGCATTGCCATTTGCTAGTGGGAGTTCATTTCCAATTTCAGCATCATTCTCCTCTGTTTCTGTTTTAGGAGAATTAGGATCTGGTATTCTAAGTTGCTTATTCATCCAATCTCCCATAGATCTCAAAATTGCCACTAGGCATTTCATTGCTTCACTTTTCATGGTAGTATCCTGTGGTGGTACTAATGTAGTCGAAACACCTGGAGGCAGCCCTTGAGCAGTCTTAAGCAGGCCATTAACCATCCTATTACCAAAAAAAACTGTGTTATGAAAAAAAACTGTAGAATAAAGGGAACTTTTGATGACTTTCAACCTAAGATGTGCTGAATTCAAGGATTTAAGTATCCATCGGCACGGGCCGTATCTACCGTGCCGTGCCGTACCGTACCAACAAGATACCGGCACGATACAGCTCCCGTGCCGATGACACAATTCAAAACCCTTTTTTCTTAAAATTAGTAAATAATTTTCTTAATAAAGTTCAAAATATTTGATAAAGATACATAATAAGCAATTAAAAAATTTTGTTGCTAAAGAAATTAAATATTTCATGCTAGTATGTGTCGGCGCGCATGTATTTTTTGTGACCGGCACTCATCGGCACGGCTCGGCACGCACCGTGCCGTACCGTGCCGGCAAGTTTTCGGCACGACCTCGTGCCACGGCACTTAAATCCTTGGCTGAATTACAAGCACTATTATTAATATAACACATGAAAATAATTAGGGAAACGAAGATGAACAATATAATAATGATAGTGCACGAATGGGAATATACCTTTCGAACAATATTATTACAAGCACTATTATTAATATAAATAATTCGGGAAACGAAGATGAACAATATAATAGTGATAGTGCAGGAATGGGAATATACCTTTCAAATATGTTTGATGAGTGGACATCACAGTCATAATTAATGAAAATGTCAACCAAGATTTGAGAATCTACACACAGCTTTTCCAAAAATCGAAGCACGATCATCTTCTGCTGGAAATTAGGCTGAGCGACATTTTCCAAAACTCTAAGAACGATCATGGGAAAGAAGACTCCTATCTCTGCCTTTAATCCAGGTCTAAATCTTGACACCAGGCTCATAAAAATCGAACAAGACAGCTGAAAAACAATCATATGAGTTGAAGCACTGTTCTTCAAAAGTGAGAGGCATAGATACTGCTTAATGGCACCTAAAAACCTGCTTAATTACAAGCAAACTCATCAGACCACACATGCAATATAACATAATATGATAGAATAGACTTTTAGAAGACAATTGATTTAATAAGACAAAAACAATGCGATGAATGAGATTAAAATATCAATAAATTAAACCAATTGTGAATCAAACACTCTTAAGGGCAACCATCATAGAACATAGGTAGTAATGGTGAAAAGTTCACATTCCACATTAACGTGAATTTAAAATATTGAATAGGTCCTTTGACATTCCGAATTTCATCAGTCTTGTCATTTATTCAAGTAGTCTCTATTCTCATCGAACTAGCATTGTCAGAGGTCGAAAATTATAAGGGATACAGAATATGAAATAAATGCTCACCCCATGCATAGTATTATTGTAAGCCTGTAGGAACTTCCGATGAATTGATAATAAGAGAAAAAGTAAATTGTTTTTAAAAATAATTTTAACTGCAAAAACACAAATACTCATATTAGGGCATGCAACTCAGCTAATATATTGGTCCTTGTCAGCCTGTCTAAGTTTGTCATTGAAAAGCCACTGGTCTCCTATCTAATAACTGGCAAAAGGGTCTACTTCAATAAGTTAATCAGTAGATAAGAAAAGGCTATTGAAGTACCACAAATTTCATTCTATCAGCAGTAACATGCCATGAGAATTTTACCCAGAGAAAGAAGACCATAATATGCCATTGACATCGATAAACGACACAAAAAAATACAAACAATCTCTATGCAAATGAAGGCACATGAATACATGGACTGCATTACGGAAACTAAAAGTTATCCAACAAAAAAAAAAAATCCCCATTCTAGTAAAGTGATCTGCGCACCAACCATATGCCCCTCTAATTGTATATGCAGTGTTTTAGCAGCTTAAGACACCAAAAGGTGTCTCATATGTGCACGTTAGTCACCAGGCTTTACACAGGTGGCTCATAATCTTGACCAGCACTCCAACTGATATGTGCACGACTACTTACTAGCTAGCTAGAGTTTTCTATACTAATACTATTTAAGTAGAGCCATTTGAGAAGCAACAACACCTTTTCATAAAGATACTATCTTAAAGCTAGTAAAAAATGTTTAGCAATTGATCTTGAGGTATTAGGTTCCAAAAGCACATTCTAGCTACCTGCCCCAAGCAGAAGCTGCGGGCCTTTTCTGATGCTTGATACTTGGCATCTGGTTTCACAGGAGAAGAACTGTACCAGAAATTGTAAAGACAGATGTAGTAATCATGGTGTTTGAGGGTAAGACTACTTTACACTGAGGCATAAGCGAATGAGGACAGTTCCAGATAGTATGACTACATACAAAGTAGAAATACGAATAACCACAGAGCAAAATATAGTAGCTAATGTGAAGTGTTATACAGAGATCAAAACATCATGGTCAATAGTGATTAGGATAGATAGGCTACAAAATTTTAAGGAAGAAATAGCTAAAAATGGAATAGAATGGAGAATCGAAAGTGTCGAGGACTAACATAGCCGAGCCCGCATACCGCGAAGTCTTCTCCAATTTCTTTATATACCTTTTCCTTTCTCTCCTACCCAATTTCACCCAATTCTAAACCATGGAGAGGAGGACCAGATGAGCAAAGCAATTGTGGTGGTGGCACAAGACAAGCGGGACAACAAGCACTTGGTGCGACCAAGCTTTCCACCATAAGATCTGCCACTTTGACCATTTTCATCCCTTATATATATATATATATATATATATATATATATATATATATATATATATATATATATATACAAAGAGAGAGAGAGAGAGAGAGAGAGAGAGAGAGAGAGAGAGAGAGTCCGACTACTATACTCTTAAAAGTATGATCGCCTTCGTACTCATAAGTTGTTTTCGATGATAGAGCTTCCGAATTGACTATTCATACCGTTAAATATAAATTAGAGCATTTGAAAGTTCTAGAAATAAAATTTCATAATTTTTTGACATCATTTACCTTATGATCAAAAGATATCAAAATTGGCAATTTTTAACGGCTGGTATAGGATACTTGCTAGTTTAATGGTGTAAAAGAATCGAAACTGATTAAATTTTTAATGGAAAATTCTATTCATTATCTAGATAAAAATCAATAACTCCGATCTTAAATTAAAGAATCCTATCCTCTATTTTTAGTAGGTCGCTATATTTTGACCGTTCATTTTATGCTCACTTGATAGACCTTATTATAATTTCGAAAAATTGCGAAATTTATTTTCTATAAGTTTCAAATGCTCTAGATCATATTTAACGGTATGGATCGTCGATTCGGAAGCTCCATCATCAAAAACAACTTATGAGTACAAAGGGCTCTATACTCATAAGAGTATAGTAACCCTAATATATATATATATATACATGTATATATATATATATACATGTATATATATATATATATATATGTATATATATATATATATATGTACATATATATGTATATATATATACATATATATGTATATATATATATGTATATATGTATATATGTATATACATATATACATATATACATATATATACATATATATACATATATATATATATGTATATATATGTATATATATGTATATATGTATATACATATATACATATATACATATATACATATATATACATATATATACATATATATATATATGTATATATATGTATATATATGTATATATGTATATACATATATACATATATACATATATACATATATATATATACATATATATACATATATATACATATATATATATATGTATATACATATATACATATATACATATATATATATACATATATATACATATATATATATATATATATACATATATATACATATATATATATATATATATATATATATATGTATATATATATATATATATATATATATATGAGTCCAGCTACTATGCTATCAATAGCACCAACCACTTGGTGCTATCAAGTTTTTCGCCGTCAGATCGACATAGTATTTTAAAAGGCGTGAGGCGCAAAGAGGCGCAAGGCTCCTCTGGAGTCTAGGCGCAAGGCGCATCGCGAGGCGCGCGCCTCAAGAAGGCGAGGCGCATATTTACTAAGCCTAATTTAATTTAATATTCTACATAAAAAAATTAAAAATAACCATACAAAAATAAAATAATCATCAACAAGTAAAGAAAATACATGCATCTAGGTTCTCAAATTAAAAATATATATATTTCATCTTTCAACTTAAAACTTAAAAGTGATTGTGGTACCAATACTCTCATTTGGTCGTTCTTCAAGCATCATCTTCATACTCATCCTCATCTTCATCGCTCGCATCGCCATAATCTTCTTCTCCTTCTTCTTTAGATTGTTCATCCCAAATATCTTTTTCTTCTGTATCCTCAAAATCAACCTGATTTGGCTCTTCATCAATGAATAAAGACGATCGAGATGACGACAACTTATTCTTACCTTTTTTTAATTCCCTTTCCTTTTTCTATTTCTTTTCCCTTTTCAAATTCTTTTCCTTTTTTAATCCCCTTTCCTTTTTTTAGAGTTTTTTGGGGTTTCTTTTAAGATTTCTTTAAGTATCTTAACAGGTTAAAGTTTAAGAATAAAAATAAGAACCCGACAATCCGATAACTTGAACTTAAAATCCATCTAAGCATAAATATTGTGAAGCGCACCTGAGGTGCACGCCTCGCACCTCGCCTGAGGCGCGCGCCTGAGCAATAGGGTTGCGCCTCGCTATTGCTAAGGCGCCGAGGCACACCCCTCGCGCCTAGGCGCCGAGGTACACCCCTCGCGCCTAGGCGCCGAGGCGCACGCCTCAGGCACGCCTTTTCAAACAGTGGATCTACCTTTTGATTATTTCCATCTCTTAGATCATACTATTCCACCAATCACCCACTAAACCCTAGGGGATCACTATCATCCTAACCACACATCTCTTCATCCAAGGGCTGAAGACCTAATAGCACTAATGACTTGGTGCTATTAATAGTATAGTAGCCTAGTTTTATATATATATATAGTCCGGCTACTATGCTATCGATAGCACCAAGCACTTGGTGCTACCAAGTTTTCCGCCATTAGATCTACCCCTTTGATTATTTCCATCCCTTAGATCATACTATTTCCCCAACCACCCACTAAACTCTAGGAGTCTACTATCATCCTAACCGCACATCCCTTCATCCAAGGGTCAAAAACCTAATAGCACCAATGACTTGGTGCTATTAATAGCATAGTAGCCTAGTTCATATATATATATATATTGCTCCATATGTTCTATTTCTTCATAATGTGCTTGTGAAGGTTTATGGTCCATCATGAGTTCTGTCACTCCAAGTGTAACGTCAATGTCAAGCAGCATCCTAGCACATCGCATACTCGTCAGATTTGCATAAGCTACTTATGTACACAGAGCAAAAAAGATAAGACACATTAACCATACGTGAGTGAATCAAGAGAATACGCATACTACTGCCTTATCTCTCAAGCAAAATATTAAAATTCATTCTTAACAACCTGTTGCTCGCTCTTTAACTTCACATCTCAAATTCAAGCTGAGCAAAACCTTTTGTGCTTGAACACTTGTTCTTTATGTCATTAGAATCAACTTAAAAGTACAGACTCTCTGTGGCATGAGTTTCCTACTACATTTTTCATGCTCGATTATTCAAGTTGCAAAGCTCTTTAACAATAACATAAAGAAGCTGATAGATCATAATCCTAAAATCTAACTGGTCTTCTATCTAAGATTTTGCTCTTTTTTTCTCTTTTGGCAAGTAACAAATAGACTGTTACAGTAAGCAGTAGGAAGACATAAGATCATAGCAAGAAAGTCAGTGAGCACCTGTCGCTCGTCCTGAACACAGCTCCGGCATTCTCTAACAAGATCTTGAGCAATTCCAAAGCCACAATCTTTCCTTTCATCAGCGCAAGATCTGCTGCAGCGTCCTTGGGAGGGGTCTTCATTGAGAGCTTACACAAAGCCCGGAACACCAAGAACGCATCTCTCCTCAGCTTATTCCCGATCTGCACCTCTGCATCGTCCTCCCTCTCCACCGTCACCCCGTCAACCCCCAACTCATCCTTCCTCCCTTCCAGTGCCGTCTTGTACATGCTGATCTCCCAATACTTTGCATCCAACATATCCTTGTCAGTCGAATCCAGCAGATCTGCTGGATTTGTGCTCTCCACCGCTGTCGATTCAAACGCCCCGTCATGCGCCCCACTCCCTGTGGTGGAAGAAGCGGTCCTATTCAGCGGCGTTGATGGGTTCAGCACACCGTCGATGTCGCCGATTATCTTGGTAATGAACCCCTGGACAAAGCTAACATCCACAGCGGCATTGGCCGGCGTAGAGCGGTCAGCAGGCTCCATCATCTCGGCGACGACGATGGGCTGGACGGGGACGGTGGAGGAGTCGGCCTCCATGCGGCGGAAGACGATGACGAGCATCTGGATGAGGGAGGCCTTGGCGGTGGTCTGGTGGACGGAATTCTTGCTCCCTAAGTACAGATCGTAGCACGTGCGGACGACGTGGAGGAGGGCGTCGCCGTGGATGCGGAGGGAAGTGGAGGTGACGGCGGAGAGGAGAGTTTTTAGGACGAGTAATTCCAAGGCATCGTCGCTGGAGCCGGCGGTGCCGAGGGAGAGGGAATTGCAGACAGAGTCGACGAGCTGGGCGAGGAGGCGGGCGTCGGGGCCGGCGGAGGGGTCGGCCTCGCCGTGGAGGTAGGAGTGGGAGATCAGCTTCTGGACGACGTCAAGGGCGGGCTCGACAATCTTGGAGGAGCCGGAGGAGAGGGCGGAGACGAGAGGGGAGAGGATGGATTCGGAGTCGGCGAGGGAGAGGTCGCGGAGGGGGCCGGGGAGGGAGGAGGAGGAATTAGGGGAGGGGGGTTCGGCGGAGGAAGAAGTGGTGGTGCTCGGCGAGGAGAGCTTGTCGATGAGGGATTTGCACTGGTGAGAGAGCTTGGAGTGGCCCTTGCGCCAGGAGGCAGCGTTCCTGATGATCTTCTCGAGGGCGGGGATGAGGAGGCTGGTCAGCCGGGAGTCGGCGGCGGCTTCCGGGGAGGGGGAAGCCATGCCCCCACCGGCAGATCTGGGAGGTGGATCTGGGAAGGAAAGGACGAAGGAGAGGAGGGGCGTTTTGGATCGAGGGGTGGGCAGTGAGGGTGAAGCAGACTGGACGGGTTTGGCTATTCTACGGACGGATGCTGGGCATTGATTTTGCCACGAAAAAAATCACGGCGTTGACGACACGAGCAGGCTTTAGTAGGCGATGTGATTTAAGTTCGAGTTGGCAGCCCTATCAGACTACCGACTTTTTTTTTTTTTTTTTTTTTTCCAGAATGATTCTAAAAATTTTATAATTTATTAAATAATTTTATAAAAATTATATTTATTTTTGCCACTTCCATCACATAATTTTTTTCATTTTTTAAACAAGATGAATCATTGGATTCACCGTTTTCAAAAAGACGACTAATTATTTATCATCTTTATAAAATTTTATAAAAATAGTGAATCATTCACTATCTTCGTTGAGGAAGAAAGCATCAATATTCACCATCTTACTAAATCTCTCGAAGACGGCGGTGAACGATTCATCGTTTTTGCAAGATTTCAAAAAAACGGTAAATCATTCTCCGTCTTTCCCACCTAGCACTGAGTTGGCAAAAATATAATTCATCGTTTTTATAGGATTTTATGAAAATGATGAATCATTCGTAGTTTTTTCCGCCTAGCACTGAGTTGGCACTAGCCCTCGATCCCCTTACCTCGATTCGCCGGCACCGCAACCGCCGCAAAAAAATCTAAAAAAAGATTGAGCAACCACGGGTGTGAGAACTACTAAAAACCGTAGTCCTCTGTAAGTAAATCATCAATCTCCGACGTACCCACCGAGTCTAGAGGCAAGAAAGGAAGTAAAGTGGTAAAGCTGTAAATAAATCTACTGATAAAGGAAATTTACCACTACTATGCCTCTAATGATGTAATAAATGAAATAACTAGATATGCATGCATCAGTGAATGATAATTGCCGAGATAAACCCAATCTAGTGGGCCTGTACAAAACCCGGCCCTGCCTGCGCTACCATCAACTAACTGACCGGCACACAGCTCGATCCTGATATAACAAACTGATCGGCACACGGCTCGGCCCCGATGCGACTAACTAACCTGCACACGGCTCGCCTGTCACGCCCCGGGGTCAAAACTGCGACCCGGGCTCGCCAAAAGATCCGCCGCCCATACGGGAAGCCCCGCATAGACGAACCATCTAACCTGCAAAAGATAATACTAACCACTATACAGATATCAGAGCTGGAAAGTAAACTACTGAAATATAAAAATCCAAACCACTGTACAACTGTAATAAAGGTACAAGATCCAACTCCCAAAATAATAATACATAATCTGGTCCACTGAATCAAGGAACAAATAAAATCCTTCTATACAACATTTATGAATTCAAAAATAGAGGCAAACTAAATCAATAAAATGCAACGGTGTACAGTAAAATTTCACAATCCGGGATGATACATCTACCTCACCAAAATAAACTACA
The DNA here is from genome assembly GCA_029204045.2 of Tillandsia leiboldiana. NCBI lineage: Eukaryota > Viridiplantae > Streptophyta > Magnoliopsida > Poales > Bromeliaceae > Tillandsia > Tillandsia leiboldiana. Next base: position 17,556,388 of record CM055069.1, read on the forward strand.
CTGGTAGGGATCTATCTCGCGACTCCCTGTCCTCGATCCGTCAAGCCAGCTAGAGCAGGAACTGAAGGAAAGCCTCTGCAAAACTGTCACCAACAGAGGGTGTGAGAACTACATCAATTAGTAGTTCTCAGTGGGTACCGTCTCCAAGACCAACGGTCTGCCCACCAAGTCTACCAAAGGCATAAGATAACAATGCAGTATAACTGAAAATGAACAGCTGGAAATAACTCTATAGCTACCAAGCCTCTATCTATGATACTCAAAGAATTATACAGATGATAAAATGCGTCTACTCGATATGCTCAATCAACCCAATCACACTGACTGCCACATAGTGTCATGCCCCGGGTGAAAACCAGAACCCGGGCCTGTCCACAGATTCGCCGTGCACACGGTATTTCCCGTGTACACGAAGCGTCAAAAATCTGCTCAGATAAAAAGAAATAATAAAAGAGCAATAAAACAGAGCTGAACTAAAACTAATACATCTCAGACTGAAGCTGGAAATAAAATACAATACATATGTATAAATGATACATCTGTCTCTCCCAGCTCACCAACAATAAATACAACCTGCTGGCAAAAGCCAGTCCCAAATGTAAAAGTACAACCGTCTGAGGAAACATGGGTACACCAACAGTCCAGCTAACTCGCTCATCCTGCCTCGAGATCTATCTACTCAGCCGTCCTCTCTCCTCGACCCGCCGCTGAAAGCCCAGCAGCACCCGCAGAAGACACTGCAAAACAAGGGAGAAGAAAAAGAAGAAAGAAGAATGGGGGTGAGAACTACTAGTAAATCAGTAGCCTCCCCTAGTGGGTAAAACCTCAAACTCTGACACACCCACTAGGTCTACCAGAGGCAAAAATGAAAGAAGTGGTAAGCAATAATGACTGCTGAAGAAAGGAAACTACCACTACTATGCCTCTAAAATGCAGTCCTAGACTGGAATAACCGTATGCAACAGTAATCAACCGTCCCCGATGAACCCAATCTGTACCGCCCTCATCATCGGGCAAATAAGCCGCGCCGATGTGATAGCAAAACTCCTGCTGCCGCTCTCATCATCGGGCAAATAAGCCGCGCCGATGTGATAGCAAAACTGTCAATAACTGTCTGGCCCCGGCCTCCGGAGGGGATCTCGAGGGGAGCGACCCACACGAGGAAAGCATCACCGGGCAATAACCGCGCCGGTGTGATAAGTAACAAAAGCAGGACTGGATCACAACTACTCTCAAGTGGAACAAAACCCTCCACTAAACAAACCCGATCCCCAATCTGATGCATAAGACACATACGGTCAACCGCCCAATATCCGCGGCCACCGCAATACCCACTGTCAACAATCAAGCCCAACAACCGACACCCGGTTAACCGCCCAATACCCGCGATCACCGAAATAACCCACAATCACAATCATGTCCCACATCCGACATCCGGTCAACCGCCTATTATCCGCGGTAGCCGCTATAACCCCCAATCCAAAAACGGGTAAAATAATATGTATCCGGTCAACCGCCTACTATCCGCAGTAGCCGCAATACCCCACAACCCATAATCAAAATACCACCTGTCCCCGACCCCAAGGTGCCGGCTACACTATCCCGTACCCCTGCTCAAACCCGAGCAACAAGACTCAAAAGTCTAAATGAGAAGGAGAAAGAAAACAATCATGGTTTCTCCTAAGTCAAATTCCAATATGATAGTGTAGAAATAAATAGTGGCCTATCTAGATGTCCATACAAGCATGAAAATGTCCTCAGACAAGATGAAAGAAAGTGAATCAAATAACAGTTCCACATGTGTATCGAATAATCAATCCGCATAGATATAACCATCGTGCTAAAAACATCAGCTAACTACACATGTATATAATCCCTGATCCGTCATAAATCACTAAAGTGGTACCCGCATATAGATATGTCCTCATGTCCCAATAATTAATCCATTTAACCAACTTTCATCAAATCTATATGCTAACATGGCATGTTAATTATCACTAACAAAATATTTCAATAATCATGTTCCAACAACACTATTATCCCGATAATATATTCCCAACATGCTATGTCCACAGAATTAATCTCAAATGATAGGCTCACATTGATATCATTTAATCATGTATGGTAATCAATCAATATGTCCAATAGAGGGCTTCTCTAATAAACTTAGTGAGCAAGTCAAAAGTAGAGGTATGTAACAACCACCCACCTGGAAAAGCGCAAACCACGTCTCGAAAGTGCCCTCACCCAAAAAAAGATCACCTGCCGCGATAACTGCAAAATTGTACACAGTGGTGTCCAAATTACACACAAATAATCCAAGTTACCCGATGTCCCAAAATTAGTCCCAAAAATGCATAGTTTTCACCTGCGAGATGAACTCAGAAAAATCCAAGAAAATAACCGCTGCGTTCGTCGCGTCGAGCCGGTCGAAACGAGTACCTGCACGCTCAAATCCGAGTTTCCTACACTGAGATATAATTTCTGCAAGGAAACTACCCCAAAGAATTCTGTACAAAAAAACTGTAGCACCAAACACTGAAAATAATGCCTTTTCACCTTCAGGGAAAATCCAGAAAATCCAGGAAAATTCGAGGATGCTCCTTGCGAAGTGTAGATGCAAAACGCCTCGTGGAACGTCTCAATCCGATGCCCGGTTGCGGAGATATCGCTGGAATGCTATGGTGCTGTCCAAAAACTCCGCAATAGAAAGTGGGTCAAAGAGAAGCTCAAACAACTCCATGAAAATCTCGGAAATAGGGGGAGCTCAAAACACGATAGTTGAAGCCCTACCTGTCATGAAGCCAACGGCGCAAAAATCATAGAAAAAAAAGTTCGGAGTAGGCCGGGGGAGCTCGTGCACCAAAAAGCGACGGAAAAGAACACCGAAGAAGAAACATCGCGCCGCGCCGGTAAAATCAAAATCTCGAAATCCGTGCTGTTGAAAAATCTGAAACTTGACGGGCGAAATCCTCTCTTAATGAAGAACAACCCTTCTTCACAACCCCCTTCGAGCAGAGGGCTCGAAGGGGTTGAAAATCCCCAATGAAGAGTCCTCGGTTGCAACTTAAGGGAAAAACCAGAAAATCTTTTCAGAAAATACCCATCATGTCCCGCCGAACAGGAAACACCCAAAACGGGCCGCTCATGCCGCGCCACGTGGCACCAGTACACAAAACACCAACCCCGGCCACTCTCCGCGCGACACGTGGCCCCCCCATCCCGCGCGCCCGCGCCTCGGGAATCGCGCCCACGTGCGCACTGCCGCGACCATGCCATGCACGCAAACCGAGGTAACCACCTCCTACACCATGGACCGGGTGCACAACGCTAGCGAATCACAAGCTGCCACGTGTCACACACCGGTCCACCGTGCACCCAAAAATTTCTGTGGACCGCGCTGCCTGAACCACCCACTCAGAGGACGCCACGTGGCACACCTCAGGTGCACGCCGCCCGCGTGGACCGCGCACCTGCCCGCGCCCCTGCCCGCGCCAGGCGCGCCTGCCCGCCGCGATGTGCCGCCTGCCCGAGGCCGCGCCGCCGCCTTCCGCCGCTGCCCGCGCCGCCGGCGATCGCCGGAGTTACTGTTCCGGCCGATGAACAGTAAAATTACTGTAGCAAGCCCGAAAAATGCAAATAAATAGCCCATCTTGACCGTTTTCGCGCGCTGATTCCAAATCCGGCGTCCATTTTGCCAAATTCCAATCCTATAAATTGCCGGAGGCTCCCGAAAAGGTATTTTAAATCCGAATTTCGCGCTGAGCCTAAATTTGACATCCATTCTGCACGTAAACTCCTCTAAACATCCGACGGGGTCCCCCGATTACCCACGTGATCCATTTTAAGCCCCGAGTCCATCACTTGTGTCCAAATTGGCGCACGAACACCGTCGACATGCCACGTAGGCTTCCAGAAGCTGCTGGTCACACTGTAGAAGCCCTGTAAAGATCCGGGTCACCACACATAGGGTCCAGTCAAACCTGCGCCTGCCTACTATCACACATCCCCACAGGGATGGGATTTACGTAGGGGGTCCCACTCGGACTGCGTCGATAAGTAGCGATAGCAAAGTAACAGGCCCAGCTTCGGAGCGGCACTCAAGGGGAGCGACCCCACCGAGGAAGTATCTGCGCATCTCTGTCGAGCTCCATACGGCTCATGCAGGCTAAAATCCAAATCCACGGTCAATCAGATCGGAAACAATAACTCAACACTAACAACATCAGCCAGAAACACTCAACGGCTCGGGACAACCTGTAGTGACCCCGATCCCCGTGCAGCTTCCCCCATGACCAATGTTGTGGAACACCTATTAGTGGTGTGTCAGACCCACAACGCGTCAAATGGACGCGTTGGACGGACTCAGTGAGGTTTCTGGATCAATCCTATCCTTCGGCTGCTTTCGTCGGATTTTAGAAAGGGCTTCAGGCTAATCTGAGGTCGGATTTGGATTCAGCGCAGAAAAACGTGGAAAACCGGTTATTTACTCATATTTTTCTGAGTCTGGATGCCCAAAAACGGACACCCGGAAGTTTTCTGCGCATTTTGGTGCATGGGGGAAGCCGTGGATCGGCTGGATGCCACGTGGCGGCCTCCGATTGGCTGGCGCACGCGGCGCGAGCCACAGAGAGATTGCGCTGGTGCATGGACCGGGCGCTGGGGGCACGTGGTAGCTCCTGGTTGGCGGGCTCATGCGGCGCGGTCCACGGGCGCGCGCTGTGGATGCAGTGAACCGGGGCGGGCCACGTGGCGGCGCCGGGTTGGCGGGCACACGAACGCGCGGTCCACGTGGCACGGGGGCAGGTGTACGGCTGGGCAGGTGGCCACCAATCACGGGGCGCCACCCACCCCACAATCCGCGGTCGGGGCCACGCTGTGCGAGCCTACTGGCCCCGCACGCGCTGTCCGCTGTTCGGGACACGCGTCGGAGCCAGGAGGATTCGGGCGCTAAACGTGGGCCGGGCCGGGTGCGGGATTCGGGCACTGTAGCCGCCCGAATCACCCCGAGCGCCCCCCGAATGTTGGGCCCGAAAGCCCAATAAACTTGGATTTTTGGGTTTTTTGGTGGAGGCCTATAAATAGGCTGGTTTCTTGGGCCTTTAGCCCCTTTTCCCGAGCCCTTCTGTGACTGAGCCCTCTAGTAAAGTTGATTCTCATCTTGTGCTGCATTTTACGAAGGAGTTTCAGAATTTTTTGAGGGCGCGGCATTGACGACTTCGGCGATTCGGTGCAGTGCGACATTTCTTCTTCGGTGGCCTATTTCCGTCGTGTTTCGGTCCACGAGGTCCACAGAGCTACCCCGAAAAAATTTTTAGACAATTTTTATGGCATCGGTTTCACGAGAGGTAGATCTCCATTTTTTGTGTTTTTCGCTCCTCTCAGTTTTGGGTTTTTATTGGGGTTTCTGGAACATCTTTGAACCCCTTTCCTGCTGGTGGTTTTTTTTGGACAGCGGAGCCTTGTCAGATTTTTATCTCTGCGCTCGGGTATTGGATTTCGACATGTAAGGACTCGATCGACATCTACTCTTTGCGATGATCGCCGTCGTATTTTTATTGGAATTTTTGGAGATTATCTCGCAGGTGGTAATTAAGCTTCTTTGGAACAGATTTTTCAGCAGTGTGTATGTTATGGGAATTTTTGACTTATTGCAATGTTTGGACCATATCTTTGTACCCAGGAGGAGTTTTCTGGCATTTTTGGGCTCATTAGAATTGTGAGAACTTGAGGATTATTCCCGTTCTGTTTCAGCCCTTTTGATCTTGGATTGGCGCGCGCTTTAGGTGGGTTGCTTCGTCTCCAAAATCGGTGGACGGTTCTCTAACTCTATATTTGTTAGTGTGCATGCATTATGTGAGCAGTATTAGGAAGCATGTTGTATCAGATAGGATTTTCTAGTGTGGTGATTCTGATCATGTTGATTATTACTTCCTATCTGTGTTGATTAAATGTTAGTATTGGACTTGACCTAGCACCCTGTAGAATACCGGGATTTCGGATGGCGCACCGACCTCGCAAGATAGCGTGGTGCGGAGGAAATTGCCTCGGGCGGGTTCCATATGTGTCTTCAGATGAGTTCGGGTTGATTCGGATCAACGTGGAAGCCCCAGCTTGATTCGGAGTTCCAGGCATTGTGCGCCGATAGAGGACTGATTTGGGAAGCCTCGATTCCACAGTGGTGTACAGAAAAACTAGGAAATACTTGGAACAGGTGTACTTTATGATTACAGCAGAGTTCGGGAGGTTCCGGACTGACGCGGAGGGCCCGAAGGCAAAAAGTGAGTTGGAACTGGCAATTTTGGAGCCGGTTTTTGGTTTGAGCACACCGACTCCACAGTTGAGCTTTTTGAGGGGGAAAAGATGTGGGCATGTGTATTTTCAGATTACAGCGGAGTTCGGCAGGTTCCGGATTGGTGCGGAGACCCCGAAGGCAAAAAGTGACTTGAAGTTGGCCTTAATGGAGATTAATTAATTAATTAATTAATTTAATTTGTAAATTTTGTAGTCTGTGAGGGAAAAGAGAAAAGATAAGAGAAGATGGTATTATTGTGGATTTGTTTATTATGTAGGAAGGATTAGATATTTTAGTTGAGGGATTATTTAATTCCTCTCTACACCTGCCAAGCATAGCCCCTAATTAGCCCACCTTAATTATGCTTGCCACGTCATCGCCTTCTTCAACAAAGCAAAACAGAGGAAAGTGAATGAAACAGAGGAAAGAAAGGAGGAAGAAGAAAGAAAAGAAGAAAAAGAACTTGGAGAAGAAAAAAAAGGGAAAATAGAGGAATTGGATGGGAGTTGAGATGGTGAACTTCCTGCGTGAAGCCGTGTGGAGCAGCGGGGTGCGCGCGTGCCGAGCATCAATCTAGGTATGCTGCTGTTTTTTTGTAGAAGCTTGGAGTGTTGCTCATTTTGTGGATTTGAGTTGAGCTTGGGGTTTTTATTTTGATTTTTGTTGGATTTTGTTTGTGTGGGGGTGGTTTGCTGTCCTTGGTTGGCAAAGCGGCAGGCAGCAAGGGGTGCGCGGGTGTGCGCAGCAGGGGCGCACGCTGCGGGCGCCGCATAGCCGCGCGCAGCGTGCAGGGGGCACGCGCGCAGCGGGCCAGGCGCCGCGCGGGCGCTGCGCAGAAGTGCGCAGGGCGTCGGCGGGCGCAGCCCGAGCGTTGCGCTGGTGCACGCGGGCGCGCAAGCGCCCCGCGCGGCCGCGCAGCAAGCGCGCTGAGGGCGCCGCGCGGCAGCTGCAGCAGCGCGCGCAGCGGCTGCGGCATGCGCCGGACTGTGCGCAGCAGCGGCGCAGCACATTGTTGGCGCGGCTGCTGCGTGCGGATGGTGTGGTGGCCCAGGTTTCCATGCACCCTTTTTCCAGTGAATCCACTGTTTAGAACACCTATTGTTGGTGTATTTGGCCCATGGTGCATCAAAGGGATGCCACAGATGGACCCTGTGAGTTATCTTTAGCTGTGTTGGCTTTCGGCTGCATTTGCCGAAATTTTGAAAAGGTTTTAGGCCAAACGGAGGTTGGAAATGGATTCAGCACGGAAAAACGCTTGAAAAGGGCTATTTGCTTGTTTGATTCTGAGTCCGGATGCCCAAAAAGGGACTCCCGAAAGTTTTTATTGGATTTCGGTGCATGAGAGGGGCCGTGGACCGCCGGCATGCCACGTGGCGGCCTGTCATTGGCCGGTTCATGACGCTCGGTCCACAGAGCGCCGCGGCGGGGTGCACGGACCCTGCGCAGGGACACGTGGCGCCGCCTGATTGGCGGGCTCTTAATGCGCGGTCTACAGAATTGGCGCGGCGGTGCATGGACCGGGGCGGGGGACGCGTGGCAGCCCCTAGTTGGTCGGTGCACGCGGCGCGGTCCACGGAACCCGAATTAGGGTGCGTGGACCGGGTGCATGGACCGGGGCAGGGGACGCGTGGCAGCCCCTAGTTGGTCGGTGCACGTGGCGCGGTCCACGGAACCCGAATTAGGGTGCGTGGACCGGGTGCACGGGACACATGTCGAAGCGTCATTGGCTGGCTCATCGGACGCGGCGCACGGAGGCGTGGGACCCCGCCTCGGGGTGCGTGCGCGTCAGGGCGCCAGGCGGCGCGACAGTGCCGCACGTGGGCACTGTCGCAGGGACACGTGGCGCCCGCTCATTGGCGGGCGCCAACCACCCCTTTGACCGGGTGGGGGCCACGTGGCCGCAGCGGAGTGGCCCACACGGCTGTTGCCTGTTTGCTGGGCCGCGTGGCAGCACGGGGAGGTTTCGGGCGCGCACATTGTTGGGCCAGGCCCAACACTGTAGCCGCCCGAAACATCTCATGCGCCCGAAAGTTGGGACCCGTTCGGTATTTTTTGAAATGTTTTCTGGGGCCTATAAATAGCCCGAGCTCTCTTCACCTTGGGGTTTTTGGCATTTCCGAGCCATTTTTCACTGTGGTTTCTTCAGAGGAGTTCATCCCCGAGTTGTGCTGCACCCATCTGTGGAGTTTGGAGATTTTACGTGGCACGGTTCTCGAGATTCCCATTTTCTTGGCACGTCGCGACGTTCTTTCGCCGGTGTTTCTTCCGTCGCGTTTCGGTGCACGAGCTCCCCTGGCCCACTCCGACCATCTTTTCGAGCGATTTCTTCGCCGTTGGATCCGCGACAGGTAAGGCTACGATTTTGGTGTTTTCTGCTTTTCCTCGTTTTGCACTTTTCGAGGAGCTTTTCCATGCTCACTGGGACATTGGTTTTCTATGAGGATTTGTGAGGACAGCAGGTTGATTCGAGGAGATCTCCGCGCACGAGCGTCGGATCAAGGCGAGCTTGCACACTTTTTTCATCTACTCGACGCGTGGATCATCACTGTATTTTTCTTGGATTTTTCTAAGACCTCCCCGGAGGTATATTAATTCCCTTTTTATCTGTGCAAGATTTTACAGTTGTGTGGTTGTATATTTTTGCGCGCCTGTACTGTGGAATTTGTAACTTGGCCTACGGGGCTCCGAATTGGGCGTGCAGGTACCCGTTTCGAAGGTCTCGACACGAGGATCGCCATGATATTTTTATTGGATTTTTCTGGGCACTTTCAATAGGTGAAATAAGCATATCTTTGGGACTGATTTTCAGTGTGTTTGTGCGTGGTTGATTTTGGGAATTTAAGTGTAACTGTGAACTTTGTGTTGTACACAGGAGAGTTTGCGGATATTGCTAGACCTGTTGGATTGGGAGATAGTGATTTCCTGGTATTTTCAGCTGTGGTACTTGGACAGTTCAGCTCTTCAGGTGGGTGGCCCGTTTCCAAGATCCTCGGATTGCACATTAATTCTATATGTGTAGGAACAAGCATGATAGGAATAGTGTGTTGTTAGCATGCTAGTCTGTGAAAATTGATATTCCTGTTTAATTCTGATTACCTTGTGATACTTTATTTCCTACAACTTGTCATTTATTGATATCTTTGGGACTTGACCTAGCACCCCCGCCATATGCAGCATGTTCAGCCAGACTGTAGAAAACTCCAACTTGGGCTAGGTTTTTACCGCTCTAGACATCCTCACGTCATTGTTCTATATTGCACTCTGGATTTAGAGTTTTCCTCGCCCGAGTAGTGGGCCGAGAGGTCGGGTTGTTGTGGGATGCATTTACACTCGTGTCTGGGGACCGAGTGGAGTCTGATAGCAGTCTGTAGATCTGGGTTCTTTGGGAGCCGTCAGAGTGACAGTGGGTATCGGCTGTGTAGTTTTCCAGCCTGTGAGTGAGACAGTGTTCTGTTGGTTACAGCCGATCTTGTTGATCGGGGATTTGGATTATAGCCTGCATGAGCCACATTTGAGCTCGACAGAGATGCGCGGATACTTTACTTGTTGGGGTCGCGCCCCTCGAGTGCCACTCCGGAGTTGGGCCTGTTACTTCTATCGCGACTTGTCGACGCAGTCCCTCTGGCTGGGCCAGTTTTGGCAGTCACGGACGCCCTATGTAAGTCCGGTCCTCCGGGATGTAGCGGCAATAGGTAGGCGCAGGTTTGACTGGACCCGAGGAGGCAGTCAGTTTAGATTGGGTGATCTGAGTTGAGAGCTAGTTGTAGCATTGTGTTCTTTCTGTTCCACTCTTGAGCATCTAGATAGAGGCATAGTAGCTGTAGAGTTTACTTTTCCAGCTTTTCCTTACAGCACTGCATATGTTACTTTATGCCTCTAGTAGACTTAGTGGGCAGACCGTCGGGCTTGTTGGCGGCACCCACTGAGAACTACTGTGGGATGTAGTTCTCACACCCGTCGTGGTGCCTTTTCCCCAGGGACTTCTACTCCTGTTCTTGCTGCTCTTGTTGCTGATCCGGCTGACCGAGGTAAGGGAGTCGCGAGATAGATTCCTTCCAGTCTTCCTCTGAGAGAGAGAGTAGATGTACCCCTTACCAGTTTTTGAGAGTTTATGTTGAGTGACACTTGTAGTGAGGTATCGAGTTGTACCTTTCCTTTACTGCTGAGAGAGAGACTTATGTATTTTGGTGAGGTTGGTTTGTATTATTGGAGTTGTAGTTGTATTTATTTATCTTTTATTTCAGCATTTTTCTTTTCAGCTCTGATATCTGTTAGTGTAGATGATTCTTTTGCAGGTTAGTCGCTACGTCTATACGGGGCTTCCCGTATGGGCGGCGGATCTATTGGCGAGCCCGGGTCGCAGTTTCGACATTGGGGCGTGACAGATGGCGAGCGAGCGGAGGCCGGTGCCGGGGGGCTGTGTGCGCGCACGCCGAGGCTAGTTTTTGCCCGGGGGTCGCGAAGGCTTTTGCGGACCGATTTTGACGCGGGTTTCTTTTCTGGTTTTCTCTTCCAGGACGGCGTCGGCTGCGGCGGTTTTCTTGCCGGGGTGCTGTGAGGAGCCCGTGTCGAGCGCACGTCACGTGGATTTCACCGGAGCATGTCGGGGCAGTGCGTGTGCTGTGAGCCTAATCCGGGTGTTGTGGAATGTGTTGGTGCTGAAGGTGTTGTGTTTGTGTGAGCATCAATAAAGATTATAAATCCTCAGTTTGTCTGTGCCTACGTGGCGGCTTCTCAAGGTCGTCTGTACCGACGTGTCATCCTCCCCTTGCTTCGTTTACTTCTTTTCATTCTTGCATTGCATTGCACATTGCATTGCACATGGTCCCTTCTTCTATTCATTGATTTGCACATGGTCCCTTCCTTCCACTATTTCCTTCCACTATTTTCTATTGATGTGCACATGGGGTGTGCAGAGCTTTCTCTCTCTCCCTCTCTCTCCTCTTTTCTATCTCTTTCGCTTGGTTTCTCCGCATTTCTTCTCCACATGCTCTCTCCCTGTATACTCCCTCTTCCTCTTTCCCCTTTGGATATTTGTTTGCTCTAGGGTGCCCGCGACCCCCGCTTGCGCGGTTCACTGTATGCAGACGGCATGATAGTGTCGCCTCCTCCCTCTTCGTCCCCCTACGGTTTGGGTGCCCTCCTCTTCACCGGAACCACCGGTTCTGCCTGTGTGCCTACGGTGCCGTACGCCGACCCACGTGGTCTGGCGTTTCTCCTGGCCTGCGTGCCCTTCCCCACGTACGGCTCGGGTATCCGTCCCTCCACCGTAACCGGCAGCGATTGGGTCCAGCCTCTGGGTCCGTACGCCGAACCATTTGGTCATGTGCTCCTCCTCCGCTACCCCCCCCACCCCCCCCCCCCCCCCCCCCCCCCCCCCCCCCCCCCCCCTACCCCCTCTATGGTTCGGATGCTTTCTTCTTGACCGGACCGGCCCTTAACCACTGTGAGCCGGTGCCTCCTTACGTCGAGGCTTCTATTTGCTGCCTTCGTCATGAATCCCCCCCCCCCCCTACCCTATAGCTCGGACCCCATTTTCTTCAGCGGAGCGGCCCTTAGTCACTCCGAGCTGGCCCGTCCGTACGTGGAGGCGCCTATTTGCTAGCTTCGTCATGCGCCTGATCTGTTATGCTAACCCTCTCCATCTTCCCTCTACCTCTGTGTTATCTTCATCTCCTCCTCTCTCAAGGTTTGTCTATAAATAGGACCTAATGTGTGGGCATGCAGTTCAACCCTCTCCTCTGTCTTTGCTCCATTTACTGCTTTACTGCTTCTTTACATAATAGATCTATTTAGTGTTTTACTGCTCTCTTTGTCCTACCACTAATCTCAATTCGTGGATAAATCTCTGCATACAAAATATTGGAAAAAGAAAAAGAAAAAAAAATTACTAGCTTCCTTTTTTTCTTGAAAAAAAAAAAAGTTGGGCTTTGTGTAAAAAGCAATTAGACTCATTACAAGTTATTGGTGGGTTGTGGTCTTTGACCTACATCTCGGATTGATTTTCCGCCCCGTTTTCTGGGTAAGAAGAATGCATGTTACCATCTGTGGTTTCTGTTTTTTTAAAATGATGTTAGGCTTTGTGTAAAAAGCTATTCGGCTCACTACAAGTTAATTGGTGGGACCTGGATATTTCCCGTATATCTTGGGTTGATTTTGTTAAAAAAAACAAAAAAATGGGCTTTGTGTAAAAAGCAATTGGACTCATTACAAGTTATTGGTGGGTTGTGGTCTTTTGCCTACATCTCGGGTTCATTTTGCGCCGCGTTTTCTGGGTAAGAAGAATGCATGTTACCATCTGTGGTTTCTGTTTTTTTAAATGATGTTGGGCTTGTGTCAAAAACTATTCGACTCACTACAAGTTAATTGGCGGGACCTGGATATTTCCTGTACATCTTCCGTTGATTTTCCGCCATGTGTTGTACGTAAGAGGAATGTATGTTATCTTCTTTGGACCGGTAACGCAGGCGACCACATTCGTTTCCAAATTTCCTCATCTCTCTCTCAAAACTTTATATGCAGGAAAAAAAAAAACCCTCCCTCTAAGAACTTTTCCTGCATGTGGAAAAAAAAAACATTTTTGTTGCTTAAATTAATTACTTGCTCTATGTGCTATATGCACAGAAAAAAAATGTCTTATTCTTTCCCTTCTGTCCTCTTACAGTGTTTACTTGCATTATGGTAATTCCGATGCCGATTGTGCAGCTGTCCTATAGTAAATTGCTTGATGAAATAGTTGACCTCCTGGGAGTCAAACTTGCTCAATGTGAAGTGACTATTGCGGCTGAGGGGTGGTTTATAGCGTACATAGATGTTGCTATTCCGCGCGACGGTGCAATTATTAATGTTGTCCGGTGTTGGGGCATTCCATGTCTTCAAATAGAAACTGCAAAGGAAGACGCGGCATGCGCCGCTATAGTTAAGATGAAATGTGAGTTTGATCTGCAAATTAGAGACACGAACTATGAAGATTTCGTTCTCTACAAAAATTTGTATGACCACCTGAGTGCTCAGCAAACTGACCTTTTGAACCGGTTTAATGACCTGCAACGGGACTACAATCTGCTGAAAGATTGTTACCTTGTGGGCCTTACTGAAAAAACCGGGTTGATAGCTGAACAGGCCAGTATGCGCCGCACGATCGACGAATATCGTTCGATCATCGACCATTTCCATGTGGGTCATACTGCTCCTGTGCGTCATCCTGCTGAAGCTGGATCTTCTTCTTGATTGAAGATGATATTCTCTTTATTTAGCTTCTCTTTCAATCAACCTTATCTATAGAGGGTTAGTGTTGGCTTAGTGTTGGCCTTTTGGTTTTTTTCCCTTTCCGGTCCTGCGTGTCTTATAATGTGTCAACTTGAGTAGAATGTTAAATGTTTTAAGAAATCTGTGAGGTTGAGCTTCATGTTTAGTAATATATGAAATTTGTCTTTCTTTAGATTGGTCATTTAATGGTGCCGACTTAGACTTCTCATATTCTTCCTTTATTTAAGTATTTGATTTGATTTGATTCTACTTTTTTAAATTTGTCACGCTTCTCAAAAATTCTTGAGCATATGGATCATTCACAACCGTCCTTTTCTAAAGGGCTACATTGCTGAAGTATTATTTTGTTAACATTATAAAATCAATAAAGTCTCCAAATACTGATGACTGTTACAGATTTATCAGAGAATCAATTTTATTTTATTGCTATCATCAAATAGTCCGAACGTAAATGTGATTTCCAGCATATTAATACTGTGTGCACAAAAACTGGAGGCTTTTAATTGTTCTTTGGATGATACTGGATTTCTTTACCTCTCGGTGTTGTTCACTAATTCTTGATTTATGTGAATGCTACATGTAAATGCACTGCATAGTGTTATGATTATTCTATGTAACCACTTATTTGAGATATTTAAATATCTTATTAGTTTTCAGGTAAATATTAGTCAAAAGACGTCTCTTATGGATGTTTTTGTTTAACATTAAATAGTTGGGACGCCCGCCAACAGTAGAGCATCTTGCCAGATGCTTCTCCAGTTGTGATTTCTATCATTATTTTGCAGCATCCGAAGAGGGAAGTTCTACAGGAGCTTCAAGATTTTTGAAACCCTTCAAAGCATAGAAGTGGGTGCGTTTGAACAGCACATTTCCAAACTATACGTTCATAGTTTCTAATGTAGTTCATGGAACTTAGGGATTCGACAGGTGGCATAGAATTTAAGGACGGAAAGCCCCTCTAACTGATAGATTTGTGACTTTTCTACATTTTGTACAGCAACTTTGTTGTCAGTCAAATATGAACTTTGCTGTAACTCACAGTAAGGGTTGATTTTGCAGCATACATTTTGATGTCGTCTCGACTTTTACTACTTTCTGACATAACCTGTCTTTAAAATGCAACCATTCATATTAGGAACGGGAACAACTTTGCTTCTAACAAATTAAATTTGTGAATTCCAACGTTTGGCAATTGGAACTTGGTCCCAAGTTTTTGTGCTGGGAGCAACTTTCTGTGTTCTGTACTGTCTCCTGTATGAAACAAAATCTGCTTTAAGGCAATTATCGGAAAATTCTTGTTTATCCTGAAAGATTTCCGAACACAATTTATACTTCTTTCAAAAATTTTTGCGGATGATTTACTAAACCTATGTCAACTTTGTGCTGTTTCATTACCCAAATCTTGTATTGATTCTGCTGTTTTCGCTTTATATCACTGTCTGTTTGCAACTGTGCCACGTTTATTTTGAGGTGACAACATTAATTGCTGTTGTTTGTCTTTTGTTGGTCCTCTTTATCTATTCAGCTTGCTACAGTCAATTAGTATTAACTGCATTTTGTAGTCATAGAATCTTAGAAAAGCTACTCATTTATATGCATGGAGCCTTGAGAACTACAGTAGTCACTTTTGTGCAAAAAGAAGAAACCTGATTTCTTCATTACTTTTGATTTTTGTTTTTTGGTTCTTTTAGCTATATTTTCTAGCAGCACAACCAATTGGCATATTTGCTTATTAATGACCCATGTATCACTTTGTGGGATGTCCAATCCATCAGGATTAATTTGTATGACAAACTTAAATGGTTCACTTTTATTATATGCAAGGAACATAGGAAGGTGCAGCATCAATTTATAGATATGCTTATCCTGTCCTAAATAAAAACTGTGAGTGCAACCCTCTGTTCCAAGAGAAGTTGCTGGCGTGCAACACAAAGATTATATCACAAAATGATGATAATTATGCAACTTCTTCTAAAGAAGTTTTATCTCGAATAGATCAAAGGACCATATAAGGCACCTTTTTGTTCCTACAGTGTGTTTGGCTCATGAATTGCAGAATTGTCCTAAAGAACTGGATTTTCTGGAACCTGTTTTCTAGAACTCACTAGGATTATTACCCTATCAAATAATCTAGAATATTCTATTCGGATCCATGTATCACTTTGTGGGATGTCCAATCCATCAGGATTAATTTGTATGACAAACTTAAATGGTTCACTTTTATTATATGTAAGGAACATAGGAAGGTGCAGCATCAGTTTATAGATATGCTTATCCTGTCCTAAATAAAAACTGTGAGTGCAGCCCTCTGTTCCAAGAGAAGTTGCTGGCACGCAACACAAAGATTATATCACAAAATGATGATAATTATGCAACTTCTTCTAAAGAAGTTTTATCTCGAATAGATCAAAGGACCATATGAGGCACCTTTTTGTTCCTACAGTGTGTTTGGCTCATGAATTGCAGAATTGTCCTAAAGAACTGGATTTTCTGGAACCTATTTTCTAAAACTCACTAGGATTATTACCCTATCAAATAATCTAGAATATTCTATTCGTTATATATATATATATATATATATATATATATATATATATATATATATATTATGATGCATTGTTGTATGATCATACAAGTTGGAAACGCTTAATTCTTATCTTGATCATCATTTTTTTATATTTTGAATTTTTTTTTCAGGACGGGACAATAATACGCGGCCAAAATGAAATTTCACACCCAACAAATGGACGTACTGATCCAATAAATAAGCTATACTTCTTTTGCATAGCTTGCCTTATTCTCTCTATCAAAATTTCTTTCGTTGTCTGTCTTTACTTTTTGGCAGGAATTATATGTTATGATATATTTACTTCATATCCGAAGTAGTTGATTATTACCGAAGAAGAAGAGAAATCAATTACATCCTTATCCTTATTCTTGGATAAGCATGTTGATGTTCTTCCTGCACATCTTTAGGCAATTCTACTGTGTTATCAAAGGAGAGAATAGTGAACCTTTATTATTTGTCTATCACTGAGAAAGGCAACACACTTTTTTTTTTAATTTATTTATTTCCCATTTTCTGGGTAAGAAGAATGCATGTTACCATATGTGGTTTGTCAATTATGATTGCTCAAAAAATATGTCAATAATCTTCAATGCTGCATGGTGTACATCAACATGGCTATAGTTTATGGTAGTTTTACATGGTGGAAGATAAAAAAGGTATAGAATTCACAATTGTCGCAGGTGGGAAATAATTGTTTCACTTAGCGAATAATTAGTTTGGTCAGCATCATACTTCGGAAGCAACATTCATCCAAAACCTACCATTGTTCTAAATACGCCAATAATTTATGATGGCTTTACCCACCCAGTTGTACTTGCACAATTATGATGCATGAAAAGGAGAAATGCTTCTTTCTCTCTATTATACATTTCAGTTGAATAGGGGAATGAACTGAGCCTCGCATTTACATTCCATTTTCCATTCACTATTCTTCTTATTTCCATTTTTCGTTCTTATTTGGAAATTATGGTTTTAAAGTTTGATTTAATAGAGTGCAAACTTTTGACCATCCTTTATGTTTTCTAATGTTTTGAACTTGACTTTAATGTTGAGTAATTGAAAAAAACTTTGAACCTCAGGTTAATGTCAAGTAATGTAAGAGATATTTTATTTCCTGTGAACTTAAGTTTTCTATATAGAAACTAGGTGTTTACGTGCTATTTTTTCATGCCTTTTTCATGCCTTGCGCACCCTCCGTGTTTCATGATGTTCTGCACTTGAGTTTAATGTTGGGTACTTTAAGGAATTTGTGACTTTGAGTTGAATGGTAAGTGCTTTAAAAATCTGGGTGCTTCAGTTTAATGTTGGGTATTGTAAGAAATTTGTGGCCTTCAGTTTAATGGTAAGTAATTTAAAAATCTGGTATTTTCTGTTAGCGTATGTTCGCCTCGGATCTTCATGTTCTCTTTCTAATTGATTTATATAGTTTTTTGACTTATGACTCTGCTACTCTCCTACAATTGTTAAACTTTTTCTACTGGACAATTTAAACTTACTTTCATTTGCTTTGGTTTTTGTGCGAGGCGATGATGAGAGAGAGAGAGAGTTCAAAATGTGGTATTTTCTGTTAACATATGTTCGTCTCAGATCTTCATATTCTCTTTCTAATTGATTTATACAGCTTTTTGACTTCTGACTCTGCTACTCTCCTACAATTGTTAAACTTTCTCTACTGGACAATTTAAACTTACTTTCATTTTCTTTCGTTTTTGTGGGAGGCGATGATGATACATAAAAAATGCAGTATTATTGGATGGCCTTGGGCAGTTAATTTGTGGCTAGGCACTGTTGATCCATCAAAGGGCAGCTAAATTTGATGGCTTTACTTGGTTAATTCCTGGTTGGGCAATGTTGTTTCATGGATAAAGAACTAATTATCTTACATGATTTCCTTCAAACAGTTGTTCTTTCATCAACCAGCTTATATTGTGGTATTTTCTGTTAACTTACGTTCTCCTCGGATCTTCATGTTCTCTTTCTAATTGATTTACATAGTTTTTAAGCTTATGATTCTCCTACTCTTTTACAATTGTCAGACTTTTTCTACTGGAGAATTTAAACTTGCTTTCATTTGCTTTGGTTTTTGTGGGAGGCGATGATGATACATAAAAAAATGCAGTATTGTTGGATGACCTTAGACAGTCCATTTCTAGCTTAACACTATTGGTACATCAAAGGGCAGCTACATTTGATGGCTTTACTTGGTTAATTCATGGTTGTACAGTGTTGGTGCATGGATAAAGAGCTAATTATCTTAGATTGTTTTCTTCGGACAGTTGTTCTTTCATCAACCGGCTTAAATTGTTCGGTACTTGCTTCGAAAAGAATGTGTACTATAACATCCGCCTGATAATTTTGCTGTACATTGGATGGCTTCTTAGGGATGCTCTGTTCTACTCCAGCCTCACTGATTGTACATGTTATACGGGTATAAAAAAGATGAGACTTCGCAATGACCTTAGGCAACCAGCTGCTAATTGCAAAATGATAGTGAATGAAAAACAAAAACATTTACTCCAGCTTTCTATTACTTCTTTTGATTGAGGAGTAAATTTATCTGAGCCTCACCTTTTTACTTAATTGTTTTTGCCTTCCTTTTTTTTACCTTCTTATAAATTGAGTGTATATTACTGATTTAAAAGTTCTACTCATTCAGAAGTTGTTTTTCTCTGTTTCCATAATTTTACCGGTGCTTTGTTCAAACCTATATGGCTAATCTGATTGTTCTTACTAATTTCGACTCAAGCTCCTTATAAATTGAGTGAGTGGTCATAATTTACAAGTCCTGCTTACTCAAAAGTTGGTTTCTACTTTCATCCATGGGAAATTTGATTTCTCCTATCCAACCTGCTATCTTCGTTTGTTTTGTTATGCATATTTTGTAATTCGTTGCCTGAATTCGAACCTTCAATTTATAAGCTAATCTTAATAATAGAGGTGTTACATATTTTGCCTTATACAAAAGTGGTCCCGAGATATGTGTTATAGATGTCTTAATTTGCATTCCTAAGGTTTATGTTCAATACCAAAAAAACAAAATGTAAAACCTGCTGGATGGAAACCTGCCAGTAGATGTTTAACAACGTGAGATCAAGATACATGGAGTTTTCCTAAAGAATTACTGGATATTTTAAGGACAAAAGAGATTGCCCACATGATTTCATCCAATACTGCAGTATTCGTCAATGATGATGACATGCAGATTTTAGATTTTGGCAAACTACACCAATGGTCTTAAAACACCATTGTTGCCTCCTGATTACATACAATGTATTTTAAATCTTTTAAAAAAGGTGGAATTGTATTTCATATTCCCTAACTGGTACTTTCATTTCAGCCTATAATTTTACGCGTGCCTATCACTTACTTGCTTTTCTTGGATATCTAAAAACAGTTTATTTTACATCCTTTGCTTCCTACTGTAATTTTGGCTTTAGATACTTCAGTTTTTGTACTGGTTCTGCTACAACCAGCCAGGTGTGTCATAGATATAGTGTAACGTCCGTTAAGTAAGACTAAAGAACCAAATTTAAAGAGTAAAGAACATTTGGCATAGTTTATATACACATATATACACATGCAGAAAATGAAAGTTAATTTGGCTAGGTGGTGAAATAAACAATGGAGGAATGAGAAGGTACTAACATTGACATAGTTTGTAAAAGAATAAAGACCAAAATTTTACCTACAAATTTGTGATTCAGATGATACCATATTTGACCATACTATGTATTATGTATATCCTATCCTTCAATTCCTACAAATATGTGATTCAAATGGTAGCACATTTGACCATACTATATGTTATGTATACCCATGCCTTCATTTCACCGTGCTTTACTTGCATTGGATCAAGAATTTATCTACAACTCACATTTCGCCTTTATTCTTATGTGTATGCATATTTATATAAATTCCTTTTTTCCAATCAAATAAATTTTCCTTTCTTCCTGTTTCTTCTTCTTCTTTTTCTTTTTTTACTTTCTTCCTTTGTACGGTTACATGCTTTCCTCTCTCTGTATGTATATAAGATTCTTACTTATTCTCTGTTGGTTATTTCCTACATGTGTATATATGTGTATAGAAACTATGTCAATGTTAGTACCTTCTCATTCGTCCATTGTTTATTTCACCACGTAACCAAATTAACGGTCAAGTATATTATTGCCTAAATCACAGATTTGTATGTATAAAGTGTTCCTCAATTGTTGAAAACTTAGAATACTGGTATATACCTACCTATGGGAACATTTATTTCTTTGTTAGTCACAAATTGTACTCCATTTTTTACATGGTTCGATTTGCTATTCACTCACTGTTCCTCTCTTTATATTCCTTTTCTTGAGTACTTTAATCTCTCTTTTCCATATTTTCCTTCACATTTTTCCGTACACTGGTCATTTCCCCACTACTTGAACTTCTCTTTTACATTTTTGTTCTTTATTTTATGAGGCAATGATGAAGTATGAAAGTAGGCACAATTTTAGACGGTCTTAGGCAACAAACCATTGGAATTTGAGATGACCTCGAAAAGCAGATTATTTTCTGGACTATGATGATATGTTAAACAAGTTGTGATATTCTCAAATGGTCTTTAGAGAAAGTGATTGTTACTTCACCGGCAAACTGTGACGAGACCTCACTCTTTTGTTCCTCTCTAAAAGTTGCTTACATTTATCTTCACCTCTTGCCTAACTATAAAAAATATCATTAATTGTTTGTTGCCTTAGACAACCAATTGTTGCTTCTACAGTTCTGATACATGAAAAAGAAAAAAAGCCATTTCATTCTCTGTTCTTTCTTTAGATTGAAAAGAGAAATTACTTGAGCCTCATATTTTTATTCCGTTTTCCTAAAAATCGAATAAATTTTACCACCCACAGATAGTAAATGTTAGAACAGAGCTTAAAAATTACGGATAAAAGTAAAGAGCGCTCTATCCATCACTACTACAATCATGACATTTGGTGGCGACAAAAGTCGCCACCATAAGCCAAAAAGTCGCCACCAAATAGTTTTGGCGGCGACTAAATGTCGCCACCTCAAAGCATGTCGCCTAAAGTATATAGCGGCGACAACTTTAGCGGCGACAGAAAAGGTGGCGACAATTGTCGCCACCAAATGTATGAAGAAACGGTGGCGACATTTGTCGCCACCAAATGTCTGGAAAAACGGTAGAAAAGGCGGCGATAGCTGTCGCCACCAAATGTCTGAAGAAACGGTGGCGACAAATGTCGCCACCAAATGTCTGAAGAAAAGGTGGCGGCAACTTGTCTAGATAAAAGGTGGCGGCAGCTGTCGCCACCAAATGTAAGAAAAGGGTACCTCTTGCGAAATGATTTGGCGAGCAGCGACGACAATTTGTCCCGACTAAATTTTTGAATGCACCTAAACTTCATCCTTTACCAAATGCCAAAGTATTGTGTTGAAGAGCAGTATTCCCTGATTCAAATATATAGCGATATACTTGATAAAAGGATATGTTTTCACGTATAAAAGGAGGACATTGTCATCCTAAAAAAGATATCAATCCCGAGAAAATACATAAAAGGAAAAAAAAAAGAAAAGAAAAGAAAAAAGAACCAATATATCACCCAAATAGATACTAAATATTAATATAGCAGGGAACAGAAGAAATTTCATATATTGTATCAATATTACATGATGTTACAAAAGATGATACCCCAATATCTTCTCCAAAAGACAGAATATGCAATTTTTAAATCACTCGCAAGACCAAAGTGTAAGTTCAGTGATCAAGTTGCGACAACAGGAGAGTGCATGGACTATCCATATAATTTATATGCAATTTTTAAATCAATTGCAAGACCAAAGCGATTAAACAATTAAATGTAACACATCCACCTTCACATGCTGGCTAGGAAAAGCAGATGTTCTTAGTGTCTCTTGAGTTTCATTCGTGGGCTTCCTTCTTGGTACACTCAAAACGAATGTAGCTTGGTCCCATGTGGCGGCAGTTGCAGTTATACGATAGCCATTGTCCCACCTCCTATGAATACCCTCACTAGGATATAAGAAGTCAAGTTCAACAACCTGGCAAAAGAACAAGATAAATATTTTTAAGTTTTCAAAGCTCATTTGCTGCTTTGCAAAACTAAGAGGAGAAAAAAAACTCTGACATACAACATTTCAACGGCGAACAAGCTCTGACAACACCATTTCATTTTTGTCATGGTGTATATATATATATATATATATATATATATATATATATATATATATATATATATATATATATATATATATATATATATATATATATATGGGACAATTGAGAGGAAGTAAAGTATGGAGGGAATAGGACAATTGACTGTTCACTGTGCAATAAATCGATTTGCATTCATACCTCGATCTAGGATCAATTGAGACACTCCATACCCACAAATCTGTGATTCAGATGATAGCATATTTGAGCATACTATGTATTATGTATACCCAATCCTTGAATTCCTACAAATCTGTAATTCAAATGATAGCACATTTGACCACATTATATGTTATGTATACCTAGACCTTGAATTCACTGTTCTTGTCTTGCATTGAATTAAGAATTTATCTACAACTCATTTTGCCTTCGTTCTTACGTGTATGTGTAGCGATACTGCAAAAGTATATTGTTGCCATGTTGGGGAAGGCGTAGTGGAGGTAAACATAATATTATGGTCAAATGTGCTATCAAAGAGAGGAAGTAACTGGAAGCAAAAGATGAACCGGCAAGTGTAGAAATAACCTTCGTCAGAATGAAAAGAACATTTATTTAATGTTCTATACCGGTAAAAAGTTGATAAACTTCTTGGGAGGGGATGGAATAAATAATTCTTAACTCAGAAATATAACCAATATTTGTCAGAGACTATTTATTTAATAAGTTAAGACGGTCTCACTTATTTGTCACTAAATTGATTATTTACCATATAGTGATTGTCACGCCCCGGGTGTAAACCAGAACCCGGGCCCGTCCACAGATCCGCCGTGCACACAGAATTTCCCGTGTGCACGAAGTGCTGGTAACCTGCTCAGATATAAAAGATATAGATAAAGGAGCAATAAACAGAGGTAAAATAAGTCTACTACATCTCAGACTACAACTGGAAAGTAAAAGCATAATAAAAACTCTCAAAATACAAGTGTCTCTCCCAGCTCACCAAATAAGTACAAACAGCTGGCAAGAGCCAGGCCCAAAATAACTACAACTGTCTGAGAAAAGAAAGGGGTACAACCGATACACGACTAAGCTCGAAGTCGGGGTAGATGAACTATCTAGTCAGCGATCTGCTTACCTCGGTCTGCCCGAGACGGCCCTGCAACTCCCGCAGAAGACTCTACAAAACAAAGGGGGAAAGGAAGAGAAAGACAATGGGGGTGAGAACTACTATAAAGAACAGTAGCCTCCCCTAGTGGGAAAACCTCAAACTCTGACGTGCCCACTAGGACTACTAGAGGCAAAAAGGGAAAAACAGTAGTAAGCTATAAAGGCTACTGATAAGGAAAAACTATCACTACAATGCCTCTAAATGCAGTATCAAAAGAGATGACTGTAAGAATGCATCAGAAAACTGTATCTGTCCAAATAACCCAATCATGTGCCACCAGTAGAACTGGCATTGCCTGCTCAGCGAAATCTGCACACATGGCTCGAAACCGCGGGATCAGCCCACATGGCTCGCATCCCAAAATAAGTAACAGATCGGCAACTATAACCGTCCGATCGCACACTCCGGAGTGCCACTCGAGGGGAGCGACCCACACGAGTAAAATAGCTCTGTAACAAGTATCTAAGTCTAGCAGGACTTTGATCATGACTATGATCAAAGTGGAAATCTCTATCCACTAAAGGAACCCCGATCCCCCAATTTGGTAGAATAGTGCTCAATAAGAGGGAAACTCTATCCACTAGAGTAATCTGATACTCAATTTGATGCATAAGTAAAACATCCGGTCAACCGCCCAATGTCCGCGGTCGCCGCAACACCCCACAAGTCCAAATCTGATAAAGTAATCAACAGCTGGCTAACCGCCCAATGTCCGCGGTTGCCACAATGCCCCACGATCCATAATCGAGTCTAATCTGACCCTGACTCGATGGCCTCGACTACACTATCCCATACCCCTGCTCTAACTCGAGCAACATGCAACTGAATAGAAAGGAGAACAGCTAAATATGGTTTCTCCTAAGTCATTTCCCAATATGATAGTGCAGCAGTAAATAGTGGCCTAACCAGATGTCCAACCAAGCATGCAATTGTCCTGTACTTGGTAAAATAGATGCAAGTGTCCGTGAAATAAAGCATGCTGGCAACAATTCATCACAATGGCCTAAGTACCCTATGTACTAGTAAATCATGCATAATATCCACAATGTTACTAATAGAGCCTTCTATCTCTCAAGTGATATTACCATTCTAATTCACTAATGTCATTAGTAAGTAAGTACTAACATATATCCCATCTATCTCACATAAGCATGCAAATATTGTTCAAGGGGTGTAATTAGCTTCCCAACATGGTAAACACTCCAATAAGCCTAGTGGGTAGTCAAAAGTAAGAGATTCGCAACAACACCCACCTCGAGCGCTAAATCCTGGTCCCAAAAGTGAAGTCCACGCTCGGTCCAAACGCTCACCACAACACTGCACAACATTCCCCAAAAGAACAATACATAAATAAATCATACAATGCTCCAAATTCTGTCCACATCATAACAGCCCAGTGTTCCCCTATTTTCACCTGCAAAAAATGCCCGGAAAAATCCAAGATAAATATTGTCACGATCCTCATGACGAACTGGTCGAAACGAGTACCTGCAAGTTCAAATCCGAGTTTCCTACACTGAGATACAAATTCGTCAAGGGAAACACCCCAAAGAAATCTGTACAGGATTTCAGCATCCAAGAACTCAGGGAGAAGAGAATTTTCACCTTCGAAAAATATTCATAAAAATATGAGAAAAATCCAGGAGATTTCTTGCGAAATGTAGATGAAAAATGCCTCCTAAAATGCCTCGATCCGACGCCTGTGCGCAAAGATATAGCCAAAACACCACAGTGCTGTCCAAAAATCCGTGAAGAAAAATGGGTCAAATGGAAGCTCGGGAAACTCCAAGGTCAGCATGGAAAACGAGGAAACTCAAAACACAGAAGTTGGAGTCCTACCTGTCAAGAGTCCAACGGCGCAAGAATCGCCGGAATCGGAGGTCGGGGTGAGCCGGGGGAGTCTGTGCACTAAACTGCGACGAAACGGGTCGCCGGTGTAGAAGCGTCACTGTGCGCCGCGTCGCAGAAAAAGCCGAAGAGATGACCTCCAAAAATCCTCAAAATCCTCTGAAGTATTGTGCACTGTGAGAGGAAGAACTTCCCTGAGGAGCTCTCTGTGAAAAGAAGTCCAAAAGCCCGAAAAGAAAACCAAGGAAGCCTATTTGTAGGCCCAGCCCAACACTGTGTTGGGCCGGATTCGGGCGCGGAATTCGGGCGCCCGAATCCGCCAACACGGGTTGCACCAATCCCGTCCGACGCGCCCGGATTCCTGAGGTGCTGCCACGTGTACCTGTAACATGGGACAGCGATGCAAGGTCCCCCGTCGCGCGCCACGCGTCCCCCCGCGGTCAGCGGGGGTAGGTACGGCCCGCCAATGGCGCGCTGATGCGTGGCCGCACTCGAGTGCGGCCGACAGCGCGCCTGGCGCCTCTGCGCGCGCGCCGTCCCGAGGTGCCCCTCCGCGCACACCGTGGACCGAGCGTTCGTGAGCCAACCAATGCCAGGCCGCCACGTGTCCATGCACCCGGTCCACCGAGCCCGCACAAACTCACTGGTCCGCGCCGCGTGCGCCGGCCATTCCGGGCACGCCACGCGTCCCCCGCCCGCGGTCCATGCACCTGCCGCGCCTCCCCGTGGACCGAGCTGCGTGAGCCGGCCAATAACAGGCCGCCACGTGGCTCAGGCCGGTCCACGGTCACCTCCCATGCACCGAAAACCAATAAAAACTTCCGGGAGTCCCTTTTTGGGCATCCGACTCAGAATCAAACAAGCAAATAGCCGTTTTCAAGCGTTTTTCCGTGCTGAATCCAATTCCAACCTCTGTTCGGCCAAAAACCTTTTCAAATTTTTAGCAAATGCAGCCGAAGTCCAATACAGCAAAAGATACCTCACAGGGTCTATCTGTGGCATCCCTTTGATGCACTATGGGCCAGACACACCAACAATAGGTGTTCTACACAATGGATTCACCAGAAAAGTTGCATGGAATTCTGGACCACTACATCCTCCCCCACTAAAAGGAGTTTCGTCCACGAAACAAGAAAAACAACCAGACGTACCTCAACCGGAAGCCTCGAACAGAAAAGGGGTAGGTAACGCACATCACTGTCCCTAACTCTCAAGTACCCTCGCGCTCCTCATGAAGGCTCCACAAGATCTTCAAGTACGAAATGGCCCGGTTGCGCAAATCCCCTCACCTCACGAGCAAGAACTCGCAACGGGCGCTCCTCATATCCAAGGTCCTCACCGATCTCCAAGGAAGTGAAGTCGAACGCGTGCGAAGGGTCGGATAGAACGGGGACTGAGCTTTCCACGAACACTAATTCTTCGAACTTCTTTCGAAGGCGGGACCTCCAAAAGACTTGATCACCCCAATTGAAACTCTAAGTCTCGCCGCCGAGTATCGGCGTAGCTCCTCTGACGGCTCTGGGCCATCTCAAGATGTCGGCGAGCTATTCTGGCTTTATCCCCTGTCTCCAATAGTAAATCCGGTCCCAAAGTCCTCCTCTCACCCACGTCACTCCAATACAAGGACGACCGACACTTGCGTCCATACAACGCCTCGAACGGATCCATCTGAATGCTCGCCTAATAGCTATTGTTGTATGCAAACTCAACCAATGCTAAGTGCCGGTACCACCCTCCTCCAAAATCCATAACGCACGCTCTCAATATATCCTCGAGGGTCTGTATGGTGCGCTCAGGCTGTCCATCGGCTTGGGGGTGGAACGCTTTGCCAAATCGGAGCTGGGTCCCCAAGGCTGACTATAGACTCCCTCAAAATGCGATACAAGCCTCGGGCCCCTAACTGACACCATCGGGGCGGGTACACCGCGTAGCCTCACCACCTCATCCAAATACAACTGTGCAAGACGCTGCAACGACCAAGCCATCCGTACAGGCAAGAAGTGTGCAGACTTGGTGAGTCTATCCGCGATAACCCGGATCGCTTCGGATTCACTCTGCGCCCCCCCCCCCCCCCCGGCAATCCTGTGACGAAATCCATAGTGATGTGGTCCCACTTCCACTCGGGAATTGGAAGACTTCTCATCTTGCCAGTAGGAACCCGGTGCTCGACCTTCACTTGCTGACAAGTTAAACTGTGAGCCACAAATCTTCCAATGTCCCGCTTCATTCCGAACCACCAAAAGTGTACCTTGAGGTCCTTATACATCCTAGTACCACCAGAATGACTGGTAAAAGGTGTATAATGGGCCCCTCTCAACTCTGGTCTCTGTACCGTAGTACTCCCGAGCTATCCACTGCAAAATCCCCCATCTGATCTGCCTAAAGCCGTGATCTGATTCTCGTCAAGTGGGGGTCCTCACTCTGTGTCTCCCTAATCCTGTCCAACAGAGTGGGCTGCAAGACCATAGACATGAGTCTAGCAGAGACCCCAGGGAATACCATCTCAATCTGTAGACGCCTCAACTACTCCACAAGCGGTGCCTGCTGCGTGATCCACATGCTCAAACTCTGCACTGACCTCCTATCCAAATCATCTGCTACAACATTGGCCTTGCCGGGATAATAAAGGATACTCAAATCATAGTCCTTTAGTAACTCCAGCCACCGGCGTTGCCTCAAATTCAGCTCCTTTTGAGTAAACAAGTACTTCAAACTCTTATGATCAGTGTAAAAATCTCACAGTGCTCTCCTTAGAAGTAATGCCGCCACAACTTCAACACGAACACCACAGCCGCAAGCTCCAAATCCTGAGTAGGGTAATTCTTCTTATAATCCTTTAATTGCCGTGAAGCATAAGCAATTACCCTACTATGCTGAATCAAAACACATCTCAAACCGCTGTGAGAGGCGTCACTACAAATTACGAATCCATCGCCCCTCACTGGCAATGCCAGAACTGGTGCCCAAATCCAAACCCCTCATCCGCTCCTCAAAGCTCAACTGGCACAGTTCAGTCCAAACAAACCTTATCCCTATCCTAGTCAAACTGGTCAGGGGGATAGAGCTTCGCAAAGCCCTCTACAAACCAACGATAATAACCCGCTAAGCCCAAAAAGCTACGGACCTCAGTAACAGTCGTCGGTCTAGGCAAATCCCGAACAACATCAATCTTCATCGGGTCAACGGCCACTTCTGCGGCTGATACAAAGTGGCCTAAAATGCAACCTCCCGAAGCCAAAATTCGCACTTTTTAAACTTGGCATACAGCTTCTTCTCTCGCAGAAGCTGCAACACTATCCTCAAGTGCTCCTCATGCTCTATATCCCTCCGGGAGTAAATCAAAATGTCGTCAATAAACACAACGACAAACTGGTCCAAGTACGGCTGAAATACCCGGTTCTTCAAATCCATAATGTAGCAGGGGCATTGATTAAACCAAAAAGCATAACAGGGAACTCATAATGCCCGTACCGGGATCTAAAAGCCGTCTTGGGGATGTCCTCGACCCTCACCCCCGGCTGGTGGTAACCTGACTGGAGATCAATCTTCGAGAACACTGACGCTGTGACGCCCCACTTCCCAGGGGGTCACCCATCCTACTCTAGCTCTAGCACGCTTAACTCTCATGTTCCTCTTGGATCTTGCTACCATCCAAAATGCTATAGCCGGGTTAGAGATTTAGTCCTATTATATCATTTATATAGAGGACTAATCCAAATTCCGGGGGTGTCACAGACGCTCCCTGAACTCCACACACAAACGAAGCGACCCATCCTTCTTCTTCACAAATAGCACCGGCGCTCCTTAAGGCGATACACCTGGTCTCACAAAACTTTTGTCCATTTAATCCTGAAGTTGCGCCTTTAACTCTCACAGCTCAGCCGGTGCCATTCGGTAAGGAGCCTTAGAGATTGGCGTAGTTCCTGGGACTACGTCAATCAAAAACTCGATCTCCCTATCCGGCGGCATACTGGTCAGCTCCGGTGGAAGCACATTCGGGAACTCGTGGACAATAGGGATATCCTCGGGTCCCGGTGCCGCCGTAGGCTCCTTAACCACACAAGCCAAAAAGGCCACGCATCCACTGCGCATCATCTGCCCTACATGGTAAGTCGAGACTACCGAGGCGAAGAAAGAACTCTAGCACCCTCTACACAATCATCTCCTGGCCTGGCTCGCTAAAGGTCACCATTCATGCGGCGTAAATAATTGCCGTGAAATAGCGAGCCAGCCAAACATCCCAATTACTATAACAAAACCTCACAGCTGATACAGGACCATCAGGTCTGCTGGCAAAATCCATGACTCGATCTGCATCGGGCAGGACCATTAACACTCCTCCACATGCAAAGTGTAATCGGGAAACTGAACCTCTCGTGCACGTGGTAAAAGCCCTACCTCTAACCCATGCGATGATGCAACAGATCTACTAAAAGAATGCGATACTCGTATAACAAATAAAACATGAATCCAAATACCAGAAATAAATCATACCTGCCACTATACAGTCAGCCGTAGCAGAATCCCCCGCCTGTGCTAAGCCGCCCAGATCACTCAACATCGACTGTCTCTCACCAGAAGGGTGTGGAGGTGAAACTCGGTCTGCCTGGAGACCTGTCGATGAAGCTCCCGGTCGCAGCTGGGAAGTGGTAGGAACAGATGCCGAAATCGGTGCTGCACGTGCCGACAGAGGGCACGTAGCCCGGAAATGTCCAAACAGGCCACAAAGGTAGCAGCGTCCCGGCCGCTGATCACAAGTACTGACGAAGTGCTGACCTCCACAGATGATGCACCTGCCTGCCTGCTGAGGCTGCCTTTGCTGCCGCTGCCATCTCTGTAGCCGTGACCGCGACCCCTGCTGGGATGCGGTAGGGGCCAATGCTGGTGAAGGTGCTACTAAGGTCCGGAAGGGGCACGTAGCTCGGATGTGGCCTGGCTGCCCACATCGGAAGCATCGACCCTCCCTCAAGTCACAGGTATCAGATGGATGCTGCTCCCTACAGAAAACGCACCGGGCCTCTGAAATCCACCAGGTCCTCGTCGATCAAGACGCCCACGGCCAGGAGGCTGGGGCCGCGGGGGTCGTTATGGCCTCCCAGAACTGGCCTGTCCATCATCATCGGGGGCTGGGCGTTTCCTGTCTGGACGTTGCTCTGAAGCCCCGGCCCCCTCGCCAACCGCCAAGTCACCCCGCTGCGCCAGTAACTGCTCCAGGCGCTGGTCCTGACGAAAGCTCCTCGCCACAAACTGGGTCACCAAAGCCCGCAGTTCTCCCAACTCGGCGGATACCGCCCGCTCAGACTCCTCGGAAGGTGCGGGGGTACCCCGGGTGGGTGAACGACGACGCGGAGACATCCTGCCACAGGAAACCAAAAATCAGTAACAAAACCCCACAAGACCCAATCTAGAGAAAGTCAAAGACATCCCCATATTCTGCAACTTTATGTTGTCTGCAGCCAACATAATTGTTCAACAGAAATAGAGTACGTCGATCCCTCTTCACTCACTGGAAGAGTCAACTGACCAAAATCACCGACTTCGCAAAATATCACGCCACTCACGCCCTATCATCCTAGGGTCTGCCAAAAGCCTAGGGTTTTCCTAAGTCCCAACCGACCTATCCCTAAGCTCTGATGTAGTAACCGTGATTTTTAAAATCCAAAATTTAAGTTTAAATAATTTTTTGGATTATTTAAATGGCAAAAAAATGGGAAATTAGTAGAGTAATAGTGGCCCTAAAATACCGACTTTTGATCGGAGCCTGATCTCGAAAATCCGAGAGCACCATTGCGATCGTTTCTACGAAACATGAAAAGTTCATATTCACTTGACGACGATCCAACGGTTGGATCTTCCGCAAAACAGCGAAGAAGAACGGGTCCCAAAACTTAAGTTGTGAATAGTAACCCTATGTTTCAAATCCCCTTTCGACCACTATTGGCCGATTTATTATCCGGAACCTTGACATAGGGGTATGAGTAGTCGAACCTAGCTAATTTCGATGTTTTGAGCGCAATGGCACTAACGGTTTTCGCGTTTGGCGATCCGGGTGCATCGAAGTGCGTGCGTCAGACTGTAATCTGTCGAATTAGATGGCCCGAGATTTTATACGAGCGCCAAACTAAGCAAACATATAGGCTACTTGATAGGTCTCAACGAGCCGGACGTCGTGGCGAAGTCTGTTTCGCAATTTGTCGAGCGGATTTTCTCGAATTGCGTGAAAAGTGTCGAAAAATCAATATTTTCTTAAAGAATCTATATATTTTGTGTACCAAAAATTTAGTGGATTAATCTATAAGGTTCTGGGTGCATTTTACATCTCCTGTGAAGATCCCAGAGGTTGGGGTTGAGTGTGAACCGGGTTTGAGGTTATTTTGCAAAGAATCTTGCATTTATGTTATTGTGTCTCTTAGTCTTCTTTGGATACATGCCCGAGGGGTCAGTGAGGAATACAAGGCATCAACCTTGCCTCTGTAATTCTCACTTGGATGCCCGAGTGCTGGGAGGCCAAGGACACAAAAACCCATTAGAGACCAAACCCGAGAGAGAGAGCATGGAAGCTTGAACCAAACTCTTCCAAGGTGGAGTTGGAGTGCTCTGAGGATTTCTCTGGTGACTGTGGACTCTGCTGGAGTTGGCCGAGGTCGCGCGAAGAAGAAGAAGAAGAAGGAACCCGGCTTCTTCCAATCTTCCTTGAATCCGGCCAAGGTAAGAACTCATTAACCAAAGGATGTTTGAGCCCGAGACCTTTGGAAGTAGCTTATATAGGTCCCTAGGATTCCTCGTACCAAGCCTGAGCTTCCCATGCACGTTGCATGGCCGGCGGGAGCAAATAATGGCCAGAAACCTAGCCGAGCTCCGCCGCGGCCGTTCTTGTTAACCAGGGGACCAAAATGAAAAATAAAATGATAGGTATGGACTGTATGATCTATAGAATATTTCTGCAAAGTTTGAGCAAATATGGTTGAGTAATTTTGAAGAAAATCGAAACCCTAGTTTTTCGGGTGTTTGTATGTTGGCAGAGCTTTGTGCTCCGGCGTCGGCGAGCTTCTCCGCCGCCGGCCACATGCCTAGAACTGTTGCTGGGACCAAGGGGACTTCAACTATGCATTTGCATGGCTTCCATGCATCTTGAAAGTCAAGATGCCATGGTTGACCCGAGAATGAACCAAGAAGCCTTCGCCGGCATTCCGGCCAACTCCGGCCGGGATGGTCTGGTCCAGAAGCTTCCTGTGGTCCCTTAGAAGCTTTCCATCCAAGTTGGAAGACTCCAAGTGGTCTCTGGAAAAATCCGCCATTAGAGGCGAAGAAGCTCCAAACTGAGCTTGCTCCGCCGCCGTCGCCGCCGTGCCCTGTCGCCGGGCACGGGTCCAGGTGAGTTTGCCTTGAGTTTTAAGAAGGTTTGTGCAAGTGGTTTGATCCCAGATCCCTTAGTTGAGTAGTCACGAATTTCAATGCCATAAGCATCATCTTCTTCCTCGAAGCCGCGGCTAACCTGGGGATTTGGCTGCTCCAAGTTGTATACAAATGCTCCTGCAACTTGGAGGAGTAAGTTGATCCATGTTATATTGCCCCAGGTTCAGTATTGGCCGAGAACAAATTCAATTGTTGGCTAGGTATATGATGTATATATTGTGCACATAAGGTGTTTGTGGTAATGCCTAAAAGAAAGAAATTATGGAATTGGACTTTGATGTAAATATGAAAAATGCTCCAAATTATCCCTTGAGCTTGATGCTCACTTCAGATCAAACAGGATCTGTGTGGAATAGTGTTTGGGGCATTGTGTATGTTGTTAGTAAGCAAGGTGTTGGATCTTGTTGATCCATCAATGCAGGGCTGCAAATAGGGCAAGCCCTGTGCTTTTTAAGGCATTTTGAACATATACCTAAAACAGATTTTAGAGTGGATTAATAAAAGTTAAGTTATAGTGAAATCAACCTCTAAGTGAATAGTTTAGCCCAAAGTTGATTCCGGGCTGTTTGCAAAGCCGCGACAGTGAGCTCCTGGCTATTTTGGGGTCACTGGACGCGATGCTCGCGTTAAAAATAAGTTTTGATAAGCCGGAGAAACAAAAATACATTTAGGCTAGGTTAGAGAAGTATATTATGGCCGAAGTTTTCCTCGGGTTCCGTGCTGCTGCAAATGGGTGAGCACGGTGTCCAGCAAGATAAATGTCACCTGCTGGAAGTGACGGTTCGTTAAAATGGATCTTCAGTTGAAAGAACGAGCGAAAACAGTGCTAAAAAGATTATGTTGGTCTAAGTGTGATTGTCAAACACTGAGGTTAAGTAATTAAAAGGGTTAAGTTGACTTGAAATAAGTTAGAGTTGATCCCTGATCAATATGTTTGATTCAGGTTGGTTCAGTTTGCCTCTGGTTTCGAGCGTTCGGTTGATACAGTTAGTCGCCTGCACAACGACAGGTGGGTTTATCTTCGGTCCGGGCTTTATCATTTCGGCCCTCTGTGTACGGTATTGGTTGGACCCATGTTCTTGTTAGCCTAGATGATATTGAAGCCTGCCTTCCTTTTGATCAGTTTTATTTTGCTATAAACGTGTTTTTATTCAACCAATGTTTTGTCTCCAAGCATCGCAGAGTCGCCGGAGTCTGTTCTTGTTTGATAGGACGAAGGCATTGCTCTTCGAGGTTTGGACATAGAACATGTTTTCAAAATGTTTTCCTAAAAAGATTGTTAGTTTTGCATGATTGATTCTCAGTTGCTTCCAGTTATTATGACTTTATTCCTGGACATTTGCCATGCCTGATTGGTCATTAGCTAGCTTGCACATTTATACTTGATTATCAGTATTCTGATCCATGTTATAGTAGTTGATGATTATTCCTGCATATGAGTTGAGATTCAGTTGATTCTGATATTGCATCCTTGGTTGGATTAGTTGATGATTATTCGTGTATATGAGTTGAGATTCAGTTGATTCTGATATTGCATCCTTGATTGGATTGTTTTGGCTTGTTGTTGATCAAATGTTATGCTGGTAAACACATGATTTAATTCAATAAATATTTTTACCGAACATCGTAGGGTCGCCTGAGTCTGTTCTTGTTTGATAGGACAAAGGCATTGCTCTTCGAGGTTTGGACCTAAAACTTGTTTTCAAGATGGTTTTCTCAAAAACATGTGTTTAGTTGTGCCTGATTGGTTAGCCTGCATGATTGGTATTTAGTTGCTTTCAGACCTGGATATTTACCTGAGTATCAGTACTTCTGATTATATCTGATCCATGATTCATGTTGCTGATTATTCCTGCATATGAGTAGAGTTTCAGTTGGTTTTGAGTTTGCATCCTTGTTGGAGATTGTTTCATCTTGTTGCTGTTCTTTTGAGTTGTGATTCTGTTGGCTTATACTGTTGCATCCCAGTGGGGATTTTCCCGGCTTGTTGCCAATTACCCGGTCAGTGGACCGTGAGTTTGAGCATTTGCATTTGATCGCCCGCACCGTTGTACTTCACGAACATTGCCGGGGTCGCTCCCCGTGGATATTGTTCTTTACCGATGAAGTGGTTAGCAATAGCGACCCGTGGCCCCTTGTGGGGGGAATGCCAACCAGGTGGTGCCAGGTGGGCAATTTTGCCTGAGGTCTTGTGGGACCAATATGGTGGCTTGTGATTGGGTAATTTGATATATCATCTATTTGATGCATATGTTGCTATTAGTCTGCTTTTGTCTTATCTCATGATTTCTGATTCTGTTGTCAACATATTCATTATTTGATACCTGTCTATACAATTATTCAGCATGCTCGGTTCATTATATTCCTGTCAAGATTATACATATTCCTGTTGGTTATTCATTCGCTTCATAAATGCTTACCTAATGTGATCTTTACTATCCGCTAGTATTATATACCAGTAGGTACGATCTGCTATTTCTCGGCTCGTCGTGCCCACTGGGATACACTCCGGTGTGTCTCACACCCTCGGGTGACTGTTTTTCAGGTCGAGCGGGTGTTGGGATGTCGGGACGAATTGGCGAGGTATCGATATAGAGGTTGACCCTGGACAGCTGAAAAGTTATGTAATAGATGTTTGAGAGAAAGGAAATTGTATTTCAGTTGTATATTTGTAAAGATAGTTGTAAAGTTTACTTGTTACTGTTGTTTGTAGTACGTAGTTAGTACTTTGATGTTGTTGCCAAGCTAGCCGTGCATATATAGAAAAGGCTCAATTCCATAGGGGATTGGGGCTCTTCTATATATGTGGCGGTCTGTCATTGCCCTGGCTGTTTTTGCAACTCTGAAAAAAAAAAAAAAAAAAAATTTAAACACTGGTTTTTGAACTCGGGGCGTGACATCTGATACCAACTAATCTGTCACGCCCCGGGTGTAAACCAGAACCCGGGCCCGTCCACAGATCCGCCGTGTACACAGAATTTTCCGTGTACACGAAGCGCTGGTAACCTGCTCAGATATAAAAGATATAGATAAAGGAGCAATAAATAGAGCTAAAATAAGTCTACTACATCTCAGACTACAACTGGAAAGTAAAAGCATAATAAAAACTCTCAAAATACAAGTGTCTCTCCCAGCTCACCAAATAAGTACAAACAGCTGGCAAGAGCCAGGCCCAAAATAACTACAACTGTCTGAGAAAAGAAAGGGGTAGAACCGATACACGACTAAGCTCGAAATCGGGGTAGATGAACTATCTAGTTAGCGATCTGCTTACCTCGGTCTGCCCGAGACGGCCTTGCAACTCCCGCAGAAGACTCTGCAAAACAAAGGGGGAAAAGAAGAGAAAGACAATAGGGGTGAGAACTACTATAAAGAACAGTAGCCTCCCCTAGTGGGAAAACCTCAAACTCTGACGTGCCCACTAGGACTACTAGAGGCAAAAAGGGAAAAACAGTAGTAAGCTATAAAGGCTACTGATAAGGAAAAACTATCACTACAATGCCTCTAAATGCAGTATCAAAAGAGATGATTGTAAGAATGCATCAGAAAACTGTATCTGTCCAAATAACCCAATCATGTGCCACCAGTAGAACTGGCATTGCCTGCTCAGCGGAATCTGCACACATGGCTCGAAACTGCGGGATCGGCCCACATGGCTCGCATCCTAAAATAAGTAACAGATCGGCAACTATAACCGTCCGATCGCACACTCCGGAGTGGCACTCGAGGGGAGCGACCCACACGAGTAAAATAGCTCTGTAACAAGTATCTCAGTCTAGCAGGACTTTGATCATGACTATGATCAAAGTGGAAATCTCTATCCACTAAAGGAACCCCGATCCCCCAATTTGGTAGAATAGTGCTCAATAAGAGGGAAACTCTATCCACTAGAGTAATCTGATACCCAATCTGATGCATAAGTAAAACATCCGGTCAACCGCCCAATGTCCGCGGTCGCCGCAACACCCCACAAGTCCAAATCTGATAAAGTAATCAACAGCTGGCTAACCGCCCAATGTCCGCGGTTGCCACAATGCCCCACGATCCATAATCGAGTCTAATCTGACCCTGACTCGATGGCCTCGACTACACTATCCCATACCCCTGCTCTAACTCGAGCAACATGCAACTGAATAGAAAGGAGAACAGCTAAATATGGTTTCTCCTAAGTCATTTCCCAATATGATAGTGCAGCAGTAAATAGTGGCCTAACCAGATGTCCAACCAAGCATGCAATTGTCCTGTACTTGGTAAAATAGATGCAAGTGTCCATGAAATAAAGCATGCTGGCAACAATTCATCACAATGGCCTAAGTACCCTATGTACTAGTAAATCATGCATAATATCCACAATGTTACTAATAGAGCCTTCTATCTCTCAAGTGATATTACCATTCTAATTCACTAATGTCATTAGTAAGTAAGTACTAACATATATCCCATCTATCTCACATAAGCATGCAAATATTGTTCAAGGGGTGTAATTAGCTTCCCAACATGGTAAACACTCCAATAAGCCTAGTGGGTAGTCAAAAGTAAGAGATTCGCAACAACACCCACCTCGAGCGCTAAATCCTGGTCCCAAAAGTGAAGTCCACGCTCGGTCCAAACGCTCACCACAACACTGCACAACATTCCCCAAAAGAACAATACATAAATAAATCATACAATGCTCCAAATTCTGTCCACATCATAACAGCCCAGAGTTCCCCTATTTTCACCTGCGAAAAATGCCCAGAAAAATCCAAGATAAATACTGTCACTATCCTCGCAACGAACCGGTCGAAACGAGTACCTGCACGTTTAAATCTGAGTTTCCTACGCTGAGATACAAATTCGGCAAGGGAAACACCCCAAAGAAATCTGTACAGGATTTCAGCATCCAAGAACTCAAGGAGAAGAGGATTTTCACCTTCAAAAAATATTCATAAAAATCTAAGAAAAATCCAGGAGATTTCTTGCGAAATGTAGATGAAAAATGCCTTTTGAAACGCCTCAATCCGACGCCTGTGCGCAAAGATATAGCCAAAACACCACAGTGCTGTCCAAAAATCCACGAAGAAAAATGGGTCAAATGGAAGCTCGGGAAACTCCAAGGTCAGAACGGAAAACGAGGAAACTCAAAACAAAGAAGTTGGAGTCCTACCTGTCGAGAGTCCAACGGCGCAAGAATCGCCGGAATCGGAGGTCAGGGTGAGCCGGGGAGTCTGTGCACTAAACTGCAACGAAACGAGTCGCCGGTGTAGAAGCGTCACTGTGCGCCGCGTCGCAGAAAAAGCCGAAGAGATAACATCCAAAAATCCTCAAAATCCTCTGAAGTATTGTGCACTGTGAGAGGAAGAACTTCCCTGAAGAGCTCTCTGTGAAAAGAAGTCCAAAAACCCGAAAAGAAAACCAAGGAAGCCTATTTATAGGCCCAGCCCAACACTGTGTTGGGCCGGATTCGGGCGCGGAATTCGGGCGCCCGAGTCCGCCAACACGGGTTGCACCAATCCCGTCCGACGCGCCCGGATTCCTGAGATGCTGCCACGTGTACCTGTAACACGGGATAGCGATGCAAGGTCCCCCGTCGCGCGCCACGCGTCCCCCCGCGGTCAGCGGGGGTAGGTACGGCCCGCCAATGGCGCGCTGACGCGTGGCCGCACTTGAGTGCGACCGACAGCGCGCCTGGCGCCTCTGCGCGCGCGCCGTCCCGAGGCGCCCCTCCGCGCACACCGTGGACCGAGCGTTCGTGAGCCAGCCAATGCCAGGCCGCCACGTGTCCATGCACCCGGTCCACCGAGCCCGCACAAACTCACTGGTCCGCGATGCGTGCGCCGGCCATTCCGGGCACGCCACGCGTCCCCCGCCCGCGGTCCATGCACCTGCCGCGCCTCCCTGTGGACCGAGCTACGTGAGCCGGCCAATGACAGGCCGCCACGTGGCTCAGGCCGGTCCACGGTCACCTCCCATGCACCGAAAACCAATAAAAACTTCCGGGAGTCCGTTTTTGGGCATCCGAACTCAGAATCAAACAAGCAAATAGCCGTTTTCAAGCGTTTTTTCGTGCTGAATCCAATTCCAACCTCTGTTCAGCCAAAAACCTTTTCAAATTTTCGGCAAATGCAGCCGAAGTCCAATACAACAAAAGATACCTCACAGGGTCCATCTGTGGCATCCCTTTGATGCACTATGGGCCAGACACACCAACAATAGGTGTCCTACACAATGGATTCACCAGAAAAGTTGCATGGAATTCTGGACCACTACAGTGATACTATCCGAAATAAGACGACTGAAAAGGAGTCGTTTAATTACCTACAGGACGAGTGTTTAAAATGCGTCATACTTTGAATTTGGTTTACTTCCATTTGTTGTTGGTCATATGCATATAGTTCTTGAAGGAAATTACACAAAAAATAAAACTAAGAGAGTTGCTTTTGTGTTTTAAAATATGCAAGTGTGGACATATAACTAAAGTACTGTTCTTCCTAATATTCATCCCCTTTCTTCTTTCGGGGGCAACGATGACAGTGCAGGAAAAATCTAACTTTGGAAGGCCTCTTTAGGCAACCGGTTAGAAATGATCCTTCAGTCTATTGGAGCTTATTTACTCCAGGAGTACTTCGGGATAATCTATACGTTTCTACATTTGCTACATCTCAAAAAATGCTATCATAGTGTGTCATACACTCCTGTCTTTTTCTAAACCACCCAAATAATTTCCTCTTTCGCTTTTGTATTTCCTGCTGTCGCATTCAATTTCTCTAATATCTTTTACGTACGTTGCCGTTTGTTAGGTTCTCTTTTTTTTGGGCAACGATAATGGTGCAGAAAAAATTAACTTTGAAAGACCTCTTTGGGAAAACCCAAAAACGGCGCTCTTACAACACTTGGCGGCTCCCCGCGCGTCCACCCACGCGGACGCCGTCGCCCGCAGCGTTTGCCCGCGCGGATGTGTTATACTCTCCTTTCTTTCCCTAAAGTACCCAAATCATTTCCTCTTTTGCTTCTCTATTTCCTACTGTCGCATCCAATTTCTCTACTCATTATTTTCATACTCATAATACATATTAGATGTGGCTTTCGATGACTTGCTCTTTAATATAAAAGAGCTAATCTATACATAATGATTGATTTCGTAGGAAATTGGTTAATCTTATAGATTCACATGATTACCTGCATATATTTCTGAGCCCTCCCCCCCTCCCCCCCCTCCCCCCCCCCCCAAAAAAAACAAAAAAGTAACTCCTCTGTCATTATGTTGAGTGCTGCTTGCTTTCTACTATGTTCCAAATGCTATCTTATACATTGCTTCAATTCGCGCCAGAATTGTGTGACTTCAGTTTTTTTTTATTCATGCTTTGCACTACGTACATTATTGCTCTCCTAATTATGGTGTAAGTTAATGATAGGATGCAATTAAATACTTGCAAATGAGTTGTAGGACACACTTAAAAAATTGGGAACGAATTCCGTTGTTCTTGCTTTCATTCTTTTCTAAAAATTTTACTGTCTACGATGGTGACTCCTCGCTTTAATATTAGGTGCAGCAAATGTGGATTGCATTTACCTCAATTACCTACTGTTGTTTGCTGTATTTTCTTCAGAGTATTCTCTTTATTTTTCATTGTCCTATATAAGCTACGCTTTCCTTTCTTCTCTCTTTTACCTAATCTTCCGATGGAATGCTTTCCTTTTTCCTTACTTTTTATGTACTCTTTCGATGGAAATTCGGAGATTTCAAGCTTTCTTCCTTACTCCAAAATATGTAGAACAGTGATCATTTTTGTTCTTTCTCTTCGTTCAAAGATTAGGTTTAAAATCAGAAAAATTAACTATTTTCCCTAAAACTGTGGTTTGGTATACAAAGAATAAGATACTTGAAATAGACCTGTGCTCGCGCATAGAGCAAATACTTCTATTGTGTACCCTCAATTGATGCAATCGCAGATGTTCCAATTGTACGTGCTAT
Organism: Tillandsia leiboldiana; assembly: GCA_029204045.2. Lineage (NCBI taxonomy): Eukaryota > Viridiplantae > Streptophyta > Magnoliopsida > Poales > Bromeliaceae > Tillandsia > Tillandsia leiboldiana. The sequence goes on from CM055069.1 coordinate 17,597,073, forward strand.
TACCTTACTATTGCTTCAACCTTACTACAGGAAAAGACGAAACGAAAACGGCAAACTATTGGATTACAGAAATTGGAGGTTGGTGCAGTACAAGTTACTCAACACTTAACTACTACCATCCACATAGGGTATGTTCTTTTCAACTGCTTACTTTCTCTTGCCTAATTTCATGTGTTTGAAACTTACAATTCTCTGTGTATATGTGTATAATTTTTAAACAATAAATCCTATAATTTGAATTGTTCGTTCGACATTTTTATACAACATCTTTCTATATTTAATCTGTACTCGTATGTTTGATTGCTTATGTTTTGTTTGTTATTGACACGTTCTTTTAATTACAACTCTAGATATGTTCATGTTGACCAAATTGTTTACTTCTATAGTTTTAATTGTTTATGTTTTGTTTCTTATTACCACGTTCTTTTAATTACAACTCTAGATATGTGCATGTCGTTAAAATTGTTTATTTCTATAGTTTTTTATTAGGGAGGGTTGGATTACATTATAAATTTATTAAAGATTTCTGTATTTACTTTTTACTAGGCTTGATATATATTGTATGTTGTGGAAACAAGTTTTACAAATTACATTTCAGACTCATTGCTTACCAATTTGTACATTTTCGCTAAAAAATCACTACTATAATTATGTCATTATTTGAAAGTGCGCTTTCCATTTACTTGAATGTGTCATGTGATCTTAATTGGTTCATAGTTTGAAGTACGCCAATCTTACGACTTACAACTTAATTATTCCGTATGTATCTATGTCAACTTTGTTTTACAAAAAATGTTTTTGTATATAGTTATAAATCAGGAAATGTACACATTTTTCTCACAATTCTAATTTTAACACGAAAGATTTTATTTGTGTAAATTACACTCATGTTTGGATATCTTGTAGTAATCTAGAAAATTAAAGACTTTATAATTACCTTTGGAATTTATAAAATTGGTAATTTTGGCAAAAGTGAGAATTTTTAGTACAATAGTGGCCCTAAAATACCGACTTTTGATCGGGGCCTGATCTCGAAAATTTGAGATCACCATTGCGATCGTCTCGACGAAACATGAAAAGTTCATATTCACTTGTCGACAATCCAACGGTCGGATCTTCCACAAAACAGCGAAGAAGAACGGGTCCCACAACTTAAGTTGTGAATAGTAACCCCTATTTTAAATGGCCCTTCGATCGTCATCGGTCGTTTCACTGTCTGGAACCCTGACATAGGGGTATGAGTAGTCGATCCTAGCTAATTTCGACGTTCTGAGCACAATGGCACTGACGGATTTCGCGTTTGGCGATCCGGGTACATCGAAGTGCGTGCGTCGGTTTGCGACCTACAGAACTAGTTGGCCCGAGATTTTATACGAGTGCCAAATTGAACAAACAAATACGCTACTTGACAGGTCTCGACGAGCCGGACGTCGTGGCGAAATCTATTTTTCGTTTCGACGACCGAAACTCCTCGAAATGCGTGAAAAGCACCGAAAAAGGGGGTATTTTCGCAAGAAACCTAATATTTTATGTGTCAAATTCAAAGAGGCTTATAGGATGGGGTTCTGGGTGCATTTGTTACTTACAGGAGGGACCCTAGAGTTTAGGGTTGTTTGTGTAGGGGGTTCTTTGAAATTTTGCAAATTCTATGCATTAAACCCTTGTGACTTTTGGGTTTCCTCGTGGGAGGTTACACGAGGTGGCTCTTGGGATTTCTAACTCCCAAGAGTTATTCCTCATAAGCCCGGAGTGCTGGGTGGCCGAAGAGACACCAACTCTTTGAGGAGGATCCGAGAAAGAGAGTGAGAAGGAGAGCTTGGAACCAAACTTTTCCAAAGTTGGTTTGGAGGTTTCTGGAGTTCCTGTGGTGATCTCCTGTGTCTGTGGACCATCTTGAAGGTTGCTGTGGCTGCGCGAAGAAGGAGGAAGTGAAACCGGCTTCTTCCATCTTCAACAACTCCGGCAAAGGTGAGTGCTTTAAACCTCGGTTTGTTTGAGCCCGAGACCACTAGCAGTAGCTTAGTTAGGTTCTTGTGATGCTTCGTGTCAAGTTTGAGCCCCCCATTCACGGCCGGTTGCCGGCGGGAGAAACATCTCGCCGGAAACCTAAGGTTGCTCCGCCGCGACCGTTCTCCACAACCGCTGGACCAAATACAAAACTAAAATCATGGAAAAAATCTGTAGGAGATGAGTACCATCTCCACAAAATTTGGTGGAGTTTGGTTGAGTAACCACCTCGCAGTCTTGAACCTTAATTTTGGGTTTCTTGCACATTCGGCCGAGCTTTTTGCTCCAGCGCCGGTAGGCTACCCCACCACCGGCCACTTGCCCAGAAGTGTTCCTGGGAGTGAGGAGAGTCCAACCATGCATTTGCATGGCTTCCATGCATCTTGAAAGACAAGATGCCATGGTTGACCCGAGAATGGATCAAATCACGGCCGCCGGCGCTCCGGCCATCTCCGGCCGGAGTGGGATGGACAGGAAGCACATTGGAGGTGGGTAGAAACTATCCATCCATGTTCGGAGGCTCCATGTTGTCTCTGGAGAAAACCGCCATTAGAGGTGAAGAAGCTCGAAATGGAGCTTGCTCTGCCGCCGTCGCCGCCGTGTCCTGTCGCCGGGCACGGGTCCAGTTGAGTTTGATGTAAGATTTAGCAACTTTTTGGTCAAGTTATATGGTCCCATATGCTATGGTTGGATGGTCACGATTTTCAAAGCAAGCATACTTCATCTTCTTCGTTACTCCGGCCATTCCATCCATGCAATCTTGGCCCAGGCTTGCAGAGAAGGTAGAGGAAGCTATATAGATCATTTCCCTCCAAGTCTTATAGCATTTGGTCCAGTATTTGCAGAGATCAAGCTTGAACTTTGGCTTGTGTGCTTATATGTGAATGGTGCACACCAGATATTTGATAAAATGCCACAATGAAATTTTATACAGAATTAGGCTTCGATGTAAAAATGAAAAATGCTTCAAATGGTTCCCTGAGCTTGATGCTCACTTCAGATCAAAGTGGATCTGTGTGGATTAAAGTTTGGAGCATTGTGAATGTTGTATGCAAGTTAGGTGTTGGTTCTGGTTGAACCAGCAGTTGCTGGGCTGCACAAGGGCAAGCCCCAGTGTTCTTGAGTCATTTTAAACTTATGGCACAAGCAGAATTTTAAATGGCACAATAAAACTTAAGTTGTAGAGTTGTCAAGCTCTAGGGTTTGTTTTATGGCCCAAGGTTGGTTTTGGGTTGTTTGCGGAGTCGCGATAGTGAGTTTTTCACTAATTTGGGGTCACTGAACGCGATGCTCGCGTTTAAATTAGGTTTTGTTGATCCAAAGAAACAAAAATGTGTTTAAGTCTAGGTTAGAGAAGTGTTTCATGGCCCAAAGTTTTCCTCGGGTTTCGTGCTGCCGCAAATGTGTGAGCACGGTGTTCAGCAAGTTAAATGTCACCTGCTGGAAGTGACGGTTCGTGAAAATGATTTTCCAGTTGAAAGAATGAGCGAAAACAGTGCTCAAAAAGCATTAAAAGTGCGGTTTTTGAAAACCTTAAGGGTCTAGGTAAGTTGTTGGTCGGGTTTGAGTTTTCCCTGATCAGTAATTTTGATTCAGGTTGGTTCGGTTTGCCTCTGGTTCCGAGCTTACAGTTGATACGGTTTAATCGCCTGCAAAACGTCAGGTGGGTTTATCTTCGGTCCGGGCTTTATCATTTCGGCCCTCTGGGGTACATTATTGGTTGGACCCCTGTTTTTGAAGCTTAGTTATTACGTTGAGCCTGCCTTCCTTATTGATCAGTTTCATAATGCTTTACGCCTGATTTATGACCTTTATCAGTTATCTGTTGCCTTACATGATTGATCTCAGTTGATTCCAGTATTTATATCATTATTCTGGACATTGCCATGCCTGTATGGTCATTAGATGTTTTAGCTTGTTTCTCCTGTTATGCTGCTAAACACATGATTTAATTCAATAAATGTTTTTACTGAACGTCGTAGGGTCGCCTGAGTCTGTTCTTGTTTGATAGGACAAAGGCATTGCTCTTCGAGGTTTGGACCTAAAACTTTATTTCAAAATGGTTTTCTCAAAAACATGTGTTTAGTTTTGTATGATTGGTTAGCCTGCATGATTGGTATTTAGTTTCTTTCAGACCTGGATAATTATTATACCTGATTATCAGTACTTCTGATTATATCCTGATCCATGTTCTAGTAGTTGATGATTATTCCTGCATATGAGTTGAGATTCAGTTGGTTTCTGATATTGCATCCTTGTTGGGATTGTTTCGTCTTGTTGTCGATCATTTGGTTTGAGATTCTGTTGGCATATTATTGTTGCATCCCAGTGGGGATTTTTCCGGCTTGTTGCCGATTACCCGGTCAGTGGACCGAGAGCTTGAGCATTTGCATTATGATCGCCCGCACCGTTGTTCTTCACGTACACTAGCGGGCTGATCCCCCGCAGCGGTGTACTTTACCGGTAAAGTGGTTAGCAGTAGCAACCCCTTGTGGGGGGGAATGTCAACCAGGTGGTGCCAGGTGGGCAGTTTTGCCTGAGGTCTTGTGGGACCAATATGGTGGCTTGTAATTGGGTAATTTGATATATCATTTGTTGATGCATATGTTGCCTGTTTAGCCTGCTTTTATCATATCTCATGATTTCCTGGTTCCTGCTTGAATATATTCATTTATCATCAGCATTTGTTCAATATCTGCCTATACAGTTACTCAGCATGCTTAATTCAGTATTCTTGATTATCAATAGACCTACTGATTGTTTATCCGCTTCTTCAGTATACCCCTGTTGAGATTTATATATTCCTTGTTGATTATTCATTCGCTTCATAATCAAGCTTACCTAATGTGATTATTACTATCCTCTAGTATTGTATGCCAGTAGGTACGATCTGCTATTTCTCGGCTCGTCGTGCCCACTGGGATACATGTACAGTGTATCTCACACCCCCTGGGTGACCATTTTTCAGGTCGTGCGGGTGCTGGGATGTCGGGACGAGTTGGTGAGGTTTCAAGTTAGATGTTGACCCTGGACAACCGAAAGATCATGTATAATCTGATAGTGAAGGAATATGTAATTCAGTTGTAAATTTGTAAAGTTAATTTGTAATCTCTGTTTATAGTTGTACGTAGTTAGTACTCTGATGTTGTTTCCAAGCTAGCCGTGCATATATAGAAAAGGCTCAATTCCATAGGGGATTGGGACTCTTTTATATATGTGGCGGTCTGTCATTGCCCTGGCTGTTTTTGCAACTCTGATTTTAAAAAAAAAAAAAAAAAATTTAGACGCTGATTTTGAACTCGGGGCGTGACATATCTTTATTTATTTTCTCCCTTCTTTCTTTGTTCCAAGATGTAAATATATTCTTCCATGCTTGCTTACTTCTTTCCTTCTCCAATTTTTTTAGCCCCCCTAGACAGTATCCTTCTGATGGCCATGATTCAACTCTCTTATCTTAAATTACTACAAGAAATAAGTGAGAAGCTAGGGGTTCAAACTCCTCAATGTGAGGTGACTTTGGTCGGCAAGGGGTGGTTCCTTGCATGCATAGAATTTACAGTTGTACGTGTTGGCTCGGGTGTCGAAACCCAGCGCTGCTGGGGTGGCCCGTCTCCTAATATGCAAGAAGCAAAGGAGGAGGCCGGTTGTTTCGCTGTGCAAAAAATAAAGTCTAAATTCGGATTGGAGATTAGGGATGTCAATTATGAGGACTATATATTGTATAGGAACATGTACCGTGAGGTGACTATTCAGTATGCTAATCTCTTGGGCGACTTCAATAACCTAAAAAGTGAATATAATACGTTAGAAAACTACTATGCCTCTACTGTTGCCCAGAATGCGGAATTGTTAGTTGAACAAGCAAAAATGCGGTCTAGAATTGATGAGTACCATGCCACCGTGAACTATCTTCGTCGAGGTTGTTCAGTTTCTTCAGCAAATCCATCTGAAGATAGCTCTGGTTCTTAGGTTTAAATTGAATGTCTCTTTAAGTCGTGTTTCATTTCTGTTTCCTACTTTCTAAGTTTTATGGAAATTTGTAATCTACCTATGGTGTTTCTTTTCTTCCTTCTTTGAAGTTAATTTTAGATTTTATGAAAATTTGTAATCCACCTCCTCAAATTGCGTGGCCTTTAAGCTTAACTATTCGATATGTCTCTATTTCAACAATTTTTAGCAAAAACCATTTGTGTACATAGCCAGAAATCACGAAATGTACACGCACACTTCTAATCTTAAAAATATATATATATATATATACTTTGTGTAAATTACTCATATGTTTCGACATCATTATTTATTTCTTTCCTCCGTCATTTATTTGTCAAATGTAAATATAATCTTCTATATTTCCTTCTTATCTTTCTTTGCCAGATTTTCACTTCCCATCGAACATGCCTCTGATGGTCGTTGTTAAACTGTCTTATCCTAAATATTAATTAGAATTACACCTTCTTTACTATTCCTTATTGTTGTCATAATCTACAATACCTTTTATGACGCATCGGCTTTTCTTTTTTGTTCAGTTGCCGTTATTTCTTATTCTCTACTGTTACCACCTATTGTTTATAGACACATTTGCACGTAATTTTACAGGCTTATATTTGACATCCTATATTTGCTTGCCGCATATTTGGAACAAAATAAAATGGATATTCCAACACTTACTCGTGAGCATAGGAAACAACACAGCCGCATTCTTAGCGAACGCATAAATAAAGGGATGGTACATTCTCTGAGATATATTTACCAACTAAATAGAAACAGAGTAATAGATAATGCTGGAGTACCGACAGATATTCGAACAATTTGTCGAGAGAATAGAAAACGACGTAAGAGTATTCTTAATCAGCGAAGAAATAAATACGCAATTCCTTGTCCGGAATATATACATGATTCAAGCAGAAACACAAATATAACGAATTACGAAATACAACCAACTTCTTTGGAAACTACGTGTTCTACTCCCGATCAATCATACGTTGGATTGCCACATTATAGGTGTCAATACTGTGGAGCTTTACTGTGGTACAGTGAACGAATCTACAAATCTCAAAAGGAATATACACCAAGATTCTCCTTGTGTTGCCAAGAAGGTCGAGTTGACCTACCACTGCTACATGGAGCGCCAGCTACTCTAGCTGCTTTGTTGGATTACCAAGGTGGAAAAGAAGCTAAGAAATTTCGTGACAATATTAGAGCATACAACTCTATGTTCGCATTTACGTCGATGGGTGCAAAAATAGATATAGAGATTAATAAGAGAATAGGACCATATATTTTTAGGATTAATGGTCAGAATTATCATATAATGGGTTCTTTTCTTCCGATAGACGGTCAGCGGCCTAAATTTGCTCAGCTTTATATTTATGATACTGAAAATGAAGTTGATAATAGATTAGAGGCGCTTGGGGTGAATACTAATGATGCCACTATTAGTAGAAATATTGTAGTACAATTGTTACATATGTTTGATATGGAAAATGAAGTGGTTAAAGCATTTAGATGGCGAGAGATCGTTTTGTACAAGACGGCTTCTTACCGATGAAATTGCGTTTAATTGGTACACGCAGGGAAAATTCGGAACAATATAATGCTCCTACCAGTTCTGAGATTGCTGGTTTAATAGTAGGTGATTTGGGTAGTTCGGATCGGCATCGTGATATTATTGTCGAACATAAAGCTGAAGGGTTAAAACGCATTAGTGATTTACACCCTTCTTTTATGGCAATGCAATACCCCATCTTATTTCCATATGGTGAGGATGGTTTTAGACTTGGCATACAATGTAAAGAGACAAGACGGAAGAAAACGAATTCTAGACAATATATTACAATGCGCGAATTTTATGCTTACAGAATTCAAAGCAGAGTAGGTGAAGGAAGCACATTGATACGAGGTGGTAAGCTTTTTCAGCAATATATTGTCGATGCTTTTTCGTGTGTTGAAGAAGAAAGGCTTCAATATATTAGAAAAAACCAATCTAATTTACGATCCGAATTATATAAAGGTATAAGAGACGCTGTGGTTGAAGGAGATGTAAATGGAGATGCTATTGGTAAAAGAATTATATTACCGTCGAGTTTCACAGCTGGTCCTCGCTACATGATTCAAAATTACCAAGATGCTATTGCTATATGCAGGCACTGTGGACCTCCTGATTTATCTGTTACATTTACCTGCAATGCACAGTGGCCTGAAATTCAAGATGCTCTGAAATTTATTCCTGGGCAAAGAGCTGAGGATAGGCCCGATATTGTGAGTAGATTATTTAAGATAAAATTAGAGGCTTTGATGACTGATATCAAGAAAGGTACTTTTTTCGGCCAATCAGTTGCAGGTATGTAATTGTTAAATATATTCTATACTTGACAGTTAATAACTCCTCAAATGTAACACATACTTACCGAATAATTATTTTCTCCAATTTTGTTTTATATGTCTTCATCCTTCTCCGGTTGTTCTGCAATCTATCTCCAGAATTATATACAGTGGAATTCCAAAAAAGAGGCCTCCCTCATGTTCACATTCTAATATGGTTACATGCGGAACATAAATATTTAACAAATACGGAAATAAATTCGATCATTTCTGCAGAAATACCTGTAGTAATCTGGAAATTCAAAATTTAAATTGAAAAATTCAAATGTCAATATGAATGAGAAATTGCAAAGTTAAACCTATGTGGTTGTGTACCGGGGTGCAAATTGCACAGTTTTTGGAGCACGATGTCTGCCTTTCAGATTCGAGTCGGATCTCGAAAATCTAAAATCGCTAGTGCGACCGTCTCGTCGAATCGATTGAAAATGATATAAACTGATTTTCGATCCGACGGTCGGATTGTCCAGAAATCAGCGATGAAGCTGGTAGGGCCCACGACTTAAGTCGTGAATAGTAACCTCCTGTTTTAATTCCCCGTCGAGTGAACGCTGACCGATTCACTGTCTGGAGTCCGGATTTAACGGTTCAGGTAGTCGATTTTAACCGCTTCATCATTCTAAGCACAGTGGCACTGGCGAAATTTGCATTTGACGAGCCTAAGGCATCGTAAAGCGTGCCGAACTGTATAGTTTACAGTATAAGATGGAATTTAAAAATTATGGAGCTAAATTTTAGCGAACCAAAATCGCTACCTGATAGGTTTCGTCGAGTCGGACGTCTTGGTAGTGTCCGTTTTTTAGTTTGACTGTCCGGTTGTCTCGAAAAGCGTGAAATCTGTGAAAAATCATAGTATTTTGCATAAAGGTGCTATATTTTATGTGTCGAATTGCTCCAAACTTGTGGAAGAGGGACCTCTGTGCATAATTGTTCTACAGTAAAGGACTCATATCAAAATACAAAGAGTTGAAGGGTTAGTTGGCATTTTATGCAATAGGTGTATTAGTATGTTAGGGTTGCATTGAGTGAACCCTAGCCGCAGCCCACCTGTAACTGCAGCCGCACCCACGACTTCTCCTCTCCCTCTGCTACCTATTCCAAACTGCTGCGCCGCCGGCCGCCGCCCATGGTCGCCGGAAAAGCAAAGGGAATCAAGGAGTTTCTTGATCCTCGGTTTGTGGGAGAAGGAGAAGCACCCAAGCCCTAGACCTGTGCCTAGACCTCTCTGCGGGTGTGCTCTACATCCAGAAGACAAACCAAAGTGGGCTGGTGCACCGCCGTGGTCGCACGCCGCCGGAGTCACCATCTCCTTCTTCCTCGGATTCGGCGAAGGTGAGGTCTTGTTGTTTTTATTTTTCTTGCTACCTAAACCCTTGGTGCACCTTCCTTACATCCTGGAGATCACCTCTACCGAATCCCAGCGCTTGAGATGCACCCGGTCGCCGGCGGGGGAGTTGCACCCGCCGGAGTCCATTTGTAGTAATCGTGAATTTTAAAAGGTTTAAATAAATTTCTGGATTAATAAATAGCAGAAAATAAATAAATTGAACCCCAAAAATATCGATTTTTGATCGGGGTCTGATCTCGAAAATCCGAGTTCACCATTGCGACCGTCTCGTCGAAACATGAAAAATTCATATTCATATGTTCTCGATCCAACGGTCGGATCTTCCAGAAATCAGCGAAGAAGCTGCGGGCCCCACGACTTAAGTGAATAGTACAGTGAATAGTAAACCTCGGTTTCGGTCCCCTCTCGTTCGACTGAAGGCCAATTCACTGTCTGCAAATTAAGACTAGCAGTATGAGTAGTTGATCCTAACTATTTTCAACGTTCTGGACGCAATGGCACTGACGGATTTCGTGTTGGCGATCCGGGTGCATCAAAGTGCGTGCGTCAGTACGCGACATAAGAGACATCATGGCCCGAGATTTTATACGAGCACAAAACCAAGCAAATGAATACACTACTTGATAGGTCTCGACGAGCCGGACGTCGTGGCGAAGTCCATTTCGCAATTCGACGCTCGGGTTGTCTCGAAATGCACAAAAAGTGCCGAATTATCGCCTTTTCTTCAAGTAACTTGGATATTCTTGGGCCGAAGCCCTTGGGACTTTGTTGATTGGGCTTCTGCCAACCTTAGGAGCCCACTAATGCTGCTGTGGAAGTTGGAAGGGCAGCCCAGGGTTGTGGTCAAAGAAGGATGCTAATAAACCCATTATTAAGCTTGGTTTTTGGGGAACTTGTGGGGGGAACTCGAAGAGCCAAGGTTGGTCCCAAGGCTTCTCCACCAATTCCCTGTGCCACCAGCATAAACCCAGAAACTGTGGTGGCCGGAGCAAGGCATCCCCAAGAAAGAAATCCAAGATAGAACTCGAGAGAGTGAGAGAAAAGAGAAGGTTGGACCAACTTCTTCCAGGGTTGGAGTTGAAGTGCTCAGAGGATTTCTTGGCGTCTCTGGAGCATCCTGGGCACTTGCCGAGGTCGCGCGAGGGGGAAGAAGGGCTACCGGCTTCTTCCTTGTCTTCTACAACTCCGGCCAAGGTGAGTTTCCTAAACCTCGGTTTGATTGAGCCCGAGACCGTTAGCAGTGGCTTAATTAGGCCCTTAGGATTCTCCCTGCACAAGCCCGAGCCCCCATGCACGCTGGTTGGCCGGCAGGGCCACACCCTCGCCGAAAACCTAGCCGAGCTCCGCCGCGGCTTATCTCTGCAACCAGTGGACCAAATCGGGAACCAAAATCATGGGCTTGGACTGTAGGAGATGAGGATCAACTCTACCAAATTTGGTGGAGTTTGATCAAGCCAATCGCTCGCAGAAGTGAACCCTAGTTTTTGGGTTTTCTTGCACTTGGCCGAGGATGCTACTCCGGCGCCGGCGCGCTTCCCCGCCGCCGGCCACATGCCCAGAAGTGTTCCTGGGAGTGGGAGGAGTGCACCCATGCACTTGCATGGAATCCATGTAGCACCAAAGTGGCGCGGCCATGGATGACCCGAGATTGGACCGAATCATGGTCGCCGGCGCTCCGGCCATCTCCGGCCGGGCTGGGTTGGTCGGGAAGTTTCCTATGGTCCATTAGAACATTTCCATCCATGTTGGAGGGCTTCAAAATGCTTCTGTGGAAATCCGCCATTAATGGTGGTGAAGCTCCAATCCGAGCTTGCCCCAGCCGCGCCGCCGCCGTGTCCTGTCGCCGGCCACTGGCACAGGAAGGTTCACTGAGAGTTTAAGCACCTGTTGGTGCTAATGGTTGGGTCTCATATGCTTTTGGTTGCTGGTCACGAATTTCAAAGAAAATGGGTTCATCTTCTTCCTCGAGCCCGTGGCCAACCTGGGTTTTGGCTTGCTCCAAGTTGCTGGAAAAGCTCCTGCAACCTGGAGGAACATTTCCCTCCAAGTTTTATAAGGCCTGGTTCAGTGTTGCAGAGAACCAACCTAAAGTTGGTGTTAAGTAGATGTTTGTATAAGGTGCACACCAAGTGCTTGATGAAATGCCACAGTGAGGTTTTGTTTAGAATTGGGCTTCGACAATAATATGAAACTTGCTTCAAAATGTCCCCTGAGCTTAGTGCCCACTTCAGATCAAGTTGGATCTGTGTGGAATAATGTTTGGAGCATTGTGAACTTGTAAGTATGCAAGGCTTTGGATCTACTTGATCTAGCAGATCTGGGCTGCAAATAGGGCAAGCCCTGGGGTCCTGGCATTGTCCAGAGACTTTTTGATTCAGGAAGTTTCAGTTGGAGATGTGTAGATTTAAAGTTACATCAAAACTAAGCCTTATGTCAAATAGTTGTTTGTAATAGTGTTTGGGTCTGTTTGCGAAGCTGCGACAGTAAGCTCCTGGCTATTTTGGGTATGTGTGGGTCATTACCTGATCAGCATTCATGATCCAGGTCTTTGCAGTCTGACTCCGACCAACGAGCCTTCTGGTGGAGTCGTTGTTCCTCCTATATACAGGTGGGTTTATCTTCGGTCCGCGTTTTATCAGGTCGGCCCTATTGGGTGCCGTGGTAGGTCGGACCCCTGTTTTTGGTGTAGCGCTGAACCTATGCTTTAGCCTTACTATATGCTTTAATTCCAGCATTCAGTCATTACAGCTATATTGCTTGATTATACTGATGAGCCTTTCGTTATACTCTATTCTTCACTGCATGTTTAGAATAGGAGTTCTAGTCTCAGTACCTGTGAGGTCCCGGAATCCCCCGCGTAGGGTTTGCTGGTTGTTGGGCAGCTTTTAGTGGCCGTTGGGAGTGTTGGTGCGCATGTCGGGCCCAAGAAATGGATTTGTGATGCAATTTGGAATTTAGTTGCATCACTGGAGGCCTGCGTGGTGTGTCGGTGGTGTTTGCGCGCAATTTGGACACAAGTGTTGGACATTGGGCTTAAAAAGGGATCACGTGGGTAATTGGAGGACCCGTCGAGTGTTTAGAAGTGATTTCGCGCGACACGGATGTCAAATTTGGACTCAGGGCGAAGTTTGGATAAAAGATCACCTCTCCGGTTGCCTTCAGGAATTTTTAGAGTTGGAATTTGGCAAATCGGACTTCAGAAATGGACCCGGCGCGGAAATTGGATCAAGTTGGCTATCCAGAGGCATTCGGCAAATTTTCGGATGAGAATTTGGAGAAACGGACATCGTTTTTGGATTCAGCGCGCGAAATCGTAGAGAATGGACTATTTACTTATTTTTTTCGGAGCACGGGTGACGCGCGCGTTTTTCGAGGTGACATATGGCGCGGAATGGGCGCGGCAGGCGCTCTGGGGAAGCCCGCCTGCGGCGCGGGATGCGCGCGGGGGCCGCCACGTGGCGGGCCCCCACTGGCGCCCGCTCGGGCGCGGGGACGCGCGCCTGTGTGGCGCGCGGTATGTCCCGCGCGCGTGTGGCGCGGTGTAACGTGCGCCCGTGTGGCGCGCGTTTTGCCGCGCCCGCGTGGCACGCTTGGGTGCGTGCCGCGTGGCGCGCGGGGCGCGTGCGTGGACCCGGCGCACGCGCCCGACTTTGTGGACCGGCGGTTGGTGGCTTCCCATTGGCCGGTGCACCGTGGACCGGGTCCATGCCCCCTTCCCTCTTCCTCATTTTCTTTTTCTTCTTCTTCTTTCTTCCTCGCACACCATTTCTCCTCCATTTTCCTTTCTTTCTTCTCCAACCGAGCGAGAGAGGGAGTGAGGAGGAAATTTTGGGTGGTGCGGCGGCGCGTCGTGGGCCTCGTGGAGCGCGCGAGGTTTTCCAACAGGGCGGCTGGGCGGCGCGGCGCAGTCGGGTAGGTCCCGCACTTGTTTTTACGGTGTTTTTTTTTGGCACAGTTTTGGGGCGTTCTTTTGGACTGTGAATTAACCCCTTGTTCTTATCTGTGTTAGGGACCGTACTTTATTGCACCGTTTTGCGTGCGGACCCCGACGACGTGCTCAGTTTTGCGTGCGGACTCCATTTTGCGCGCGGATTTCGGCACCGTGCTCCGTTTTGCGTGCGGACTCCGGCACCGTGCACCATTTTGCGTGCAGACTCAGTTTTGCGTGCGGACTTCGGCACCGTGCACCGTTTTGCATGCGAACTCTGGCACCGTGCACCGTTTTGCGTGCGGACTTCGTTTTGCATGCGGACTCTGGCACCGTGCACCGTTTTGCGTGCGGACTCCGTTTTGCGTGCGGATTCTGGCATCGTGCTTCGTTTTCAGTGCGGATCGCGTGGAGGCCAATTGCAAGTGTCTACAAGCAATTGGTGGCAAACCGAGGTGGGTGGCCTTATCTCCAAGTTTTATGGACTGTACAGTAATTCTACTGATGTAGGACTATGCATGATAGTTTATTTTCTTGTGTAGCATGCCAGATTGTAGGAATTGTTATTCCTTTATCATCTGTTAATATAGTTATCTTGGAACTTGACCTAGCACCCCCGTCATATGTTGCATGTGTAACCAGACCAGTAGAAAACCCTCACTTGGACTAGGGTTATTTATGTTTAGACACCCACACTGTTATTCTATTCCTGGACATAGTGTTATCCTCGTCCGGGCAGTGGGTCGAGAGGTCGGGACTTTCTTTTAGTGTGGGATGCATTTGTACTTGTGCTTGGGAGCAGAGTGGAGTCTGGTAGATGTAGTGGGTCGCTTTTCTGTGCCGGGAGCCGTTTGGATAAACGGTAGTCCCGGGAGGTCTTCTATCCCTGTTGTGCTGTCGCCACTGTGTTAGTGGCAGTTGTGTGCTTGTGTTAGCTGGACCTAGAACCCAGAACCTTTTAACATACACATGATTTTAGTCTATCGATGTTTTCTTCCAAGCACCGAAGGGCCGCTGAAGTCTGTTCTTGTTTGATTGGACAAAGGCATCAGCCCTTTGGGGTTTGGATAAACACTTGTTTTCTAACTGTTTTTCCTAAAAAGAACTAAAAATCATTAAAATGGGTTTCTCCTCAAATTAAGATGGTTTTTCAAAAAGGGAACTACTTTTAGTCCTCACCCGCGGGGGTCGAGTGAAAATGGTTTTCAGTAACAAATGTCACCCCTTTTCCTGTAAATTTTCCCACTCGTAAGGATTCGAGTGGTCTGGGTTGTAGGGACCATTCCTTTGTCGGAACGAAAGCCACGGGGGCCGAGCCTGGAACCGGTTCTTGTTTGATAGGGTTGTAGGTGTCGGCCTCCCGGAACTTTCGGGCCCTAGTTGGTATCTTCTGCGTGTTGTACCGAGGTTGTCGTGTTCCCGAACTGTAAGGGGGCCGGGAACTTCGATAGGCGGAGCCTAGAGTCTGTTCTTGTTTGATAGGGTTCTTAGCACCGACCTATCGGATTTTCCAAACCCTTATGGTGTCGGCCCTTCCTGAGTTATCGATGTGGTTGGTGTTCTGGTGTGGGAGCCGGTTGGAGTGACGGCGGTCCCAGCTGTGTGGTACTTTCTTTTAGTGTGTTAGTGTTGTGAGCTTGAGTCGTAGAGGGTTCTCCGACATAGCTGTGAGAGTGTTTGGGCTATTCATATTTGAGTCGATGTTCTTTTCCGACTGAGTTGTGCTTTTGAGCTCGTGTTATCGATCTGTTTGATCGTGGATTATAGCTTGCTGAGCCTGGCATTTCATGCCAGTTATGAGATACTTGTGATACTTGAGTTCGTCGGGGTCGCTCCCCTCGAGCTACGCCCCGGGTGCGATGATGATACCGAGCTTGACGAGGCTGCGATGATGCGACTAGTTGTTACACTAGAGTTCGCTTGAGATTGAGATAGTCCTTGAGGGACACCCTATGCAAGACCAAGTCCTGTTTGGGCGTAGTGGCAGTAGATGAGCGCAGGTTTGTTTGACTGGTCCAAAGTGGGACAGTCATTGAGATTGGGTGACATTGAGAGAGTGATGGCATAGCATGTGTCATAGTAGAGTTTTCTTTGAGCATAGTACTTGTGACATATTGTCAGTAGTGAGTGGATGCATACCATCATCTGTGTTCTTTTTCCTTTTGAGCATAGTAGATAAAGGCATAGTAGCTGTAGAGTTATCCTTTCCAGCTCTTTTCCTTCCGTATCACTTTGTTACTTTATGCCTCTGGTAGACTTAGTGAGCAGACCGTTGGGCTTGTTGACGGCACCCACTGAGAACTACTGTGGGAAGTAGTTTTCACACCCGTCGTGGTGTCTTTTTCCCCAGGGACTTCTACTCCTGTTCCTGTGCTCCTGTTGCTGATCCTTCTGACCGGTTTCGAGGGAGTCGCGAGCTAGTTCCCTACCCGTCGTTGGAGTGTAGCGGTACCCCCTTCAGATGAGAGCTTCAGTAGATTAGTTTACTTCTTTTTCCTCTGTTGAGAGACCTTTGTTGTGAGGTATAGAGTTGTACTTTATTTTACAATTTGAGAGACTGTTGTAGTGAGGATATTTTTGTATTGAGAGCTTGTACACTGATTTATTTATTGGAGATATCTCTCTTTTGGGTTTTTGTATCAGAGGACTTTCTATACGATCGTATTTGGGGAGATGGATATATGTATTATTTTCAGTTGTACAGTGATTGGATTTCAGTTTTTAGTAGTTTACTTTCAGCTCTGATATCTGTATACTGTAGTTGATTCTTTTTGCAGGTTAGTCGCTTCGTCTATACGGGGTTCCGTATGGGCGGCGGATCTGTTGGCGAGCCCGGGTCGCAGTTTCGACGCCGGGGCGTGACAGATTAGAGTGGTATCAGAGCCTAGGTTGTAGGTCGTGGTGGACTTAGAAACCCTAGGCTTGTGGTTGGACATTAGGATGACTACGTGAGAGTCGTGACTTTTAGCGAGAGTCCTGATTGAGTTTTATACCTCTCCCAAGAGACGGGATGAGTGATTGGCATGTTTATTCTTCTAAGCAATTATGTTGGCTGCAGACAACATAATGCTATGAAATGGATGACATGTCTTAGACTTTCGCTGGATTAGGTCGTATGGTTGTTGTGTCCTGACGTTTGTTATTGTGCAGTGGACTACGATACTCCTGAGACGTCGTGTTGTGAAGAGGACACTCCGCATCTGATGAGTACCCGAGCAGCGGGAGGCAGAGCTATCAGAGCCGAGCGAGACCCAGGAGTTATGGACCCAGATGGCACCGATGTCGGAGGCTGTCAGATGCCAGGAGGAAGGCCATGGAACGTTTGATGCGCTTGTTGGAGCAGAGAACACAGCTAGTTGCAGTATCGCTTGAGAGTCCTCCAGCACTTTCTTCCTATGCAGTGGCATATTCAGTTGTATCAGTGGCACTGAATGAGCGAGCAACCCCCTCCGTGTCGACGAGTAGTGCCGAGGCACCGAGGTAGGGTGGATGGCGGATAGTAGATGAGCTTTGGGACATCATCGGTCGATAGAGCCAGTCCCGGCAGTCTGATCCACCCCGATTTGCAGGTGTGAGCTTGGAGCCATGGGAGTCTGAAAACTGGATAGCAACAATGGAGAAGCTGTTTGAGAATTTACTCATCCAGGAGAAGCTTTAGGTGCACTTGGCTACGCACTTTTTGGGAAAAGGACACCGAGATTTGGTGGCGTCGAGTTCGTCCTGTTGGACCACCGGGAGCGCAGTTGTTGACTTAGAACGAGTTTCGTGCTTTGCTGCTCAGGGCTTTCTTTCCCGACAGTGTAAGCAGAAACTGGAAGGGGATCTTAGACGCCTGCAGCAGGGAAGTCGATCTCTTCAGGAGTGTGTTCGCGAGTTTTTGCGATTGTTGAGCGGTGTACCCCATGTCGCTAGGATGAAGCCAAGAAGGTTGAGTTGTTGAGAGAGGACTACATCAGAATATCTATCACTCGGTGTATTCTCGGCGAGCGCCGACGTTAGATGCAGCGATTGGGCTTGCTCGGTGGGTTGACCGAGGATCAGTGATTATGTAAGAGAGAGACGGACACCAGGGACCAGCTCTGGGGATATGCATCCAGTGCCGCCTGAGTTTGGACAGTCGAGTAGATCGAGACCCCCTGGGGCCGCCACGATCCCAGTCTGAGGGTCGTGAGTCTCAGAGGAGACAGAGACCAGGAGGTTCTCCACAGCCGATGTATCAGCAGCAGCAGCGGGATGACTGTGTCATTTGTGGTGGGCCGTTTCAGCGCCGCAGTGTGACCACAGACAGTGGCGATATTTTTCGTGTGGACAGTAGGGACATTTTCAGGCAGCATGCCCTCGAGCAGTGCTTACGGCAATACCACTTGCGACGGCTGTAGTGTCCCAGGTTCCCCAGTGTTTTTCCCCCTATTTCGGGGTGTGGAATACCTATTGTTGGTGTGTTGGGCCCCAACATGTCAATGGGATGTGTTGATTTAGACTCAGTGAGGAATTAGGATCAAGCCTAACCTTCGGCTGCTTTTGCCAAATTTTAGGAGTGGATTCAGGCTGAACGGAGGCCGTATTTGGATTCAGCGCAGAAAAACGCTTGAAAACGGCTATTTATTTATATTTTTCTGTGTCCGGATGCCCAAAAAGGACCCCCGGAAGTTTTCTGCGCAAAATGGTGCATGGGGGGAGCCGTGGACCGGCCTGGACACGTGGCGGCCTGTCATTGGGCCGGCGCACGCCTCCCGGTCCACGGATTGGGCCGCCGGTGCACCGTGGACCGGCGGGCCACGTGTCAGTGCGTGGTTGGTCCGGCGCAGTGCACGCGGCGCGCGGGGGAAGGCGCGGGCAGCTCGGGCAGGTCGGGCAGGCGCGGGGTGGGCGCGGTGCACGGTGGACCGGGGCGCACCACGTGGCGGTCCTGGGTTGGTGGGCGTAGGTGCGCGCGGTGCACCCGCAGGCGCGCGCCTGCGGCCGTACGCGCACGCGTGCGCAGGCACGCAGGCGTGCCGGCGGCCTTGTCGGGCGGGAAAAGGCACCGCCACGTGGCGCCACGCCACTGGCTGGCGCCACCCACCCCCGCCGCCCCGCAGGGGGACACGTGGGCGCACGCGGTTCGCCGGGCTCGCTGTCCCCTGTGCGGGGGACGCGTGTCGGACGCCGGGCGGGTTGGACGGCCCCGGGTCCGGCCGGATCTGCTGTGATGACCCAGACTTTTGTAGAAGCTTTTGCGGCTTTATCAGTGACTACAGGAAACTCACACAGTGTTATGGAGCTTGTAGTATCGAAATTGGATTTTTAAAATGGACCCGGCGCGAAAATCAGATCAAGTGGGCCTTTCCGGGGGCTTTCAGCAAAATTTCGGATGAGAATTTGGAAAATCGGATAGCGGATTTGGAATCAGTGCGCAAAAACGATCAAAATGGTGTATTCACTTTATTTTCGGCGCCAAAGTACTGTTCACGCCGGAACAGTAACTCCGACCGCCGGAAAATACTGTTCCGGCGACCGGCGGCGGCGGCGAGCGGCGGCGCACGGCAGAGCACAGCAGCGCAGCGGCGGAGCAGGGCCGCGGGCAACGCGGGCAGGCGCGGGCGGGCGCGGGCAGGCGCGCAGGCGGGCGGTCCACAGAATAGTCGTGCACCGGGTGCACGGAAGGTTGAGGTTGCCACGTGGCAGCTCCTCATTGGTCGGGCGGCGTCAAGGAGGGCGGCCTGTCTGGGACACGTGGTGGCTTCTGGTTGGCCGACACTTTCCGGAAGACCCGGCGCGTAGACCGGGGGCGCGGACCACGTGAACCGCGTGGTGACACGTGGCGTGCCCCTATTGGCGGGTGCACGCCGCCCACGTGCTCGAGGCACGTGGAACACGTGGGCGGCTGGGACACGTGGCGGCGCCCGATTGGCGGGCGCCGCTGTCCGCTGTTTGGCGGACACGTGTCGCGCGCGGGCTCTTCCGGGCGCGCACAGTGATCGCGAATTGGGCCGCACTGTAGCAGCCCAATCTTTCCGGGCGCCCGATTCTTGGGACACAGTGGGAATTTTGGCATTTGTTTTCTGGGCCTATAAATACAGCTCCACTTCCCTCCCTTTCTGTTCTTTTTCCGAGTTTTAGAGAAAGAATCTGAGGGTGCGGCCTTAAGAAGACTTCTTCCTCTCTCTGTCCTCCATCTCTCTAGGAAGTTTTGGAATTTTTGGAGTTGCCGACAGCAAGTCATCTGCGACGCGGCGCGCTTCGACGTTTCCTCTTTTTCGGTCCATTTCCGTTGCAGTTCAGTCAGAATTTTCCTGTGCGCATACCAGGAGGAATTTTTGGACGATTTCTTCGAAAACGTGTTCATGAGAGGTAAAGCTTCGATTTCCGTGTTGATTGTTTCGCTTTATTTTGGGTTTTTGGCACGGTTCCTGAGGCATCTTTTGACCCCATTTTCTGTGATGGATTTCCTGGACAGCATGGGCTTGTTGATTTTATATCTCGGCATAGGAACATCGGATCGAGGTGTTTAACGAGTCGATTTTGATCTACTCGTCGCAAGGAACGTCCCAGTATTTTTCTTGGATTTTTCTGAATGTCCCGAAAGTGAGAAATCACTGTTTTTCCAGAGTTAAGTGCTACAGTTTTTTTGGGGATTCTTTAGGGATGGTTACCTTGTCGAATTTATATCTTGACCTGCAGAACTCAGATTTGGACGAGCAGGTACTCGTTTCGAAGGTATCGACGCGAGGATCGCTGTGATATTTTTATTGGAATTTTCTGGGCATTTTCAGCAGGTGAAATAAGGGCATCTTTGGGACTGATTTCTGTATGTGTATGCGGGGGTAGTTTTTGAGATTTATGGACTTTATGTTGTACCCAGGAGAGTTGCGGGTATTACTGGACCCCTTGGAGTAGGAGATTTGGATTTCCTGGTATTTTCAGCTGTGGGATTTGGACAGTCAGCTCTTCAGGTGGGTAGTTGTTGCTTACCTCTTACTGTGATTTACTCACTAAGTTTATTTAGAGGATTCCCCGTTTGGACTTATTGATTGATTACCATGCATGATTGAATGATATAAATGTGAGCCTATCATTTGAGATTAATTATGTGGATATAGCATGTTGGAAATATTACTGGGATAATATTGTTGTTGGAACATGATCATTGAGATATTTTAATAGTGATAATTAACATGCCGTGTAGCACATAGATTTTATGAAAGTTGGTTAAATGGATTAAGTATTGGGACATGATGACATATCTATGTGCGGGTACCACTTTGGAATTTATTATGGACCAGGGATTATATACATGTGTAGTTGACTGATGATTTTAGCATGATGGTTATATTTATGCGGAGCTATTATTTAATACACATGTGGAGTTACTGTTTGATACTCTTTCTTTTACCTTTCTCTAGGACATTTGCATGCTTGCATGGACATCTAGATAGGCCACTATTTATTGCTAGACTATCAGATTAGGAATTGACTTAGGAGAAACCATGATTGTTTCCTTTCTCCTTTTCATTTTAATTTTTGAATCATGTTGCTCGGGTTCGAGCAGGGGTTTGGGATAGTGTAGTCGGGACCTTGGAGTCTGGGACAGGTTGTGCTTGATTATGGATTGTGGGGTATTGCGGTAACCGCGGACATTAGGCGGTTGATCGGATGTTTACCTTTGCATCAGATTGGGGTTTTCTTTAGTGGAGGGGTTTTCCACTTTGATCATAGTCATGATCCAGTCCTGCTTTTATGATACTTATGACATGGTTACTTTCCTCGTGTGGGTAGCTCCCCTCGAGTGCCACTTCGAAGCGTGCGGGGTACCAAATGGGTGCCGGACGGCATTGACTCATTGCTATCACTTTGGCGCGGATCGGCTTGCACGATGATGATAGCGGCAGCAGGCGGTACCAGTTTTTACTGGTGGCTAGATTGGGTTTATCTGGACCGATGCGGTTACTGATGCATACTTACAGTCATTTATTTTGGCACTGCATTTAGAGGCATACTAGTGGTAGTTCTTTTTTCTGTAGTCTTATAGCTTACCACTTTCTTCATTCTTTACCTCTGGTAGACTTAGTGGGTACGTCGGAGTTTGAGGCTTTACCCACAGGGGGAGGCTACTGGTTTACTAGTGGTTCTTACCCCCACTGTTGTTTTTCTCTCTTTCTTTTCCTTGTTTTGCAGAGTCTTCTGCGGGAGCTGCTGGGCCATCGGCAGCTGATCGAGGTGAGGGGATCGCTGAGTAGATAGATCTCCTGTGAGGCTGTGAGCTGCTGTTAGACAGATATTGTACCCCTTTTACTCAGACTGTAGTAGTTCACTTTTATTTTGAGGTCTGGTTTTGGCTAGCTGGGTGTATTATTTTGGTGAGCTGGGAGTTTATTGTATTTTTATACAGTTTCTATTTCTTTTCCAATCTGAGATATTATGTAGTTCTTTTAGTTCAGCTCTGTATTATGCTCTTTTATTGTACATTTATATCTGAGCAGGTTACCGACGCTTCGTGTATATGGGAAATTTCGTGTGCACGGCGGATCTGTTGGCGAGACCGGGTTCTGGTTTCCACCCGGGGCGTGACATCTGCTGTGCGGAGTGGGCCTCCGTGGGCCGGGCTACTGTTTGGGCCCGGTTTCGGGGCCCGAAACTTTCGGGGCCCGAAACTTTCGGGCGCCGGAAACCGGGACCCAATTAGAATTAATCCAATTGTTTGGATCTGCCTATAAAAGTAGCCCACCTCTCCCTCTTCTCTTCCTTTTTTCGAGAGTTAGAGAGAGATTGAGGGGGACAGGTCCTTAGAGAATTTGTTCCTCTCTTGATTTTACATCTCGTGGTGGATTTCCAGATTTTTGAGAAGCTCGACAACGGCGATCCGGATTTTACAGTGCGCCTCGTTTTTCCACATTTTCGACCCATTATCGTCGCATTTCAGTCTGAGGAGTCCCCTGCACAGTACTGGAGTCCTTTTTCGACGATTTCTTCGCCGGTGTGTTCCTGAGAGGTAGGGCTTCATTTTCTCTGTTGGTGATTTCTCTGGATTCCGAATTCTTGGTACGGTTCCCGAGGGGTTTTTGACCCCCCTTTTGCTGTTTGGAATTTTGGACAGCGGCTACTTCTCCGATTTATATCTTGGCGTAGGAGCATCGGATCGAGGCGTTTAAGGAGTTGTTTTGGGCCTACTTTTCGCAAGGAACGCAACCGTGAATTTTCTGGGATTTTTGGAGCTCGGGACAGCGGTGAAATACCTTGTTTTGCGTGCTGGTGGTAAAAACAGCAAATGTTGTGTTTTGGGACTTGTATTTCTTACACCGTGTGCAATGTGTGTTGTTGTAGGACACTGTTTTCGGCAGACTTCGTTCTTAGAGGACAGCGAACAGCGGGGTATTTCTTTGGGTGTTGTGCACGCTTTTCGAGGTGGGTGGTTGTGTTTCCCTCTTTGTTGACATGCTCACTAGGAGTATTAGAGTTCCCCAATTATAAATGTGACAGCTAGCTTTTAGTATGTGAACCTGATGCAATGCCCCCTAATTTAATTGATAGCCTTTATGTGATAAATTTGGGACAATAATGTTGGACAATTGCTATATCTTAACCCCGCATGCAAATAAGTATCACATTAATGTTTTAAAATAATGCTTTGCAATAAATGTTAGTCCCTTTTCTAATGCTTTTTAAAAAGGACAATTGCATGCTTATTTGGACACCTCGTTAGGCCACTATTTACTGCCACACTATATTATTAGATTTGACTTAGAAGAAAACATGTTTATCGTTCTTCTTCTCTATCGATGCATGATGCTCGAGTCTGATCGAGATTTTGGGATAGTGTAGTCTGGACCTTGAGTCTGGGACAGTTTAGACTCGTCTTGGGGATTGTGGGGCATAGTGGCAACCGCGGATGTTAGGCGGTCGGCCAGATATTTTTACTTTATCAGATTGGGATTTATGGGTTCAGCGGCGACCGCGGATTTTGGGCGGTTGACCGGATGTTATTATCACATCAGATTGGGGATCGGGATTGCATTAGTGGATGGAGTGTTTCCCACTTTGATCATAGTCATGATCCAGTCCTGCTATTGTGAGACATTGGTTACAGAGATGCTTGATACAGTGATACTTTACTCGTGTGGGTCGCTCCCCTCGAGTGCCACTCCGGAGTAGGCTTTTTGACCGTGACGGGTGCCGGTCAGTTGGTGAGTTGTGAGTGATGACAGAGCAGGCAGTGCCAGTGCTTCCTGGCCCTTTGATTGGGTTTCGTTGGGCGGTTAGCCGTATAATTGCATGCATACAGTTATCTTTTTGGCACTGCATTTAGAGGCATTGTAGTAGCAGTTTCTTTTCAGCAGCCTTTATAGCTTACTACTGTTCCCTCCTTTTTGCCTCTTTAGTCCTAGTGGGTGCGTCAGCATTTGAGGTTTTACCCACTAGGGGAGGCTACTGGTTTATCCAGTAGTTCTCACCCCCATTATTGTTTCCTGCCTTTTTCCCCTTTGTTTTGCAGAGTCGTCTGTGGGAGCTGCTGGGCCTTCAGCGGCAGATCGAGGTAAGAGGATCGCCGACTAGCTAGATCATCTACCCTGACCGAGAGATTAGCTAGGCTTTTACTGTATCCCCTTTTGTATCTCAGACTACAGTA
Source organism: Tillandsia leiboldiana (assembly GCA_029204045.2). Lineage (NCBI taxonomy): Eukaryota > Viridiplantae > Streptophyta > Magnoliopsida > Poales > Bromeliaceae > Tillandsia > Tillandsia leiboldiana. Next base: position 17,621,340 of record CM055069.1, read on the forward strand.
GTTTACTTTTGGATCTGGCTTTGGCCAGCTGGTTGTATATTTGTGGTGAGCTGGGAGTTTATTGTACTTTTATTTCAGTCTGAGATTACTTTTAGTTCTTTTAGTTTAGCTCTGTTTATGCTCTTTTATCGTATATTTTATATCTGAGCAGGTTACCAGCGCTTCGTGTACATGGAAAATTCTGTGTGCACGGCGGATCTGTTGGCGAGCCCGGGTTCTGGTTTACACCCGGGGCGTGACAACGGCACCCCCGCTACCTCCTCGGGATGAAGGAGCTCCTCTGATTACCGCCAGGCAGATAGGGACACGACGTCGGGGCAGACTGAGCGACGACCATCTACATCGAGCGGATGAGTCTGTACCGCCCGGTTGGAGGGCGCTACGGCAGTGGACCAGGTTGTCGCGGGCATGTTTTCTTTACAGCAGTTTGAGTTGAGTGTTTTTGGCTTCCCTGTCTGGACTGGAGGTAGAGTTGTTACCACGTGCACTAGAGGTACAGATTTCTGTTGGTGTTGTGCAGGTGGGGGAGCCTTGTGGATTGTGTCCAGTACAGTTGAGACTTGGAATTATACTGGCAGGTGTTACGGTTCAGTGGCAGCTCCACGACTCAGATTGAGCACACAGGATGGACCAGTTGGTGCGGTATAGTGCAACTGCTGATTGTGGAATGAGATCAGTTACCCTTCCGCGAGTTGGACTAGAGGAGTTCATTTTCACAGATCACCGGGGTATCCTTCCTACAGCTGTGGCTTCAGCGGTTGCGGCGTGGTGCTACTTTTGGATCGTTGGTGACGATTAGGACTAGAGGTTGTGTCCTTAGGGGTCTCGGTTAGATCGTAGCTTTCGTTTTGTAGCCATGGCAGGAACGACTTCAACACTTCTCTTCCTTTTTCTCGTCTGTGTGCTGAAATTTTCGAATAGGACGAAAACTTCGAAAGACTGCTCCAGAAATGGAGACAGTGCCCGAACCTGTTCTTGTTTGATTGGGGCAAGGGCACAGGTTCTTTCGGAATTTTCGGACTTTTCGTTAATTTTAGTCGTTTTCTAAACTGAGAGTTGTGGCTGACGACTTTCCTGCTGGTGGGGCCTTTACCATTCTTGTTGGTTGTGTTGGCGTAATTCGCATAGTTTTGGACGAGTAGAGTTGGTCGTTCTTTCTTGTCCTCTGTCCTTTGGAATTTCTGGGGTTTTCCAGCTTTTGGACTCCTAACCGTGTGGACTCGCTTCGCGGAGTGTGCGTAGCGACTGGGGAGATGGAGACGGTGTTGATGGATACTTACCTGTGGCTTTGAAACTCCCCTTTTAAGAGGTGTTAGTTTCGAGGACGAAACTTTCTTTTAGTGGGGGAGAGTGTGAGGTCCCGGAATCCCCCGCGTAGGGTTTGCTGGTTGTTGGGCAGCTTTTAGTGGCCGTTGGGAGTGTTGGTGCGCATGTTGGGCCCGAGAAATGGATTTGTGATGCAATTTGGGATTTAGTTGCATCACCGGAGGCCTGCGTGGTGTGTCGGTGGTGCTTGCGTGCAATTTGGACACAAGTGTTGGACATTGGGCTTAAAAAGGGATCACGTGGGTAATTGGAGGACCCGACGAGTGTTTAGAAGTGATTTCGCGCGACACGGATGTCAAATTTGGACTCAGGGCGAAGTTTGGATAAAAGATCACCTCTCCGGTTACCTTCGGGAATTTTTAGAGTTGGAATTTGGCAAATCGGACTTCAGAAATGGACCCGGCGCAGAAATCAGAACAAGTTGGCTATCCGGAGGCATTCGGCAAATTTTCGGATGAGAATTTGGAGAAACGGACATCGTTTTTGGATTCAGCGCGCGAAATCGTTGAGAATGGACTATTTACTTATTTTTTTCGAAGCCCGGGTGACGCGCGCGTTTTTCGAGGTGCGTGCGCGTTTTTTGAGGTGGCACGGATCCCGAGGTGGCGCGCGGTTCGAGGCGGCGTACGGCGCGGAGTGGGCGCGGCAGGCGCTCTGGGGAAGCGCGCCTGCGGCGCGGGACGCGCGCGGGGGCTACCACGTGGCGGGCCCCGATTGGCGCCCGCTCGGGCGCGGGGACGCGCGCCTGTGTGGCGCGCGGTATGTCCCGCGCCCGTGTGGCGCGGTGTAACGCGCGCCCGTGTGGCGCGCGTTTTGCCGCGCCCGCGTGGCACGCTTGGGTGCGTGCCGCGTGGCGCGCGGGGCGCGTGCGTGGACTCGGCGCACGTGCCCGGCTTTGTGGACCGGCGGTTGGTGGCTTCCCATTGGCCGGTGCACCGTGGACCGGGTCCATGCCCCCTTCCCTCTTCCTCATTTTCTTTTTCTTCTTCTTCTTTCTTCCCCGCACACCATTTCTCCTCTGTTTTCTTTTCTTTCTTCTCCAACCGAGCGAGAGAGGGAGTGAGGAGGAAATTTTGGGTGGTGCGACGACGCGTCGTGGGCCTCGTGGAGCGCGCGAGGTTTTCCAACGGGGCGGCTGGGCGGCGCGGCGTAGTCGGGTAGGTCCCGCACTTCCTTTTACGGTGTTTTTTTTTGGCACAGTTTTGGGGCATTCTTTTGGACTGTGAATTAACCCCTTATTCTTATCTGTGTTAGGGACCGTACTTTACTACACCGTTCTGCGTGCGGACCCCGACGACGTGCTCCGTTTTATGTACGGACTTCATTTTGCGCGGATTTCGGCACCGTGCTCCATTTTGCGTGCGGACTCCGGCACCGTGCACCGTTTTGCGTGCGGACTCCGTTTTGCATGCGGACTCCGGCACCGTGCACCGTTTTGCGTGCGGACTCCGGCACCGTGTACTGTTTTGCGTGCGGACTCCGTTTTGTGTGCAGACTTCGGCACCATGCATCGTTTTGCGTGCGTACTCCGGCATCGTGCACCGTTTTGCGTGCGGACTCCGTTTTGCGTGCGGATTCTGTCATCGTGCTTCGTTTTGAGTGTGGATCGCGTGGAGGCCAATTGCAAGTGTCTACAAGCAATTGGTGGCAAACCGAGGTGGGTGGCCTTATCTCCAAGTTTTATGGACTGTACAGTAATTCTACTGATGTAGGACTATGCATGATAGTTTATTTTCTTGTGTAGCATGCCAGATTGTAGGAATTGTTATTCCTTTTATCATCTGTTAATATAGTTATCTTGGAACTTGACCTAGCACCCCCGTCATATGTTGCATGTGTAACCAGACCAGTAGAAAACCCTCACTTGGGCTAGGGTTATTTATGTTTAGACACCCACACTGTTATTCTATTCCTGGACATAGTGTTATCCTCGCCCGGGTAGTGGGTCGAGAGGTCGGGACTTTCTTTTAGTGTGGGATGCATTTGCTCTCGTGCTTGGGAGCAGAGTGGAGTCTGGTAGATGTAGTGGGTCGCTTTTCTGTGCCGCGAGCCGTTTGGATAAACGGGTCCCGGGAGGTCTTCTATCCCTGTTGTGCTGTCGCCACTGTGTTACTGGCAGTTGTGCGCTTGTGTTAGCTGGACCTAGAACCCAGAACCTTTTAACATACACATGATTTTAGTCTATCGATGCTTCCTTCCAAGCATCGAAGGGCCGCTGAAGTCTGTTCTTGTTTGATTGGACAAAGGCATCAGCCCTTTGGGGTTTGGATAAACACTTGTTTTCTAACTGTTTTTCCTAAAAAGAACTAAAAATCATTAAAATGGGTTTCTCCACAAATTAAGATCGTTTTTCAAAAAGGGAACTTTTAGTCCTCACCCGCGGGGGTCGAGTGAAAATGGTTTTCAGTAACAAATGTCACCCCTTTTCCTGTAAATTTTCCCACTCGTAAGGATTCGAGTGGTCTGGGTTCTGGGGACCATTCCTTTGTCGGGACGAAAGCCACGGGGGCCGAGCCTGGAACCGGTTCTTGTTTGATAGGGTTGTAGGTGTCGGCCTCCCGGAACTTTTGGGCCCTAGTTGGTATCTTCTGCGTGTTGTACCGAGGTTGTCGTGTTCCCGAACTGTAAGGGGGCCGGGAACTTCGATAGGCGGAGCCTAGAGTCTGTTCTTGTTTGATAGGGTTCTTAGCACCGACCTATCGGATTTTCCAAATCCTTCTGGTGTCGGCCCTCCCTGAGTTATCGATGTGGTTGGTGTTCTGGTGTGGGAGCCGGTTGGAGTGACGGCGGTCCCAGCTGTGTGGTACTTTCTTTTAGTGTGTTAGTGTTGTGAGCTTGAGTCGTAGAGGGTTCTCCGACATAGCTGTGAGAGTATTTGGGCTATTCATATTTAAGTCGAGGTTCTTTTCCGACTGAGTTGTGCTTTTGAGCTCGTGTTATCGATCTGTTTGATCATGGATTATAGCCTGCTGAGCCTGGCATTTCATGCCAGTTATGAGATACTTGTGATACTTGAGTTCATTGGGGTCGCTCCCCTCGAGCTACGCCCCGGGTGCGATGATGATACCGAGCCTGACGAGGCTGCGATGATGCGACTAGTTGATACACTAGAGTTCGCTTGAGATTGAGATAGTCCTTGAGGGACACCCTACGTAAGACCAAGTCCTGTTTGGGCGTAGTGGCAGTAGATGAGCGCAGGTTTGTTTGACTGGTCCAAAGTGGGACAGTCATTGAGATTGGGTGACATTGAGAGAGTGATGGCATAGCATGTGTCATAGTAGAGTTTTCTTTGAGCATAGTACTTGTGACATATTGTCAGTAGTGAGTGGATGCATACCTGGGTTTTGGCTTGCTCCAAGTTGCTGGAAAAGCTCCTGCAACCTGGAGAAACATTTCCCTCCAAGTTTTATAAGGCCTGGTTCAGTGTTGCAGAGAACCAACCTCAGGTTGGTGTTAAGTAGATGTTTGTATAAGGTGCACACCAAGTGCTTGATGAAATGCCACAGTGAGGTTTTGTTTAGAATTGGGCTTCGACAATAATATGAAACTTGCTTCAAAATGTCCCCTAAGCTTAGTGCTCACTTCAGATCAAGTTGGATCTGTGTGGAATAATGTTTGGAGCATTGTGAACTTGTAAGTATGCAAGGCTTTGGATCTACTTGATCCAGCAGATCTGGGCTGCAAATAGGGCAAGCCCTGGGGTCCTGGCATTGTCCAGAGACTTTTTGATTCAGGAAGTTTCAGTTGGAGATGTGTAGATTTAAAGTTACATCAAAACTAAGCCTTATGTCAAATAGTTGTTTGTAATAGTGTTTGGGTCTGTTTGCGAAGCTGCGACAGTAAGCTCCTGGCTATTTTGGGTATGTGTGGGTCATTTCCTGATCAGCATTCATGATCCAGGTCTTTGCAGTCTGACTCCGACCAACGAGCCTTCTGGTGGAGTCGTTGTTCCTCCTATATACAGGTGGGTTTATCTTCGGTCCGCGTTTTATCAGGTCGGCCCTATTGGGTGCCGTGGTAGGTCGGACCCCTGTTTTTGGTGTAGCGCTGAACCTATGCTTTAGCCTTACTATACGCTTTCATTCCAGCATTTAGTCATTACAACTATATTGATTGATTATACTGATGAGCCTTTCGTTATACTCTATTCTTCAATGCATGTTTAGAATAGGAGTTCTAGTCTCAGTACCTGTGAGGTCCCGGAATCCCCCGCGTAGGGTTTGCTGGTTGTTGGGCAGCTTTTAGTGGCCGTTGGGAGTGTTGGTGCTCATGTCGGGCCCGAGAAATGGATTTGTGATGCAATTTGGGATTTAGTTGCATCACTGGAGGCCTGCGTGGTGTGTCGGTGGTGTTTGCGCGCAATTTGGACACAAGTGTTGGACATTAGGCTTAAAAAGGGATCACGTGGGTAATTGGAGGACCCTTCGAGTGTTTAGAAGTGATTTCGCGCGACACGGATGTCAAATTTGGACTCAGGGCGAAGTTTGGATAAAAGATCACCTCTCCGGTTACCTTCAGGAATTTTTAGAGTTGGAATTTGGCAAATCGGACTTCAGAAATGGACCCGGCGCGGAAATTGGATCAAGTTGGCTATCCGGAGGCATTCGGCAAATTTTCGGATGAGAATTTGGAGAAATGGACATCGTTTTTGGATTCAGCGCGCGAAATCGTAGAGAATGGACTATTTACTTATTTTTTTCGGAGCACGGGTGACGCGCGCATTTTTCGAGGCGCGTGCGTGTTTTTCGAGGTGGCACGGATCCCGAGGTGGCGCGCGGTTCGAGGTGGCATACGGCGCGGAGTGGGCGCGGCAGGCGCTCTGGGGAAGCCCGCCTGCGGC
>CM055069.1:17627526-17643652 GCA_029204045.2 Tillandsia leiboldiana
TCTCTTGTAGATGGGAAAGCCATCGGGAGTTATTACCGTTTCACTCTTTATTCTTTTGGGAAATGTTTCAAACATCGGCCTTAATGTTATACACGGTGCTCGTGTTTACTGTGTTCCACATGGTCCGTGGATCATAAATTTTTCAACACTTGCATACCCATCTAGATCACAAACTTTATAGGTATTGTCACGCCCCGAGTTTCAAAACGCGGTAGAAATTTTTGTTTTTTTTAAATCAGAGTTCAAACTTTAAACTCAGACGTGAACAGACCGCCACATGCATAGGAAACCTCTGTCCACACGGACAGAGTCTCCCCTATACATGCTCGGCTAAGCAAATGCAGCGATACAATCAGAGAGCTACATAATCAATAGTTAAACCAACACATAAACTCTACAACTAAAACATCCACACTACTCATGACAAATCCACAAAATACTCCAACTAACTAAAAAGAAATACAGAGAGCTATGATCATGATACTGAAACAAAATAATACTAGCACTGGGCCACAGCGGCCAAATAAGCAGGGGACACTCTATCGCGACAGCTCCCTGGATCGCCCAATCTCCCAACACCCGACTGACCTGAAAAATATGGCAACCCAGGGGGTGTGAGATACACTCTACATGTATCCCATGGGCACGTACGGGCCGAGACAATAGCAAGTCGTACCTACCGGATATCAATGATAAGCAGATAGTAAAAGCAGATATAACTGAAAACTGAATCACGAGATACTGAACTGAAACTAAGCATGCTGAAGTGAGAGCAAAGATAAAAGCAGGGGTACTCGAATATATTAAGCTAATCGTGCAGTAAACTGGCAAATCCAACACACAGAGCTAATCATGCTATAGAGTAGAGCTAATGTGATAATCGATATCTATCAATGCTGTAAATAGAGAATGCTGAAACTCATGTCCAGTCATGCTAAAATACTAAAAAATCAAAATAATGAATCATGCATCAATACAAGCAGTAGAGTACCCAATCACCTGCCACTATTGGTTCCAAGGCCCTCAGGCTAATGCCACTATTGGTCCGCAGCAGAACCTCAGGCTAAATGCCACCTGTACACCAATCTGCTGTCATAACCCTCTGGGCTCACGGGTCGCCACTGCTGACCACTTTACCGGTAAAGTAACACCACTGCGGGGGATCAATCCGCTAGTGTACGTGAAAGAACAGCTTGCTCATATGGCGATCATAATGCTGATTCTCAAGGCTCATGGTCTAAAGACCACACATACGCAATAAGCCGAGAAATCCTATCGGGATGCTGAAGGCTGATCACAATCACGGATGCTGTATAAACGAATTGAACAACAGGAGTGAATATCTGAGTTGTACCTGAAACTGAATAGCAGACTGTACTCCTATTCTATCATGCATCATAGAACAGGAAATGCTGATATAACTAGGCTGATAACCAAACAAACATGGTATATATCAAGCTGTATATCTATACATACTAAATTCTGGGAATGAAAGGCTATAAAGAGCTCACTGTAAGATCAAGGCACATAGCTGTAATAACTGAATGCTATGCCAATGAAACAAATAGAAAGGCTCAAGCATAGGTTCAGGGCTACACCAAAAACAGGGGTCCAACTACACGGCACCCCCATAGGGTCCAACTTGATTAAAGCCCGGACCGAGAGATAAACCCACCTCAATGATCACGGTGGCTGCTGGATGGCTCGCAAGATGGCGGCTGACTGCTGGGACCTGAATCATAAGCACAGGTCAGAAAATAGACCTCTCACACATACCCACCCATGACACACTGTGTGCTAAACGGGGAACTTCGCTGAAGTCCCGGAATCTTCCGAAATTTTCGGAAATCCGCCGATAGATCCACTATGACCCAATCTATGCTGAACAATACCCAAAACTCGTGAAACTTCATGTGCTGCCCAAGAATGTCTAACTTAAGACATTTAGGCCCTAACACCAGACTCTGGGTACACTTGTGCACCGGCAAAGCCGTAACCACTGAAACACTCCCGGGAAGCCCATTTTGGCTCCGGAAGTTGCAAACGAGAACTAAAATCACCGGGCTCTTTAGAATAGCACCGGGAACAACCACGGATACTTGGCATCACAAATTAATCACCGCAATTTCCTGAATTGCATGATTAACGCCGAATCGCCGTTAAACCGGCGATTTTGCCGATTTACGGTTCGGGATCCAATTCCCGCTCAACGAAAAGCATCGGACCTCCAACAAAAGTTTTAGAGATCATGTGTACACTGCACAAAGCAGCCAGTATGGTCACAATTGCATTTAGGCCCACAGGATTTTACCAAATTGCATAAAAGCATGCAATTTCATGCCTTTTCGCTTGCATTTAATTTCGGAGTGCTATTTTAACGAACCGACACCACCAACAGGTGGCCCTCGACTTGCTGGAAACTGTGCCACCATTTGGTAGCAGCACGAAACCCGAGTAAAAACTTCGGGGCAACAATTTCAATACATAAAGGCTCAAAAATGCTACTTTTAATACTTACACTCGACCAAACCCAAACTTAGGGTGAGCATCATGCTCAGTGGGTCGAAAGGACTCAGAGGCTCACCCTGAGGGTGCAGCTAACCTGCTGGACAGCATAGGGGCCATCTAGTGCTCATTTAGGCTTAGCTTACTCGATCTTCTTAACCACTCAGATTGGCTGAAGTAGTGTGAGCATCAAGCTCCTGGGATCAAGAGGACACAAGGGCTTGCTCTAACAAAGCTACAAAGGTGCTGGAAACAATGCAAAAGGTCACATAGCTTAGGCTAAGGCTTGGCGTGTGGAATCCAACAATCCACACTTGAGCAGAAAGCTACTGAGATCATGTGCAGTCATTTGATCACTTGTTGGACGCTTGTAAGTGGCTAAAACCCATTTGAGCTCTCTCGGGCATTTTCCCGAACACATGGTGGGCATCACGCTTTATACACAACCTCTGAAGACATTAATGGTGGAACTTTAAATATGGCTCTGGGTCTCAAGCACCAGCACCTGTAGGTGCTACCAGACTCTAAGAAGCTCCCTGGGCTCATGGCCGGCGGCGCGACTCAGTGGCGGCGGCGGCGGGGCAAACTCGGCCGGAACCAGGCACTAACTATGGTGAAGCTCTCAACCGAGCAGCATGGGTCTCATGCAAGGGCATCTATGGGTCAGTCTCGACCTGTTGGAGCTATCTGGGCAGGTGGCCGGCGGCAACAAGCGCGCTGCGGCGGCGCAACCTTGGCGAACCCGAGATAACCCAACTCTAGGGCATCAAACTGCGAATCGCATACTACTCAAATGCCATGAAACTTCATGGAGAGTTTCACAGAGACCAAAGGAAGGTCCCCATGCATTTAGATCCGACCCAAGACCCCGGTGCATCACTTGCCCGAGGCGGAGCACAAATGGTGTCACGCCCCGAGATTTGAAAGTGGGGTCTAAATTTTATTTTTTTTTATTATTTAGAGTTTAAAAACTTGAAACACCGAAGCGTGAACAGACCGCCACACACATAGAAAAGCCTCTGTATAACAGACAGAGTCTTCCCTAATATGCTCGGCTAATAGATACAGTCAATCAGAGTAGATACAAGGTAGCTATACTAAAAGTTCTACTCTATTACACCACAAGGTTCATATGCTTATCCACCCCGTTCTTCAAATGAAATAACAGTTATAAAGTTTACTGAAACAAAAGGGGTAAGTCCTACCAGGGACAAATCTACCACGAATCCTCACCAGAACGTCCCAATGTCCCCGCACCGATGGTCCTGAAAAATAGTCACCGAGGGTGTGAGACACACATAAGTGTATCCCAGTGGGCACGACGGGCCGGGAATAGCAAGCCGTACCTACTGGATACAATATAAGCGGATAACAAAAGTGGATATACTGAAGATCAAATGCAGGTACACCGTCTAAGCAAAGTATATCAACATGGATCAACAGACAGGGTAGGCATAATAACACAAATCATACTATGCATGATAGATCTATAACAGGAAGAATATGCAGTAACAGGAACTAAAAGATAGTGCATCAAAGGTAGTACCACGAGTATACCCAATCTAATGCCACTGTTGGCAACAAGGGCTCAGGCTAAACTGCCTGGAGCATAAGGACCTCAGGCAAATGCCACTGTTGGTCATTGGGGCCTCAGGCCTAAAGCCACTGTCGGACACCCAGCAAGCTATCATAAACCCACAAGGCTCACGGGTCAATGTGACATTCTACCATGAATGATAACATGTCACGCCCCGGGGTGGAAACTGCCACCCGGGCACGCCAACAGATCCGCCATCTGTACGGAAACTGCCGTACAGACGAAGCGTCTAACCTGCAGAAAGAACCAACTACAGTAAACAGATATCAGAGAGCTGAAAGTAGACTACTAAAACTGAAGTCCAAACACTGTACAACTGAAATAATACAATATCCATCTCCCCGAATACTATCATATACAAAATCCTCTAATACAGAACTCAAAAGGGAGATATCTCCAAAAAGTACATCAGTGTACAACCCCTCGATACAAGAAAATATCCTCACCACATCAGTCTCTCAAACTGAAAAATAAAGTACAACACTATACCTCTCTACAAAGGTCTCTCAACAGAAGAAGAAGAAGTAAACTATCAACCGAAGCTCTCCTCTGAAGGGGGGTACCGCTACACTCCAACGACGGGTAGGGAACAAGCTCGCGACTCCCTCGCCTCGGTCCGAAGGATCAGCAACAGGAGCACAGGAACAGAAGAAGAAGTCCCTGGGGAAAAAACACCACGACGGGTGTGAGAACTACTTCCCACAGTAGTTCTCAGTGGGTACCGTCAACAAGCCCAACGGTCTGCCCACCAAGTCTACTAGAGGCGAAAGATAACAGGCAAAGAAATCTGAAAGAAAAGCTGGAAACTACTCTACAGCTACCATGCCTCTAACCAGACACTCAAAAGTGGAACAGATGAAAGTAAAAGAGACCACTCGCACCCAAGGTGCTCAAACGACCCAAACGAACTGACTACCTCAAAGGTCCAGTCAAGCCTGCGCCCGACGACTAGGAACGCTCCTGCCCACTACCACACATCCACATGAGGACGGGATTTACGTGGGGCGTCCTGTCCTACTAACTCATCCCTCGCGCAAAACTGCCTCAACAGGCCCATCGCTGCCTCAACTGCGGAAGACTGCCTCAACAGGCCAACCATCGTATCCACAGCGGCATCTCAGGACGCGACTCCAACTGAGTAGAACGGCGCGGCATAGAGTATCAAACATAGGCATATGCAGGCTAGTCAAAATCCACGCTCACTCTCAGAACGGTAGGGCTCAAGATCCCCAAATACCTCGCACAACAGTCGGAGCACTCTCGACGACTCAGCTGCTCGGCTAACTCGAAACACGAGACGCTAGCCTCACCAACGGCTCGCAGCACAAGGCTCACTGGCTGGAGATACTCCACAGCCAGGAACGACCCACAACTCAGGGTAACAAAACAGGTCGGACAACACTCAACGACCTGGGACCACCGTCAACCCCAACGGTTCCCAACAAGACGGACCGGAAGATACTCGACGGCCCGGGACTACCGTCTACTCAACGGCTCTCTCCCACGACTGTGCAACAGGGAAACAAGACCTCTCGGGACTACCGTATACCCAAACGGCTCCCGGCACAGATAAGCAACCCGCTACAACTACCAGACTCCACTCTGCTCCCAAGCACGAGTGCAAACGCATCCCACACTAAAAGAAAATCCCGACCTCTCGGCCCACTACCCGGGCGAGGATAACACTATGTCCAGGGATAGCAAAACAGTGTGGGTGTCTAAACATAATTAACCCTAGCCCAAGTGAGGGTTTTCTACTGGTCTGGTTACACATGCAACATATGACGGGGGTGCTAGGTCAAGTTCCAAGATAGCTGTATCAACAGATAATAAAAGGAATAACAATTCCTACAATCTAGCATACTACACAATGAAATAAACTATCATGCATAATCCTACATCAGTAGAAATACTGTACAGTCCATAAAACTTGGAGATAAGGCCACCCACCTCGATTTGCCACCAATTGCTCGTAGACACTTGCAATTGGCCTCCACGCGATCCGCACGTAAAACGGGACACGCCGTCGGAGTCCGCACGCAAAACGGAGCACGCCGCCGGAGTCCGCACGCAAAACGGAGCACGCTGCCGGAGTCCGCACCAAAAACGGAGTCTGCACGCGAAACGGTGCACGGCGCCGGAATCCGCACGCAAAACGGTGCACGGTGCCGAAAACCGCACGCAAAACGGAGTCCGCACGCAAAACGGTGCACGGTGCCGGAGTCCGCACGCAAAACGGTGCACGGTGCCGGACACAGAAAAGAGCAAGAGGGTTAATTACAGTCCAGAAGGTCGCCCCGAAAACTGTACAAAAATACAGTAAAACCAACACACGGGACCTACCCGTTAGCGCCGCCGTCGCCGAAACGCTCCGCCGGGCGACCTCGCACGCAAAACGAGGTCCACGACGCGCCGCCGCACCTCACGCAATCCCCCTCCCTCACTCCCTCTCGCTCTCGGGTGCAGAAGAAAGAAAGAAAGGGAGAAAATGCGGTGCGGGGAGGAAGAAGAAGAAGAAAAGGAGGGAGAGAGAAGGTGGTTCACGGGGCGGGTCCACAGGCTCGGTGCACGGCGGCCACCAATGGGAGCCCCCCAACCGGCCGGTCCACAACCGGGCGCGTGCGCCGGGTTCACGCACGCGCCCGGGCGCCACGTGGCGCGCGGCAACGCGCCCGCCACACGGGCGCGTTGCACCGCACCACGCGCAGGCGCGGGACACGCGCCCGTTACACGGGCGCGCGTGCCCCCGCGCCCGCGCGGGCGCCAACGGGGGGCCGCCACGTGGCGGCCCCTGCGCATTCCGCGCTGCGCGCCCGCGTGGCCCCTGTCGCGACCGTACGCCTGCCGTGCCCTCGGGATCCGTGCCGCCAAAAGCTGCTTCGGGATCCACACGCCACCTCGAAAAACGTGCCGCGATGCCTCGAAAAACGCGCACGTCTACCGGACTCCAAATCCAACAAATAAATAGTCCATCCTTAGCGATTTCGCGCGCTGAATCCAAAAACGATGTCCATTTCTCCAAATTCTCACCCGAAAATTTGCCGAATGCCCACTCGATCCGATTTTCGCGCCGGGTCCATTTTTAAAGTCCGATTTGCCAAATTCCAACTCTAAAAATTCCCGAAGGCGACCGGAGAGGTAAACTTTTATCCGGACTTCACCCGGAGTCTAATTTTGACATCTGAATCGCGCGAAATCACTTCTGACACCCGACGGGTCCTCCAACTTCCCACGGGGTCTCAATTAAAGCCCGAAGTCCACCACTTGTGTCCAAATTGCGCGCAACCCACGCAGGCCTCCAGTGATGCAAGCAAATCCCAAATTGCATCACAAATCCATTTCTGGGCCCCCAACACGCGCACCAACACCCCCAACGGCGACCGAAAGCTGCCCAACAACCAGCAACCCTGCGCGGGGGATTCCGGGACCTCACATCCTCCCCCACTAAAAGAAAGTTTCGTCCTCGAAACTAGATCAAGCCCATCAGGAGTCAAGAATACCACTGCTAGGTATCTAACAATACGCCTCCAGCTCCCCCGCTCGCTCCTCGTGATTACTCCGCAACAACAACAATAAGTACGGTATTACCCGATGTGCAATTCTCTCATCTCTCGAGCCAGAATTGCAACGGGCGTCCCTCGTACTCCAATAATCACAGATCTCAAAGGGGCAAGTAATCACGGGCGAGGAAAAACACATCACTACTGAGCTGAGACGTGAAAAAACCAATGGCTCCATTAAAAGGCTGGGGGAAAAACTGAAATAACCACAAGTGTAATACGCACCAAACCACAACATGGTGCCCACCCTCAACAAGACGACCCGAAGCATACCCGCAGACTCGTCCAATAAGGAAGGGAAATCCAATAAGTTGGGTCTTCACTCGGTCACTTCCCGATCCAAAACCACCCGAGTGGACTACTCAACTGCAGGCTACCCTTAAAAGGGATCCTCAAGAGACACAATCTCGTGCCACAGTTGGTCGCTCGACATGCTAACATGACCCCAACGGACCCACGGGTCGAAGTCGATCCCTCAACTCACAAAGAACACCCTGACGGGGACCAAACCGTCGGTGAACGGGACTGAAAACTGGCTCGCAAGGCGATCATAAAGCTGATGCCCAAAACTCGCGGTCAAAAGTCCGAATCATCCAAAAACTCTCACCGTTGTGTACCTACAACGTGGCATCACTGCCGTGCACCAACAGCGTGGCATCACTACCGTGCACCAACGGCGTGGCATCACCACCGTGTATCAACGGTGTGGCATCACCACCGTGTATCAACGGCGTGGCATCACCACCGTGTATCAACGGCGTGGCATCACCACCGTGTATCAACGGCGTGGCATCACCACCGTGTATCAACGGTGTGGCATCATCACCGTGTATCAACGGCGTGGCATCACCACCGTGTATCAACGGTGTGGATCACCACCGTGTATCAACGGCTGGCATCATCACCGTGTATCAACGGCGTGGCATCACCACCGTGTATCAACGGTGTGGCATCATCACCGTGTATCAACGGCGTGGCATCACCACCGTGTATCAACGGCGTGGCATCACCACCGTGTATCAACGGTGTGGCATCATCACCGTGTATCAACGGCGTGGCATCACCACCGTGTATCAACGGTGTGGTATCACCACCGTGTATCAACGGCGTGGCATCATCACCGTGTATCAACGGTGTGGTAACACCACCGTGTATCAACGGTGTGGTATCACTCAAGCATCAAGGCCTCAGATCCTCACAGTACTATAACCAACACTACTTCGAAGTTCCGGAGCTGAGGAAGGGCCAAAGATCAACAGGCAAAAACCAGGGCCCCAACTGCACTGGGCAGGACCAAAAACACCCATCTATGTGCAACACGTGATCAGGTATCTGAACCTCACGAGCACAAGCTAAGGGTCCTATTTCTAGCCCATACATCAATGCAAATGCCCCACAGAAGAAAAGAATGCAATGCTCAGGTAACAAATAACGCTCGAGTGCGTGTAGGGGAGATAAGATTAATATCTGCCACCACGTGGCTAGCTGCCCCCGAATCCTCATCCTGTGCGACATAGACGCTCTCGCTCGGGGTGGTCGTCCGTCGGACTGCCGCGAAGAAGTGGCCTTAACTATCTGGCCAACCTGTCGAAACTCCGCCTGTCTGGAAGAGCGGAGGAGGAGGAGCCGAAGCTGCCAATGCGACTGATGACCCCGCTTTAGGACAAGACCATGATCTGTGCCCTGCCTGTGGTCACACTACGGCGCAGAATGCAGCCCACCGCCAAGGACACAGTCATCCCGCTGCTGCTGCTGATACATCGGCCGCGGGAAAACCTCCTGGTCTCTGTCTCCTCTGAGACTCACGACCCTCAGACTGGGATCGTGGCGGCCCCGGGGTCTCGATCTTCTCGACTGTCCAAACTCAGGCGGCACTGGATGCCTCTCCCCGGAGCTGGTCCCTGGCGCTCCATCTATCTCTGACATGATCACTGATCCTCGGTCAACCCGCTAAGCATGCTCAATAGCTGCATCTAACGTCGGCACTCGCCGAGAATACCCCAAGTGATAGATATTCCGATGCAGTCCTTTCTCAACTAGCTCAACCTCCTGGGCCTCATCCAGGCGACATGGGTACACGGCTCGACAATCGCCAAACTCGCGAACAAATTCCAAAAGAGGTCGACTCCCCTGCTGCAGGAGTCTAAGATCCCCTTCCAGTTTCTGCTTACACTGGCAGGAAAGAAGGTCCTGAGCCGCAAAGCACGAAACTGGTTCCAAGTCAACAACCGAGCTCCTAGTAGTCCAACAGGACGAACTCGATGCCCCCAAATCTCGGCGTCCAGTCAGACCATCTCGGTCTCAGTAAAGCAATCACCTGGTAACTCGACCAGGGCTATGTACCCATCTGGTAGCTCGGCCAGTGGAAAGTATCCTGCTGGTAACTCGGCTAGGGCAAAATGTCCTCCTGGTAACTCGGCCAGTGATAATTATCCATCTGGTAACTCGGCAAGTGATAATTATCCATCTGGTAACTCGGCCAGTGATAATTATCCATCTGGTAACTCGGCCAGTGATAATTATCCATCTGGTAACTCGGCCAGTGATAATTATCCACCTGGTAGCTCGGCCAGTGATAATTATCCATCTGGTAACTCGGCCAGTGATAATTATCCTTCTGGTAACTCGGCCAGTGATAATTATCCATCTGGTAACTCGGCCAGTGATAATTATCCTTCTGGTAACTCGGCCAGTGATAATTATCCTTCTGGTAACTCGGCCAGTGATAATTATCCATTTGGTAACTCGGCCAGTGATAATTATCCATCTGGTAGCTCGGCCAGGGAAAACGCCCTCCTGGTAACTCAGCCAGGGAAAACGCCCTCCTGGTAACTCAGCCAGGGAATACGCCCTCCTGGTAACTCAGCCAGGGAAAACGCCCTCCTGGTAACTCAGCCAGGGAAAACGCCCCCCCCCTGGTAACTCAGCCAGGGAATACGCCCTCCTGGTAACTCAGCCAGGGAAAACGCCCTCCTGGTAACTCAGCCAGGGAAAAATGCCCTCCTGGTAACTCAGCCAGGGAAAAATGCCCTCCTGGTAACTCAGCCAGGGAAAAATGCCCTCCTGGTAACTCAGCCAGGGAAAACGCCCTCCTGGTAACTCAGCCAGGGAAAACGCCCTCCTGGTAACTCAGCCAGGGAAAAATGCCCTCCTGGTAACTCAGCCAGGGAAAAATGCCCTCCTGGTAACTCAGCCAGGGAATACGCCCTCCTGGTAACTCAGCCAGGGAAAAATGCCCTCCTGGTAACTCAGCCAGGGAAAACGCCCTCCTGGTAACTCAGCCAGGGAATACGCCCTCCTGGTAACTCAGCCAGGGAATACGCCCTCCTGGTACTCAGCCAGGGCGGGGTGTGTCCTTTTCACAACACGACGTCTCAGGGGTATCGCAACCCACTGCACAACTACAAACGTCTGGACACAACAACCATACGACCCAATCCAGCGAAAGTCTAAGACATGTCATCCATTCCATAGCATTATGTTGTCTGCAACCAACATAATCGATTAGGAGAATAAACATGCCAAACACTCATCCCGTCTCTTGGGAGAGGTAAAACTCAATCAAGACTCTCGCTATAAGTCACGACTCTCATGTAGTCATCCTAATGTCCAACCACAAGCCTAGGGTTTCTAAGTCCACCACGACCTACAACCTAGGCTCTGATACCACTCTAATCTGTCACGCCCCGGGGTGGAAACTGCCACCCGGGCACGCCAACAGATCCGCCATCTGTACGGAAACTGCCGTACAGACGAAGCGTCTAACCTGCAGAAAGAACCAACTACAGTAAACAGATATCAGAGAGCTGAAAGTAGACTACTAAAACTGAAGTCCAAACACTGTACAACTGAAATAAATACAATATCCATCTCCCCGAATACTATCATATACAAAATCCTCTAATACAGAACTCAAAAGGGAGATATCTCCAAAAAGTACATCAGTGTACAACCCCTCGATACAAGAAAATATCCTCACCACATCAGTCTCTCAAACTGAAAAATAAAGTACAACACTATACCTCTCTACAAAGGTCTCTCAACAGAAGAAGAAGAAGTAAACTATCAACCGAAGCTCTCCTCTGAAGGGGGGTACCGCTACACTCCAACGACGGGTAGGGAACAAGCTCGCGACTCCCTCGCCTCGGTCCGAAGGATCAGCAACAGGAGCACAGGAACAGAAGAAGAAGTCCCTGGGGAAAAAACACCACGACGGGTGTGAGAACTACTTCCCACAGTAGTTCTCAGTGGGTACCGTCAACAAGCCCAACGGTCTGCCCACCAAGTCTACTAGAGGCGAAAGATAACAGGCAAAGAAATCTGAAAGAAAAGCTGGAAACTACTCTACAGCTACCATGCCTCTAACCAGACACTCAAAAGTGGAACAGATGAAAGTAAAAGAGACCACTCGCACCCAAGGTGCTCAAACGACCCAAACGAACTGACTACCTCAAAGGTCCAGTCAAGCCTGCGCCCGACGACTAGGAACGCTCCTGCCCACTACCACACATCCACATGAGGACGGGATTTACGTGGGGCGTCCTGTCCTACTAACTCATCCCTCGCGCAAAACTGCCTCAACAGGCCCATCGCTGCCTCAACTGCGGAAGACTGCCTCAACAGGCCAACCATCGTATCCACAGCGGCATCTCAGGACGCGACTCCAACTGAGTAGAACGGCGCGGCATAGAGTATCAAACATAGGCATATGCAGGCTAGTCAAAATCCACGCTCACTCACAGAACGGTAGGGCTCAAGATCCCCAAATACCTCGCACAACAGTCGGAGCACTCTCGACGACTCAGCTGCTCGGCTAACTCGAAACACGAGACGCTAGCCTCACCAACGGCTCGCAGCACAAGGCTCACTGGCTGGAGATACTCCACAGCCAGGAACGACCCACAACTCAGGGTAACAAAATAGGTCGGACAACACTCAACGACCTGGGACCACCGTCAACCCCAACGGTTCCCAACAAGACGGACCGGAAGATACTCGACGGCCCGGGACTACCGTCTACTCAACGGCTCTCTCCCACGACTGTGCAACAGGGAAACAAGACCTCTCGGGACTACCGTATACCCAAACGGCTCCCGGCACAGATAAGCAACCCGCTACAACTACCAGACTCCACTCTGCTCCCAAGCACGAGTGCAAACGCATCCCACACTAAAAGAAAATCCCGACCTCTCGGCCCACTACCCGGGCGAGGATAACACTATGTCCAGGGATAGCAAAACAGTGTGGGTGTCTAAACATAATTAACCCTAGCCCAAGTGAGGGTTTTCTACTGGTCTGGTTACACATGCAACATATGACGGGGGTGCTAGGTCAAGTTCCAAGATAGCTGTATCAACAGATAATAAAAGGAATAACAATTCCTACAATCTAGCATACTACACAATGAAATAAACTATCATGCATAATCCTACATCAGTAGAAATACTGTACAGTCCATAAAACTTGGAGATAAGGCCACCCACCTCGATTTGCCACCAATTGCTCGTAGACACTTGCAATTGGCCTCCACGCGATCCGCACGTAAAACGGGACACGCCGTCGGAGTCCGCACGCAAAACGGAGCACGCCGCCGGAGTCCGCACGCAAAACGGAGCACGCTGCCGGAGTCCGCACCAAAAACAGAGTCTGCACGCGAAACGGTGCACGGCGCCGGAATCCGCACGCAAAACGGTGCACGGTGCCAGAAACCGCACGCAAAACGGAGTCCGCACGCAAAACGGTGCACGGTGCAGGAGTTCGCAGGCAAAACGGTGCACGGTGCCGGAGTCCGCACGCAAAACGGAGTCCGCACGCGAAACGGTGCACGGCGCCGGAATCCGCACGCAAAACGGTGCACGGTGCCGAAAACCGCACGCAAAACGGAGTCCGCACGCAAAACGGTGCACGGTGCCGGAGTCCGCACGCAAAACGGTGCACGGTGCCGGACACAGAAAAGAGCAAGAGGGTTAATTACAGTCCAGAAGGTCGCCCCGAAAACTGTACAAAAATACAGTAAAACCAACACACGGGACCTACCCGTTAGCGCCGCCGTCGCCGAAACGCTCCGCCGGGCGACCTCGCACGCAAAACGAGGTCCACGACGCGCCGCCGCACCTCACGCAATCCCCCTCCCTCACTCCTTCTCGCTCTCGGGTGCAGAAGAAAGAAGGAAAGGGAGAAAATGCGGTGCGGGGAGGAAGAAGAAGAAGAAAAGGAGGGAGAGAGAAGGTGGTTCACGGGGCGGGTCCACAGGCTCGGTGCACGGCGGCCACCAATGGGAGCCCCCCAACCGGCCGGTCCACAACCGGGCGCGTGCGCCGGGTTCACGCACGCGCCCGGGCGCCACGTGGCGCGCGGCAACGCGCCCGCCACACGGGCGCGTTGCACCGCACCACGTGCAGGCGCGGGACACGCGCCCGTTACACGGCGCGCGTGCCCCCGCGCCCGCGCGGGCGCCAACGGGGGGCCGCCACGTGGCGGCCCCTGCGCATTCCGCGCTGCGCGCCCGCGTGGCCCCTGTCGCGACCGTACGCCTGCCGTGCCCTCGGGATCCGTGCCGCCAAAAGCTGCTTCGGGATCCACACGCCACCTCGAAAAACGTGCCGCGATGCCTCGAAAAACGCGCACGTCTACCGGACTCCAAATCCAACAAATAAATAGTCCATCCTTAGCGATTTCGCGCGCTGAATCCAAAAACGATGTCCATTTTCCAAATTCTCACCCGAAAATTTGCCGAATGCCCACTCGATCCGATTTTCGCGCCGGGTCCATTTTTAAAGTCCGATTTGCCAAATTCCAACTCTAAAAATTCCCGAAGGCGACCGGAGAGGTAAACTTTTATCCGGACTTCACCCGGAGTCTAATTTTGACATCTGAATCGCGCGAAATCACTTCTGACCACCCGACGGGTCCTCCAACTTCCCACGGGGTCTCAATTAAAGCCCGAAGTCCACCACTTGTGTCCAAATTGCGCGCAACCCACGCAGACCTCCAGTGATGCAAGCAAATCCCAAATTGCATCACAAATCCATTTCTGGGCCCCCAACACGCGCACCAACACCCCCAACGGCGACCGAAAGCTGCCCAACAACCAGCAACCCTGCGCGGGGGATTCCGGGACCTCACATAACATGAATGAAAATGCAGGTAATCAAACAAGCAGGAATATCAAGATAGTGCATCAAAGGTAGTACCATGAATATACCCAATCCAATGCCACTGTTGGCCACAAGGGCCTCAGGCTAACTGCCTTGGAGCATAAGGACCTCAGGCCAATTGCCACTGTTGGTCATTGGGGCCTCAGGCCTAAAGCCACTGTCGGACACCCAGCAAGCTATCATAACCCCACAGGGCTCACGGATCAATGTGACCTCTCTACCAGTAAAGAACACCAACACGGGTAGCTAATCCGCTGGTGTGCGCGACTGAAAGCTGGCTCGACGGCGATCATAATGCTGATGCTCAAACCATGGTCCATCGACCAAATAGACGGCAAGAAGCCGAGGAAAATCCCTACCGGGATACAAGTATAACATGCCACATACTGAAGTAGTATCTCCTATTCTAAACATGCAGTGAAGAACAGAGACAGGTATAGAACTATGCTAGTGACCAATCAAGCATGACATGTGTCCAGGAAAATGCATATCTACTGCTGAAGCAAGCATGATATATCTCAATAAAGTAATCAAGCAACTGCTGGAATATAAGCATGATGTATAACTACTGCTGGAAATCAAGACATAATAAAAGCTCATCTGTGGGATCAAGTGTAGTATGCCGGTTTTTAGTTTGAGCCTACCGACTCTTCGGGTGAGCTTTTTGGGTGACGAAAGCTGCGAGCATGTGTATTTTCGGTTTACAGCAGTGTTCGGGAGGTTCCGGACTGCGGCGGAAGGCCCGAGGCCAAAAAGTGAGTTACTGGGGCACTTTTGGTCTATTCATTTTATTTATTTATTTATTTGAAAAAGGGGATTTATTTGAGTTTTTGTTTTTTTTGCGTTGCTGTGAGGGGTTTGGGCTGGGAGCTGGAGGAGATTTAATTAGTGGTGGCTTGGTAGGTGGAATTTAATTAAGTACCTTTAATTAGTGCCTTTGCTTATTTAAAGCCTCTGCCACTCACCTTCTCCTCTCCTCGAAGCAAGCAGCAGGCTGGGCTCTTTGGCTTGGTGAAGCAGAGGGAGGAAGATAGAAGGGAAAGAGAGAAAATGGAGGAGCCTGAGGTTTGAAGTGGACTTCGGAGTGTGGACCACCTGCTGGTTGCCAAGGGGGCGCCGAGCGAGGAGCGCCCGTGGCAACGTCGAGGTCGGTGTTTATTTTTTTTATCCTTTTTTATTCCCTTCTTTTTTCTTTTCTTTTCCTGCTGGTTGGGGCCCTCGGACTTGTTGTCCGAGGCTGGCGGAGCTGCGCGTGCCGCGCGCGCAAAATTTGGCTGCGCGCGGCTAGGGAAGCGGGCCGCTGCGCG
>CM055069.1:17643662-17777828 GCA_029204045.2 Tillandsia leiboldiana
GAGCCAGCTTTCAGTCGCGCCACACCAGCGGATTTGCTACCCGTGTTGGTGTTCTGTACTGGTAGAGAGATCACATTGATCCGTGAGCCTGTGGGGTTATGATAGCTTGCTGGGTGTCCGACAGGGGCTTTAGGCTGACGGCCCAATGACAACAGTGGCAATTGGCCTGAGGTCCTTATGCTCCAAGGCAGTTAGCCTGAGGCCCTGTGGCCAACAGTGGCATTGGATTGGTATATTCATGGTTAATAACTTGTGCACTATCTTGATATTCTGATTGTTTGATTCCCTGCATTTTCATAAGTATGTGAGGTCCCGGAATCCCCCGCGCGGTTGCTGGTTGTTGGGCAGCTTTCGGTCGCGTTGGGGGTGTTGGTGCGCGTGTTGGGGGCCAGAAATGGATTTGTGATGCAATTTGGGATTTGCTTGCATCACTGGAGGCCTGCGTGGGTTGCGCGCAATTTGGACACAAGTGGTGGACTTCGGGCTTTAATGAGACCCCGTGGGAAGTTGGAGGACCCGTCGGGTGGTCAGAAGTGATTTCGCGCGATTCAGATGTCAAAATTAGACTCCGGGTGAAGTCCGGATAAAAGTTTACCTCTCCGGTCGCCTTCGGGAATTTTTAGAGTTGGAATTTGGCAAATCGGACTTTAAAAATGGACCCGGCGCGAAAATCGGATCGAGTGGGCATTCGGCAAATTTTCGGGTGAGAATTTGGAGAAATGGACATCGTTTTTGGATTCAGCGCGCGAAATCGCTAAGGATGGACTATTTATTTGTTGGATTGGAGTCCGGTAGACGTGCGCGTTTTTCGAGGCATCGCGGCACGTTTTTCGAGGTGGCGTGTGGATCCCGAAGCAGCTTTGGCGGCACGGATCCGAGGGCACGGCAGGCGTACGGTCGCGACAGGGGCCACGCGGGGCGCGCAGCGCGGATGCGCAGGGGCCGCCACGTGGCGGGCCCCCGTTGGCGCCCGCGCGGGCGCGGGGGCACGCGCGCCGTGTAACGGGCGCGTGTCCCGCGCCTGCGCGTGGTGCGGTGCAACGCGCCCGTGTGGCGGGCGCGTTGCCGCGCGCCACGTGGCGCCCGGGCGCGTGCGTGAACCCGGCGCACGCGCCCGGTTGTGGACCGGCCGGTGGGGGGCTCCCATTGGTGGCCGCCGTGCACCGAGCCTGTGGACCCGCCCCGTGAACCACCTTCTCTCCCCTCCTTTTCTTCTTCTTCTTCCTCCCCGCACCGCATTTTCTCCCTTTCCTTCTTTCTTCTGCACCCGAGAGCGAGAGGGAGTGAGGGAGGGGGATTGCGTGAGGTGCGGCGGCGCGTCGTGGACCTCGTTTTGCGTGCGAGGTCGCCCGGCGGAGCGTTTCGGCGACGGCGGCGCTAACGGGTAGGTCCCGTGTGTTGGTTTTACTGTATTTTTGTACAGTTTTCGGGGCGACCTTCTGGACTGTAATTAACCCTCTTGCTCTTTTCTGTGTCCGGCACCGTGCACCGTTTTGCGTGCGGACTCCGGCACCGTGCACCGTTTTGCGTGCGGACTCCGTTTGCGTGCGGTTTTCGGCACCGTGCACCGTTTTGCGTGCGGATCCGGCGCCGTGCACCGTTTGCGTGCGGACTCCGTTTTGCGTGCGGACTCCGGCACCGTGCACCGTTTTGCGTGCGGACTCCGGCACCGTGCACCGTTTTGCGTGCGGACTCCGTTTTGCGGTGCGGTTTCTGGCACCGTGCACCGTTTTGCGTGCGGATTCGGCGCCGTGCACCGTTTCGCGTGCAGACCGTTTTTGGTGCGGACTCCGGCAGCGTGCTCCGTTTTGCGTGCGGACTCCGGCGGCGTGCTCCGTTTTGCGTGCGGACTCCGACGGCGTGTCCCGTTTACGTGCGGATCGCGTGGAGGCCAATTGCAAGTGTCTACGAGCAATTGGTGGCAAATCGAGGTGGGTGGCCTATCTCCAAGTTTTATGGACTGTACAGTATTTCTACTGATGTAGGATTATGCATGATAGTTTATTTCATTGTGTAGTATGCTAGATTGTAGGAATTGTTATTCTTTTATTATCTGTTGATACAGCTATCTTGGAACTTGACCTAGCACCCCCGTCATATGTTGCATGTGTAACCAGACCAGTAGAAAACCCTCACTTGGGCTAGGGTTAATATGTTTAGACACCCACACTGTTTTGCTATCCCTGGACATAGTGTTATCCTCGCCGGGTAGTGGGCCGAGAGGTCGGGATTTTCTTTTAGTGTGGGATGCGTTTGCACTCGTGCTTGGGAGCAGAGTGGAGTCTGGTAGTTGTAGCGGGTTGCTTATCTGTGCCGGGAGCCGTTTGGGTATACGGTAGTCCCGAGAGGTCTTGTTTCCCTGTTGCACAGTCGTGGGAGAGAGCCGTTGAGTAGACGGTAGTCCCGGGCCGTCGAGTATCTTCCGGTCCGTCTTGTTGGGAACCGTTGGGGTTGACGGTGGTCCCAGGTCGTTGAGTGTTGTCCGACCTTTTTGTTACCCTGAGTTGTGGGTCGTTCCTGGCTGTGGAGTATCTCCAGCCAGTGAGCCTTGTGCTGCGAGCCGTTGGTGAGGCTAGCGTCTCGTGTTTCGAGTTAGCCGAGCAGCTGAGTCGTCGAGAGTGCTCCGACTGTTGTGCGAGGTATTTGGGGATCTTGAGCCCTACCGTTCTGAGAGTGAGCGTGGATTTTGACTAGCCTGCATATGCCTATGTTTGATACTCTATGCCGCGCCGTTCTACTCAGTTGGAGTCGCGTCCTGAGATGCCGCTGTGGATACGATGGTTGGCCTGTTGAGGCAGTCTTCGCAGTTGCAGTTGAGGCAGCGATGGGCCTGTTGAGGCAGTTTGCGCGAGGGATGAGTTAGTAGGACAGGACGCCCCACGTAAATCCCGTCCTCATGTGGATGTGTGGTAGTGGGCAGGAGCGTTCCTAGTCGTCGGGCGCAGGCTTGACTGGACCTTGAGGTAGTCAGTTCGTTTGGGTCGTTTGAGCACCTTGGGTGCGAGTGGTCTCTTTACTTCATCTGTTCCACTTTTGAGTGTCTGGTTAGAGGCATGGTAGCTGTAGAGTAGTTTCCAGCTTTTCTTTCAGATTTCTTTGCCTGTTATCTTTCGCCTCTAGTAGACTTGGTGGGCAGACCGTTGGGCTTGTTGACGGTACACCACTGAGAACTACTGTGGGAAGTAGTTCTCACACCCGTCGTGGTGTTTTTTTCCCAGGGACTTCTTCTTCTGTTCCTGTGCTCCTGTTGCTGATCCTTCGGACCGAGGCGAGGGAGTCGCGAGCTTGTTCCCTACCCGTCGTTGGAGTGTAGCGGTACCCCCCTTCAGAGGAGAGCTTCGGTTGATAGTTTACTTCTTCTTCTTCTGTTGAGAGACCTTTGTAGAGAGGTATAGTGTTGTACTTTATTTTTCAGTTGAGAGACTGATGTGGTGAGGATATTTTCTTGTATCGAGGGTTGTACACTGATGTACTTTTTGGAGATATCTCCCTTTTGAGTTCTGTATTAGAGGATTTTGTATATGATAGTATTCGGGGAGATGGATATTGTATTTATTTTCAGTTGTACAGTGTTTGGACTTCAGTTTTAGTAGTCTACTTTCAGCTCTCATGATATCTGTTTACTGTAGTTGGTTCTTTCTGCAGGTTAGACGCTTCGTCTGTACGGCAGTTTCCGTACAGATGGCGGATCTGTTGGCGTGCCCGGGTGGCAGTTTCCACCCCGGGGCGTGACAGATTAGAGTGGTATCAGAGCCTAGGTTGTAGGTCGTGGTGGACTTAGAAACCCTAGGCTTGTGGTTGGACATTAGGATGACTACATGAGAGTCGTGACTTATAGCGAGAGTCTTGATTGAGTTTTACCTCTCCCAAGAGACGGGATGAGTGTTTGGCATGTTTATTCTCCTAATCGATTATGTTGGTTGCAGACAACATAATGCTATGGAATGGAGGACATGTCTTAGACTTTCGCTGGATTGGGTCGTATGGTTGTTGTGTCCAGACGTTTGTAGTTGTGCAGTGGGTTGCGATACCCCTGAGACGTCGTGTTGTGAAAAGGACACACCCCGCCCTGGCTGAGTACCAGGAGGGCGTATTCCCTGGCTGAGTTACCAGGAGGGCGTATTCCCTGGCTGAGTTACCAGGAGGGCGTTTTTCCCTGGCTGAGTTACCAGGAGGGCATTTTCTTCCCTGGCTGAGTTACCAGGAGGGCGTATTCCCTGGCTGAGTTACCAGGAGGGCATTTTTCCCTGCTGAGTTACCAGGAGGGCATTTTTCCCTGGCTGAGTTACCAGGACGGGCGTTTTCTCCCTGGCTGAGTTACCAGGAGGGCGTTTTCCCTGGCTGAGTTACCAGAGGGGCCATTTTTCCCTGGCGAGTTACCAGGAGGGCATTTTTCCCCTGGCTGAGTTACCAGGAGGGCATTTTTCCCTGGCTGAGTTACCAGGAGGGCGTTTTCCCTGGCTGAGTTACCAGGAGGGCGTATTCCCCTGGCGAGTTACCAGGGGGGGGGCGTTTTCCCTGGCTGAGTTACCAGGAGGGCGTTTTCCCTGGCTGAGTTACCAGGAGGGCGTATTCCCTGGCTGAGTTACCAGGAGGGCGTTTCCCTGGCTGAGTTACCCGGAGGGCGTGTTCTCCCTGGCCGAGCTACCAGATGGATAATTATCACTGGCCGAGTTACCAAATGGATATTATCACTGGCCGAGTTACCAGAAGGATAATTATCACCTGGCCGAGTTACCAGAAGGATAATTATCACTGGCCGAGTTACCAGATGGATAATTATCACTGGCCGAGTTACCAGAAGGATAATTATCACTGGCCGAGTTACCAGATGGATAATTATCACTGGCCGAGCTACCAGGTGGATAATTATCACTGGCCGAGTTACCAGATGGATAATTATCACTGGCCGAGTTACCAGATGGATAATTATCACTGGCCGAGTTACCAGATGGATAATTATCACTTGCCGAGTTACCAGATGGATAATTATCACTGGCCGAGTTACCAGGAGGACATTTTGCCCTAGCCGAGTTACCAGCAGGATACTTTCCACTGGCCGAGCTACCAGATGGGTACATAGCCTGGTCGAGTTACCAGGTGATTGCTTTACTGAGACCGAGATGGTCTGACTGGACGCCGAGATTTGGGGGGCATCGAGTTCGTCCTGTTGGACTACTAGGAGCTCGGTTGTTGACTTGGAACCAGTTTCGTGCTTTGCGGCTCAGGACCTTCTTTCCTGCCAGTGTAAGCAGAAACTGGAAGGGGATCTTAGACTCCTGCAGCAGGGGAGTCGACCTCTTTTGGAATTTGTTCGCGAGTTTGGCGATTGTCGAGCCGTGTACCCCATGTCGCCTGGATGAGGCCCAGGAGGTTGAGCTAGTTGAGAAAGGACTGCATCGGAATATCTATCACTTGGGGTATTCTCGGCGAGTGCCGACGTTAGATGCAGCTATTGAGCATGCTTAGCGGGTTGACCGAGGATCAGTGATCATGTCAGAGATAGATGGAGCGCCAGGGACCAGCTCCGGGGAGAGGCATCCAGTGCCGCCTGAGTTTGGACAGTCGAGAAGATCGAGACCCCGGGGCCGCCACGATCCCAGTCTGAGGGTCGTGAGTCTCAGAGGAGACAGAGACCAGGAGGTTTTCCGCGGCCGATGTATCAGCAGCAGCAGCGGGATGACTGTGTCCTTGGCGGTGGGCTGCATTCTGCGCCGTAGTGTGACCACAGGCAGGGCACAGATCATGGTCTTGTCCTAAAGCGGGGTCATCAGTCGCATTGGCAGCTTCGGCTCCTCCTCCTCCGCTCTTCCAGACAGGCGGAGTTTCGACAGGTTGGCCAGATAGTTAAGGCCACTTCTTCGCGGCAGTCCGACGACGACCACCCCGAGCGAGAGCGTCTATGTCGCACAGGATGAGGATTCGGGGGCAGCTAGCCACGTGGTGGCAGATATTAATCTTATCTCCCCTACACGCACTCGAGCGTTATTTGTTACCTGAGCATTGCATTCTTTTCTTCTGTGGGGCATTTGCATTGATGTATGGGCTAGAAATAGGACCCTTAGCTTGTGCTCGTGAGGTTCAGATACCTGATCACGTGTTGCACATAGATGGGTGTTTTTGGTCCTGCCCAGTGCAGTTGGGGCCCTGGTTTTTGCCTGTTGATCTTTTGGCCCTTCCTCAGCTCCGGAACTTCGAAGTAGTGTTGGTTATAGTACTGTGAGGATCTGAGGCCTTGATGCTTGAGTGATACCACACCGTTGATACACGGTGGTGTTACCACACCGTTGATACACGGTGATGATGCCACGCCGTTGATACACGGTGGTGATACCACACCGTTGATACACGGTGGTGATGCAACGCCGTTGATACACGGTGATGATGCCACACCGTTGATACACGGTGGTGATGCCACGCCGTTGATACACGGTGGTGATGCCACGACGTTGATACACGGTGATGATGCCACACCGTTGATACACGGTGGTGATGCCACGCCGTTGATACACGGTGATGATGCCACGCCGTTGATACACGGTGGTGATCCACACCGTTGATACACGGTGGTGATGCCACGCCGTTGATACACGGTGATGATGCCACACCGTTGATACACGGTGGTGATGCCACGCCGTTGATACACGGTGGTGATGCCACGCCGTTGATACACGGTGGTGATGCCACGCCGTTGATACACGGTGGTGATGCCACACGTTGATACACGGTGGTGATGCCACGCCGTTGGTGCACGGTAGTGATGCCACGCTGTTGGTGCACGGCAGTGATGCCACGTTGTAGGTACACAACCGGTGAGAGTTTTTGGATGATTCGGACTTTTGACCGCGAGTTTTGGGCATCAGCTTTATGATCGCCTTGCGAGCCAGTTTTCAGTCCCGTTCACCGACGGTTTGGTCCCCGTCAGGGTGTTCTTTGTGAGTTGAGGGATCGACTTCGACCCGTGGGTCCGTTGGGGTCATGTTAGCATGTCGAGCGACCAACTGTGGCACGAGATTGTGTCTCTTGAGGATCCCTTTTAAGGGTAGCCTGCAGTGAGTAGTCCACTCGGGTGGTTTTTGGATCGGGAAGTGACCGAGTGAAGACCCCAACTTATTGGATTTCCCTTCCTTATTGGACGAGTCTGCGGGTATGCTTCGGGTCGTCTTGTTGAGGGTGGCACCATGTTGTGGTTTGGTGCGTATTACACTTGTGGTTATTTCAGTTTTTCCCCCAGCCTTTTAATGGAGCCATTGGTTTTTCACGTCTCAGCTCAGTAGTGATGTGTTTTTCCTCGCCCGTGATTACTTGCCCCTTTGAGATCTGTGATTATTGGAGTACGAGGGACGCCCGTTGCAATTTCTGGCTCGAGAGATGAGAGAATTGCACATCGGGTAATACCGTACTTATTGTTGTTGTTGCGGAGTAATCACGAGGAGCGAGCGGGGGAGCTGGAGGTGTATTGTTAGATACCTAGCAGTGGTATTCTTGACTCCTGATGGGCTTGATCTAGTTTCGAGGACGAAACTTTCTTTTAGTGGGGGAGGATGTGAGGTCCCGGAATCCCCCGCGCAGGGTTGCTGGTTGTTGGGCAGCTTTCGGTCGCCGTTGGGGGTGTTGGTGCGCGTGTTGGGGGCCCAGAAATGGATTTGTGATGCAATTTGGGATTTGCTTGCATCACTGGAGGTCTGCGTGGGTTGCGCGCAATTTGGACACAAGTGGTGGACTTCGGGCTTTAATTGAGACCCCGTGGGAAGTTGGAGGACCCGTCGGGTGGTCAGAAGTGATTTCGCGCGATTCAGATGTCAAAATTAGACTCCGGGTGAAGTCCGGATAAAAGTTTACCTCTCCGGTCGCCTTCGGAAATTTTTAGAGTTGGAATTTGGCAAATCGGACTTTAAAAATGGACCCGGCGCGAAAATCGGATCGAGTGGGCATTCGGCAAATTTTCGGGTGAGAATTTGGAGAAATGGACATCGTTTTTGGATTCAGCGCGCGAAATCGCTAAGGATGGACTATTTATTTGTTGGATTTGGAGTCCGGTAGACATGCGCGTTTTTCGAGGCATCGCGGCACGTTTTTCGAGGTGGCGTGTGGATCCCGAAGCAGCTTTTGGCGGCACGGATCCCGAGGGCACGGCAGGCGTACGGTCGCGACAGGGGCCACGCGGGCGCGCAGCGCGGAATGCGCAGGGGCCGCCACGTGGCGGCCCCCCGTTGGCGCCCGCGCGGGCGCGGGGGCACGCGCGCCCGTGTAACGGGCGCGTGTCCCGCGCCTGCGCGTGGTGCGGTGCAACGCGCCCGTGTGGCGGGCGCGTTGCCGCGCGCCACGTGGCGCCCGGGCGCGTGCGTGAACCCGGCGCACGCGCCCGGTTGTGGACCGGCCGGTTGGGGGGCTCCCATTGGTGGCCGCCGTGCACCGAGCCTGTGGACCCGCCCCGTGAACCACCTTCTCTCTCCCTCCTTTTCTTCTTCTTCTTCCTCCCCGCACCGCATTTTCTCCCTTTCCTTCTTTCTTCTGCACCCGAGAGCGAGAGGGAGTGAGGGAGGGGGATTGCGTGAGGTGCGGCGGCGCGTCGTGGACCTCGTTTTGCGTGCGAGGTCGCCCGGCGGAGCGTTTCGGCGACGGCGGCGCTAACGGGTAGGTCCCGTGTGTTGGTTTTACTGTATTTTTGTACAGTTTTCGGGGCGACCTTCTGGACTGTAATTAACCCTCTTGCTCTTTTCTGTGTCCGGCACCGTGCACCGTTTTGCGTGCGGACTCCGGCACCGTGCACCGTTTTGCGTGCGGACTCCGTTTTGCGTGCGGTTTTCGGCACCGTGCACCGTTTTGCGTGCGGATTCCGGCGCCGTGCACCGTTTCGCGTGCAGACTCCGTTTTGCGTGCGGACTCCGGCACCGTGCACCGTTTTGCGTGCGAACTCCGGCACCGTGCACCGTTTTGCATGCGGACTCCGTTTTGCGTGCGGTTTCTGGCACCGTGCACCGTTTTGCGTGCGGATTCCGGCGCCGTGCACCGTTTCGCGTGCAGACTCCGTTTTTGGTGCGGACTCCGGCAGCGTGCTCCGTTTTGCGTGCGGACTCCGGCGGCGTGCTCCGTTTTGCGTGCGGACTCCGACGGCGTGTCCCGTTTTACGTGCGGATCGCGTGGAGGCCAATTGCAAGTGTCTACGAGCAATTGGTGGCAAATCGAGGTGGGTGGCCTTATCTCCAAGTTTTATGGACTGTACAGTATTTCTACTGATGTAGGATTATGCATGATAGTTTATTTCATTGTGTAGTATGCTAGATTGTAGGAATTGTTATTCCTTTTATTATCTGTTGATACAGCTATCTTGGAACTTGACCTAGCACCCCCGTCATATGTTGCATGTGTAACCAGACCAGTAGAAAACCCTCACTTGGGCTAGGGTTAATTATGTTTAGACACCCACACTGTTTTGCTATCCCTGGACATAGTGTTATCCTCGCCCGGGTAGTGGGCCGAGAGGTCGGGATTTTCTTTTAGTGTGGGATGCGTTTGCACTCGTGCTTGGGAGCAGAGTGGAGTCTGGTAGTTGTAGCGGGTTGCTTATCTGTGCCGGGAGCCGTTTGGGTATACGGTAGTCCCGAGAGGTCTTGTTTCCCTGTTGCACAGTCGTGGGAGAGAGCCGTTGAGTAGACGGTAGTCCCGGGCCGTCGAGTATCTTCCGGTCCGTCTTGTTGGGAACCGTTGGGGTTGACGGTGGTCCCAGGTCGTTGAGTGTTGTCCGACCTATTTTGTTACCCTGAGTTGTGGGTCGTTCCTGGCTGTGGAGTATCTCCAGCCAGTGAGCCTTGTGCTGCGAGCCGTTGGTGAGGCTAGCGTCTCGTGTTTCGAGTTAGCCGAGCAGCTGAGTCGTCGAGAGTGCTCCGACTGTTGTGCGAGGTATTTGGGGATCTTGAGCCCTACCGTTCTGTGAGTGAGCGTGGATTTTGACTAGCCTGCATATGCCTATGTTTGATACTCTATGCCGCGCCGTTCTACTCAGTTGGAGTCGCGTCCTGAGATGCCGCTGTGGATACGATGGTTGGCCTGTTGAGGCAGTCTTCCGCAGTTGAGGCAGCGATGGGCCTGTTGAGGCAGTTTTGCGCGAGGGATGAGTTAGTAGGACAGGACGCCCCACGTAAATCCCGTCCTCATGTGGATGTGTGGTAGTGGGCAGGAGCGTTCCTAGTCGTCGGGCGCAGGCTTGACTGGACCTTTGAGGTAGTCAGTTCGTTTGGGTCGTTTGAGCACCTTGGGTGCGAGTGGTCTCTTTTACTTTCATCTGTTCCACTTTTGAGTGTCTGGTTAGAGGCATGGTAGCTGTAGAGTAGTTTCCAGCTTTTCTTTCAGATTTCTTTGCCTGTTATCTTTCGCCTCTAGTAGACTTGGTGGGCAGACCGTTGGGCTTGTTGACGGTACCCACTGAGAACTACTGTGGGAAGTAGTTCTCACACCCGTCGTGGTGTTTTTTCCCCAGGGACTTCTTCTTCTGTTCCTGTGCTCCTGTTGCTGATCCTTCGGACCGAGGCGAGGGAGTCGCGAGCTTGTTCCCTACCCGTCGTTGGAGTGTAGCGGTACCCCCCTTCAGAGGAGAGCTTCGGTTGATAGTTTACTTCTTCTTCTTCTGTTGAGAGACCTTTGTAGAGAGGTATAGTGTTGTACTTTATTTTTCAGTTTGAGAGACTGATGTGGTGAGGATATTTTCTTGTATCGAGGGGTTGTACACTGATGTACTTTTTGGAGATATCTCCCTTTTGAGTTCTGTATTAGAGGATTTTGTATATGATAGTATTCGGGGAGATGGATATTGTATTTATTTCAGTTGTACAGTGTTTGGACTTCAGTTTTAGTAGTCTACTTTCAGCTCTCTGATATCTGTTTACTGTAGTTGGTTCTTTCTGCAGGTTAGACGCTTCGTCTGTACGGTAGTTTCCGTACAGATGGCGGATCTGTTGGCGTGCCCGGGTGGCAGTTTCCACCCCGGGGCGTGACATGTTATCATTCATGGTAGAGATGTCACATTGACCCGTGAGCCTTGTGGGGTTATGATAGCTTGCTGGGTGTCCGACAGTGGCTTTAGGCCTGAGGCCCCAATGACCAACAGTGGCATTTGGCCTGAGGTCCTTATGCTCCATGGCAGTTTAGCCTGAGGCCCTTGTGGCCAACAGTGGCATTAGATTGGGTATACTCGTGGTACTACCTTTGATGCACTATCTTTGTTATTTCCTGTTACCTGCATATTCATTCCTGTTATAGATCTATCATGCATAGTATGATTTGTGTTATATATGCCTACCCTGTTCTGTTGATCCATGTTTGATAATACTTTGCTTAGACTGTGTACCTGCATTTGATCTTCAGTATATCCTACTTTTGTTATCCGCTTATTATTGTATCCAGTAGGTACGGCTTGCTATTTCCCGGCCCGTCGTGCCCACTGGGATACACTTATGTGTGTCTCACACCCTCGGGTGACTATTTTTCAGGACCATCGGGTGCGGGGACATTGGGACGTTCTGTGTGAGGATTCGTGGTAGATTTGTCCCTGGTAGGACTTACCCCTTTTGTTTCAGTAAACTTTATAACTGTTATTTCTATTTGAAGAACGGGGTTGTATAAGCATATGAACCTTGTGGTTGTAATAGAGTAGAACTTTTAGTATAGCTAATCTTGTATCTACTCTGATTGACTGTATCTATTAGCCGAGCATATATAGGGAAGACTCTGTCTGTTATACAGAGGCTTTTCTATATGTGTGGCGGTCTGTTCACGCTTCGGTGTATTCAAGTTTTTAAACTCTAAATAATAAAAAAAAATAAAATTTAGACCCACTTTCAAATCTCGGGGCGTGACACCATTTGTGCTCCGCCTCGGGCAAGTGATGCACCCGGGGTCTTGGGATCGGATCTAAATGCATGGGGACCTTCCTTTGGTCTCTGTGAAACTCTCCATGAAGTTTCATGGCATTTGGAGTAGTATGCGATTCGCAGTTTGATGCCCTAGAGTTGGGTTATCTCGGGTTCGCCCAAGGTTGCGCCGCCGCCGCCGCCGCTTGTTGCCGCCGGCCACCTGCCCAGATAGCTCCACCAGGTCGAGACTGACCCATAGATGCCCTTGCATGAGACCCATGCTGCTCGGTTGAGGCTTCACCATAGTTAGTGCTTGTTCCGGCCGAGTTTGCCCCGCCGCCGCCGCCACTGTGTCGCGCCGCCGGCCATGAGCCCAGGGAGCTTCTTAGAGTCTGGTAGCACCTACAGGTGCTGGTGCTTGAGACCCAGAGCCATTATTTAAAGTTCCACCATTAATGTCTTCAGAGGTTGTGTATAAAGCGTGATGCCCACCATGTGTTCGGGAAAATGCCCGAGAGAGCTCAAATGGGTTTTAGCCACTTACAAGCGTCCAACAAGTGATCAAATGACTGCACATGATCTCAGGAGCTTTCTGCTCAAGTTGTGGATTGTTGGATTCCACACGCCAAGCCTTAGCCTAAGCTATGTGACCTTTTGCATTGTTTCCAGCACCTTTGTAGCTTTGTTAGAGCAAGCCCTTGTGTCCTCTTGATCCCAGGAGCTTGATGCTCACACTACTTCAGCCAATGGCTGAGTGGTTAAGAAGATCGAGTAAGCTAAGCCTAAATGAGCACTAGATGGCCCCTATGCTGTTCCAGCAGGTTAGCTGCACCCTCAGGGTGAGCCTCTGAGTCCTTTCGACCCACTGAGCATGATGCTCACCCTAAGTTTGGGTTTGGTCGAGTGTAAGTATTAAAAGTAGCATTTTGAGCCTTTATGTATTGAAATTGTTGGCCCGAAGTTTTACTCGGGTTTCGTGCTGCTACCAAATGGTGAGCACAGTTTCCAGCAAGTCGAGGGCCACCTGTTGGTGGTGTCGGTTCGTTAAAATAGCACTCCGAAATTAAATGCAAGCGAAAAAGGCATGAAATTGCATGCTTTTATGCAATTTGGTAAAATCCTGTGGGCCTAAATGCAATTGTGACCATACTGGCTGCTTTGTGCAGTGTACACATGATCTCTAAAACTTTTGTTGGAGGTCCGATGCTTTTCGTTGAGCGGGAATTGGATCCCGAACCGTAAATCGGCAAAATCGCCGGTTTAACGGCGATTCGGCGTTAATCATGCAATTCAGGAAATTGCGGTGATTAATTTGTGATGCCAAGTATCCGTGGTTGTTCCCGGTGCTATTCTAAAGAGCCCGGTGATTTTAGTTTCTCGTTTGCAACTTCCGGAGCCAAAATGGGCTTCCCGGGAGTGTTTCAGTGGTTACGGCTTTGCCGGTGCACAAGTGTACCCAGAGTCTGGTGTTAGGGCCTAAATGTCTTAAGTTAGACATTCTTGGGCAGCACATGAAGTTTCACGAGTTTTGGTTATTGTTCAGCATAGATTGGGTCATAGTGGATCTATCGGCGGATTTCCGAAAATTTCGGAAGATTCCGGGACTTCAGCGAAGTTCCCCGTTTAGCACACAGTGTGTCAGTGGGTTGGGTATGTGTGAGAGTCTATTTTCTGACCTGTGCTTATGATTCAGGTCCCAGCAGTCAGCCGCCATCTTGCGAGCCATCCAGCAGCCACCGTGATCATTGAGGTGGGTTTATCTTCGGTCCGGGCTTTATCAAGTTGGCCCTATGGGGTGCCGTGGTAGGTTGGACCCCTGTTTTTGGTGTAGCCCTGAACCTATGCTTGAGCCTTTCTATTTGTTTCATTCCAGCATTCAGTTATTACAGCTATGTTGCCTTGATCTTACAGTTGAGCTCTTTATATGCTTTCATTCCCAGCATTTAGTATGTATAGTGATATACAGCTTGATATATACCATGTTTGTTTGGTTATCAGCCTAGTTATATCAGCATTTCCTGTTCTATGATGCATGATAGAATAGGAGTACAGTTCTGCTATTCAGTTTCAGTTACAACTCAGATATTCAGCTCCTGTTGTTCAGATTCGTTTATACAGCATCCGTGATTGTTACAGCCTTCAGCATCCCGATAGGGATTTCTCGGCTTATTGCCGTATGTGTGGTCTTTAGACCATGAGCTTGAGCATCAGCATTATGATCGCCATAGAGCCAGCTGTTCTTTCACGTACACTAGCGGATTGATCCCCCGCAGTGGTGTACTTTACCGGTAAAGTGGTCAGCAGTGGCGACCCGTGAGCCCAGAGGGTTATGACAGCAGATTGGTGTACAGGTGGCATTTAGCCTGAGGTTCTGTGAGACCAATAGTGGCATTTAGCCTGAGGTCCTTGGAACCAATAGTGGCAGGTGATTGGGTACTCTACTGCTTGTATTGATGCATGATTCATTTATTTTGATTGTTTTAGTATTTTAGCATGACTGGCACATGAGTTTCAGCATTCTCTATTTACAGCATTGATAGATATCGATTATCACATTAGCTCTACTCTATAGCATGATTAGCTCTGTGTGTTGGATTTGCCAGTTACTGCACGATTAGCTTATATATTCGAGTACCCCTGCTTTTATCTTTGCTTTCACTTCAGCATGCTTAGTTTCAGTTCAGTATCTCGTGATTCAGTTTTCAGTTATATCCTGCTTTTACTATCTGCTTATCATTGTATCCGGTAGGTACGACTTGCTATTTCTCGGCCCGTCGTGCCCACTGGGATACATGTAGAGTGTATCTCACACCCCCTGGGTGCCTATTTTTCAGGTCAGTCGGGTGTTGGGAGATTGGGACGATCCAGTGAGCTGTCGCGATAGAGTTGTCCCCTGCTATTTGGCCGCTGTGGCCCAGTGCTAGTATTTTTGTTTCAGTATCATGATCATAGCTCTCTGTATTTCTTTTTAGTTAGTTGGAGTATTTGTGGATTTGTCATGAGTAGTTGTGGATGTTTTAGTTGTAGAGTTTATGTGTTGGTTTAACTATTGATTATGTAGCTCTCTGATTGTATCGCTGCATTTGCTTAGCCGAGCATGTATAGGGGAGACTCTGTCCGTGTGGACAGAGGATTTCCTATGCATGTGGCGGTCTGTTCACGTCCTGAGTTTAAAGTTTGAACTCTGATTTAAAAAAAACAAAATTTCTACCGCTGTTTTGAAACTCGGGGCGTGACAATACCTGATAAAGTTTGTGATCTAGATGGGTATGCAAGTGTTGAAAAATTTATGATCCACGGACCATGTGGAACAAGTAAACCAGGAGCACCGTGTATGAACAAAGGCCGATGTTTGAAACATTTCCCAAAAGAATATAAGAGTGAAACGGTAATAACTCCCGATGGCTTTCCCATCTACAAGAGAAGAGATAATGGGAGATATGTTTTGAAAGCTGGTATTCAACTTGATAATAGATTTGTCGTCCCACATAATCTACGATTGATTGTTAAATATCAAGCTCATATTAACGTTGAATGGTGTAATAAATCAAGGCTCATCAAATATTTATTCAAGTATGTCAATAAAGGTTCGGATAGAGCTGCTGTTATTGTAGAAAATAATTTGAACTATACGGAATCAGCTTCTACACCACAATCTACATATATTGATGAAGTCAAGCAATACCTAGATTGTCGCTATTTATCAGCATATGAAGCTATTTGGCGATTATTTGAATTTGACATTCACTTTAGACAACCATCCGTTGAGCGTTTGACTATTCACCTACCCATGATGAACAATGTAACATATCATGCTTCACAAAATTTACTTAATGTTTTGACCCGCCCTAATATCGAGAAGTCAATGTTGACTTAATGGATGCATACTAATGCCGAATGTCACGATGCTTGCCAACTCACATACACTGAATTTCCTACAAAATGGGTGTGGCATAAAAGAGATAAATTTTGGTCTAGACGAAAACAAGGATATCGTATTGGCAGAATAGTTTATATACATCCAAATGCAGGCGAATTATATTTCTTAAGAATTCTTTTAAATATAGTAAGAGGTCCAAGAAATTATGTAGAAATTAGAACTGTAGATGGTATTGTACACGACACTTTTCGTTCCGCATGTAATGCTCTTGGTTTATTGGGTGATGATAAAGAATGGAGAGAAGCGTTAGAAGAAGCATCACATTGGTCCTCTTCCGCTGGGCTTCGTCAGTTATTTACAACCATAGTAATATTTTGTGAGCTGACAGATTCTCTCAAATTATGGAATGAATATTGGCAATTAATGTCTGATGATATTTCATACAAATTGAGACACATTCTTGGGGTTCGAAATCTCACAATACCTGAAATTGAACTTCAAAATCATGTTTTGCTTGATCTCGAAGTTCTTTTCAACAAAAATTCTGCCTCGTTGTCTGATTATAAACTCCCAAATCCTGGCAGGCTAATTTTTGATGGCTTGGATAATAGGTTAGTAAGGGAAGAATTGGATTACAATAGAAGTGAGTTGATACAGGATCATACCGAATTATTTGATGGGTTAAACGATGAACAACAAATAATATATAATGCTGTCTTGGTTTCTGTATATCAAAATATTGGAGATATTATATTTGTTTATGGACATGGTGGAACAGGAAAAACATACCTTTGGAAGACTATTATTTCAAGATTACGTTCAGAAGGAAAAATAGTTCTAGCTGTTGCTTCCTCGGGTATAACATCCCTTTTATTACCCGGAGGCTGAACAGCTCATTCCAGATTTAAAATACCTATACAAATTAATGATTGTTCTATTTGTGAAATTAAGAAAGGTACACAACTTGCTGCTTTAATTTTCCATGCCAGCTTAATTATTTGGGACGAAGCACCAATGAATCATCGAAATTATTTCGAGTCTTTAGATAAATCATTAAAGGATATTATGGGGATTAGTGATTCAGCAACTACTGAGAATCTTTTTGGAGGAAAAACTATTCTTTTGGGAGGAGATTTTAGACAAATACTTCTAGTTATTGTTGGTGGCAGTAAACAAGATATTTTGAATGCATCAGTAACTAGATCTTATATATGGACAAAATGTAAAGTTTTTCGACTTACGATAAATATGAGATTACTACAAGGTTCGATAGATAGTACCTCTAATAGAGCTTTGAGAGAATTCAGCCAATGGGTACTTGATATCGGTGATGGGAAAATAAATGGCATACAGTTAGAAAATGATGAAGAACCAACATGGATCAAAATTCCTGATGACATGCTGGTAAAATCTCACAACAATGGATTGCAGGCAATCGTTCGTGAAATATACGATAATATTGAGTACAAATACAATGATCCTACATATCTACGAAACAGAGCTATTGTTACGCCTATGAACGAGAGTGTTGATGAAATTAATACTTATGTTCTTTCTTTGCTACAAACAGAAGAACGTTTATATTTAAGTTCGGATTCAATATGCAGTTCATCTAAAAA
This sequence comes from Tillandsia leiboldiana, assembly GCA_029204045.2. Taxonomy (NCBI): domain Eukaryota; kingdom Viridiplantae; phylum Streptophyta; class Magnoliopsida; order Poales; family Bromeliaceae; genus Tillandsia; species Tillandsia leiboldiana. Next base: position 17,661,014 of record CM055069.1, read on the forward strand.
TTCTGAAGAAAGCAACATACTTTACCCGGTAGATTTCTTAAATAGTTTGAAATTTAATGGAGTACCAAATCATGAATTGAAGTTAAAAGTAGGAAGCCCTGTAATGTTACTTCGCAATATTGATCAAAGTTCTGGGCTTTGCAACGGCACACGATTGCTTATAACTCAACTAGCTCCTAGAATTATTGAAGCACAAATTTTTACTGGTATCCATATTGGTGATAAGGTTTATATTCCTCGCATTGTGATAAATGTTACCGAATCAAAATGGCCATTCATATTGAAAAGAAGGCAATTCCCATTGCGCTTATGTTACGCAATGACGATTAATAAAAGCCAAGGGCAAACATTAGAAAAAGTTGGGCTCTATTTGTCGCAACCTGTATTCTCACATGGCCAGCTTTATGTTGCGATATCACGAGTAACATCCAAAAAAGGGTTACGAATCCTTATAGAAAATAAAGATGGCCAACCTGAAGGATATACAAGGAATATTGTTTATCAAGAAATACTTGATGATTTAAAATAATATTCTCAGGTTCGTAATATATCCTTATATATTTCTTTCTTTTCCGATTGGAATTAATATTCTTTTCTATACATTTTCTTTCGCAAGGAACAAAAAAAATACTGTAATTTCTTCTTGGTTATACTAATTGGTATTGTATTTATTCTTTTCTTGAATACAACCCTATAGGTATAATGAAGACTTTACTTTTATCACAACTGTCACCACAATCTCAAGAATGTGAAATCAAAGTTCGCATTTGTCGAATATAGGAATCAACGGCTCCTTTTTTAAAGGGAGATATCTTTAGCTTGGATTGCTTATTAATAGACGAAGAGGTTTGTATATCCCTTCTGTTTTGGAAGTCCTCTTTTGGTGTATTTGTTTTAGATTTGGTTAACAGTATCTCTTTATGTCTACCATGGTATGGTTTAGGTTTTTTCGATGCAAGCAACAGTACACAAGCAAGATGCAACGGCATTTAAATCTAAAATAACTGAAGGCAATCTATATGTAATAGAAAACTTCACTGTTATTCCAAGTAAGAAAAGATTTATTGCCGTAAATCGTGATTACATGATTCAAATAACCAAGCGGATACAAATAACTCAAATGGAAGGAAGTTCGAATGAAATACCACTGTACAGTTTTAATTTCTCAATTTTTTATGAAGTTACGCACAAGCGATACAATGACGCTGTCCTCACAGGTAATACTCTTTCTGAATAAAAGTTGATTTATTCCAGTTACATACGGTCCTTTTATTCATGTTTACACAATATTCTGTAGATATTTTCGGGAAAATTTTGAGCATTCACGATATCACACATAAATACATTGGGGAGACCTTAACTCCAATCAGGAATTTAGAGATCGAAGATTCCGAGTAAGCAATCCCTAACTTTAAATAATGGTACAATTATATTAGTACAATTGAATTACAAATCTATATTAAATTAATTTTCTTATGTCCCAGACAAAATATTTTGTCTGTTGCTCTGTGGGATAAATTCGCCGTTTCCTTTGATGAAATGCGATTTAGAACCGACGAACCTAATAAACCAGTCATAATAATTCTGGTTGGTATGACTGTTCGAACATTTCGAGGTTGGTACAATAAATATAATAGCAAGTTGTTTAACCTTCAATATAACAAATGTGTATTCCCGATGATTATGTAACAATTTGTGCGATTTTAATACAGAGAAGCTATATACTTATCAACATGTTCAGCATCAAAAATATACTTCGACCTACAAATTCCAGAAATAGTTGAATTTCTTAATAGGTTTGGCTATTAATCCTGCGTTGTTCTTAATTTTGTTCTACCTACCGTTATCTTCTTATTGATTACTAACATTTAATGTCCACATTACTACGCGTAGCCTGCAAGCAACGGATCATTCAATTCGCAGGATTAGTTGTGAAGAGGATAGCCCAATTCCTCCTCCAGAAGAAATGCATTTAAATAGGAGAACTGTTGATGAATTGCTGAATTCTACCATTCCTGATACTGAAGTACCGTTTCTATAACAATAAATTTTCTTTCCACATATACCTACAATTCATATTATTTCTAATACCCAATTTCTTCCTTCAAATGTTAGAATATGAAGTTTACATGTGAGTGCACGATTTTGGATATCGACACCTCATATGGCTGGTGGTATAAAGCGTGCAACAACTGCAAGGCCGCTGTCAAAATATATGACGATACATTTCACTGCTCACGTTGCGGTGATGATAAGCACCCCCCAATTCCGTGGTAAAACTTTCAATTCGCTTATATTTTTGAAATATTTAAAATTACCACTTAATACTTAATGATTTACAATGTAATATCATTTTACTATATGTATTCGAAAATAGGTACAAATTAAACAACACTGTTAGCGATAAAACTGGAATAGCTACTTTTACAATATTCGGGAATTCAGCTCAAGATTTGGTTCGCATCCCAGCGCAAAATTTAGCAATCACGGCTAATTCGGATAACTTCACTCTTCCTCCTGCCCTAAAAAACATCATCAATCAAGTGCACATTTTCCAAGTAACAGTTGACACACATAAATTTACAACAAATGTTCCATCTTTTAAAGTCGTGAAAATTTTCACGTTAAAGAAAGAGAGGGGAAAAACCGGACGTAGCAACATTCTATTGTTAAAATGTGAAGATCAAAGTTGCTCAATTCCCTCTAAAGAACAACTGTCCACCGGGTTATTCGAAGATACATTTTCGATCATAGGAAGTTCTTCTAGGTAATATAATTTTACAAACTTCCTGCTTTTATATTTCAAATATTACTTACTTACTCTAAATTATACATATCGTCTGATTATTCCACCACAGCTTTACACAATCGTCTGGAAAATCATATCAAGCCACTCCTCGAAAAAAGCGCCATTCTAAGTAATATTTCCTATTATAGCTTCTTTCAATTGACCTCTTTCATATTTGGGTATAAAACTCCTAATATTTAATTACGGTATCTGCAGTTCTAAACATGCTGATGAAGCTGATGAAGTCGACAAATGAGAAACAATATATAATTTCTCTTCTTCCTATTAATAACTAATTGGGCTACTTATTTTACTAATTAGTATATGACCGATAACAAACTCCGGATACTCCGGAAACTATTCACGAATCTCGATGTACTGATCGATGTCTATATTTAGAAATGTTATAAATCTGTCGAATGAAGAAAACATCGACAAGAACGGATGGTCATCATGGAAATGTACCCTTCCCCCGCATATGCCTTGTGGTTTATCACTTTCTCTCTCTGTGCTTTCCTAATCTATGAATTGAAGTAGGCAAATGTTACAAATTTGTATTCTTGGCTAATGGTGACAAAACTTTTGTTTCTTTATCTTAAATTGTTCAATTTACATTTCTTGTGGGTCCGCATATTCCCTCTGATAACTTTTTCCTATACATATGTTTAACGATAATCTAACAATTACCATAATGTTTAGATTAGTATAATGTTGCAGTTGAAGTACTCAAAGTTTTTCTTTACATTCTTTAATGCACCGAACATAAGAAATGTGAAGATTCGATATTGTGGGCACTACTTCTTTTGTAATTTGTAGTCTTACGAAGAATATATGAATATATATATATATATATATATATATATATATATATATATATATATATATATATATATATATATATATATATATATATATATACTTCCTAACAGCAGAACATAGGAAATGTGAGGATTCGATATCCTAAACACTACTTCTTTCCTAATTTGTAGTTTTACGAAGGATTTCATTATTTTTCTTCATGTTTTTGCTTCTTTATTTATAAAACAATGACGATAAAAAAGAAAAGAACAAAAAATATATATATACTTGCTGTTACAGCAGAATATAGGAAATGTGAGGATTCGATATCCTAAACACTACTTCTTTCGTAATTTGTAGTCTTACGAAGGATTTCATTATTTTTCTTCATGTTTTTGCTTCTTTTATTTATAAAACAATGACGATAAAAAAGAAAAGAACAAAAAATATATATATACTTTCTAACAGCAAAACATAGGAAATGTGAAGAATCGCTATTCTAGGCACTACTTCTTTTGTAATCTGTAGTCTTACAAAGAATATATATATATATATACTTCGTAAGACTACACTACTTTTTTTGTAATTTCTACTCTTACGAAGGCTTTCATTATTTTCTTATGTTTTTGCTTTTTGTAAGCATGCTAATGTAGATTTTGTCTAATACAGCTTTCGCCGAATCCCATGTATTCTCTTTTTCTCCTAATATAAATAAAATCGATATGTATGTGAACCTCATATAAAGATAATTGTTGACACATTATGATTATTCACACATTATTTTCTAAATTTAACCTGAATTATTTAATACGCTAATGTAGATTCTATCTCATGCACATTCTGACGAATCTCATATGTATCCCATTTGTTCTAATATAGGTAAAGTCAATATCTGTGTAGACCTCATATAAAAAAGATTGTAAGCATCGTAATAGTGTAAATTTTATCTGATGCAAATTTTGAGGAATCTCATGTGCATTACTTTTGTTCTAATATAGGTACGGTCAACATCTCTATGTGGTAATGTAGATTTTATGTACTGTGAATTCTAAGAAATTTCATGTGTATTCCTTTTGTTCTACCACACCTAGGGTCAATATCTAATTTGTCCATTGTTTTATCTATTCCTTCCCTCTATCTCATATAACCATCCATTCAGAAAAAGTAGGACAATGTTTTGTATAATATGGTTTATTTCTAACATGACAACCTATTGCTTTGATGTGAGAACCAACTGTATATTCTGAAGAGCCATGCGATGCTTCACTGTCAGGTTCATGTATATTACATTGTTCTTTAATCTAAGGAGACACAAAATACTTTTGCTTAGACGATCATGTATTTTTCTCTTTGTTTTTTTTAAACAGCTTATAATCCAGAGGAAGCGAACGGAATGGTGAAGTATCGGGTTCAAAGACTAGCGAATACAATAACCTGTGCAGGTAAACACACCTAATAAGATAAATACATTGCTTCCTTTGCAGTTCCTTTAAATTCCGTCTTTCTCTTCGTGAAGAAGTAAAGAAAAGTCAAACACAACCTACTTTCGCTCGGGCGATCATGTATGCTTCTCTCTTTTTTTTTTCTTAGGTTACGATCCAGAAGAAGTGAACAGAATGGTGAAGTATCGGGTTCAAACACTGCCGAATACAATTAGCCTGTGCAGGTAAACACATCTAATAACATAAATACATTATTTCCTTTGCAGTTGCTTTGATTTTATCTTCTTCTACATGAAGAAGTACACAAAAATCATGTTGAATTAATTCATTACAATTCTGAAAATCAAATAACATATATTTAAACTAAGTCCACAGTCAGAAGCATTTCACAATTTTAGAATAAAGGCTCAGAATACGAATGGTTATAAATAAACTATAAAAAAAAGTTTGCAGACAAGTCCATTTTTGGGGAAAAAACAAGTTATGAAAAGAAAAAGGTAAAAAAATATATATATATTGGTATGTTGATTGGTGCAAGTGTAAAAAATAAGAGTTACAACCATTACGAACACTCTTTTCACAAAAAAATCTTAAAAAGGCTTAAGAATAAGCTTCAAGCAATATCTTCTGTTTCTAGGGCTTAGATTTTCTATGTTGTGACAAACTCCAAAGGTGGTTACTTTCACTTTTCTAAGTTGTGGCCTGAAATTAACAGGAGGTTAACTAAAAAAATTAAGCTTAAGGAAAGCATATATGTAAAAATAAACACCAAAGAATATATATTAATTTTTCAAAAAAAACTAACTTAATGACAGGACAACTTGCAAAAATACAATTAATTAAAAGTTGGAGTTCAAGTCCAGCATGCATGTAAAGACAGGATCCAAAGGTACAGCTTAGAAAAATAAAGTTACAAAAATCAAGAGATAATGAGTTTAAATTTCTTAAATTGTGACTACACTGAAACTACTTGAAATATGGAAACTAGGTACTATTTTTCTTAGAATAGATGATTGTAGGGATGTGTACGTCAAATAATCCCATTCCTTTTTTCCCTTATACTAATGCTCTGTCATGATTAACAAGCAATTTTCAATCTAACAAAAACTTCTCAATTACTGCAAACGAAAATCAACTTGCATAAATCTTTCTGTCTAGAAAGACCACGAATCGCTGCAGACTGCACCAAAGTTGCGCTAAGCAACTGTACGCGTGCACGAATTCACCTTGGTGCGGGTTTCTTGCAAGAAGGCTGCACACTACAATTCTCCTCCTGTGTGCCTTCCAGCAGCAAAGGAACACTGTTTTTTGCTTTCTTCGATCTTGCATTGGCGACATTTTTTATATTCATACTTTTCTACGGTTTTTCTTACTTTGAAATTTTTTGGGGCGATGATGATCTACAAAAGGATGAAAAAAAAAAGAGATTTGGATAGCATATTCTTTTAGGCAGCAATGATGTAGAGGAAGAGGAATGCGAGATTTGGATGGCCTAACTCTTGGGCAACCACCTCGAGCAACCATCTCATGAGGTTTCGCATATTCTACTCAGCTTATTTGCATTGCTTGGGTTCAGATATTAATTGACCCTCCTACGCCCTCTCATTTGCTTAACATTCTTATGAAATTGTGTACCATATGATACAAACGCGTAAACCATCTGAGTCTTCATTTTCTTTTGGGTTTCCATTGGCTGCATTTTCAAATATTTTTAAGTATGACAATTGTAAATAAAGACAATAGTTATTATCTGGGTCTTCATTTTACAAGAACTACCAAATATAAGTATTCATTTTACAAAAAATACCAAATACATAGTGAGTGTTTCCTGAGTGGAGAGTTTGTGGACTATCTGAATCAGGTGATAAAAAAAGCATTTATTTCTTTGTTTCTTTGTTTTCATCATAGCTCTTGATCCGAAAAATTCATAACAACATTATCAGTAAAGAAAGGAAATAGGAAATTTATTTGTTTGATTTCTGTTCACTAGCTGGTTATCATTATATGGTTGATCTGATTTATACCATTTTGAAAATTAGGCTGAATTTAGTTCATGTTTTTTCACATTATGATCATACCTTACACTTTTAAAAGATGTTATTTCTGATTCTGTTATAGCACAATATAATCATGATTGTTGATAGAATTCAAGTTTCCGAATGGTTAATAATCACTGACTGCTAATATACTAAATACATAAAAGATATTTGTTTTTGGAATTCTTTTTCGAGTCTTCGAGTTGTAAATATTGTCTTCTTTATCATCAAAGCAAGCCGGTTGATTCTGCATAGATTTTTTTACAGTTTTATCTATTTTGTGTGTATGTGTTTGTATGTAACTGTGCATGATTGTGCACTTCTAACAACAGCAATAAATTCAAAATACAATTTTATCTCCCTGTATGTGTCTGTGTGTAACTGGAGGGCAGCAATAACAACAGCAGGTACAGAAACAACAGCAGCAACAGGCAGGAAGAACAGCAAGGTGGAAAGCAAGCTGAATTAATGCTTTTAATTACTCATTTGGGGCTTGCTCGAGGTTTAGCTGAAGGGGGAGAGTTTGTCGACCATTTCTTTTAGCTGAATTTCAGGTTTGTTTGGGCGGAATTGAGGTATTTTGAATTTATGATAGGCAGCAATGATGTAGAGGAAGAGGAATGCGAGGTTTGGATGGCCTAATTGTTGGGCAACCACCTCGAGCAACCATCTCACGAGGTTTGGCATATTCACCTCGAGCAACCATCTCACGAGGTTTGGATGGCCTAATTCTTGGGCAACCACCTCGAGCAACCATCTCACGAGGTTTGGCATATTCTTCTTCTCCCTGCAGACTAGGCGCTGCAGGCAGCAGCAGCAGTGACCAACAGCAACAGCAGCACCATCTCTTCTTCTTCCTCTTCTTCTTCTCTCTGCCATCTGGATGTCTTCTCCTGTATTTTGCTCAACCTAGGCAACAGTTTTCATTGTCTGCCTTGATTCCTGCACTTGAGCTCGAAATGGCCAAAGCAAAATATAATTATGTGCTTTATCACTAACATTAATTAGTGACACTTTGGAATCAGAAAGCAACTCTTCATAAGCCATCCAAGTTCTGTTTCTGTTGTTGCACTGTCTCAAATTTCTAGGAACCCTGCCTAGAAGTGTCCAAGAAGTTCTTATGAGTTGAATTGGTCTCTCCTTAGTAGATGATGTTTACAAATCTGGCTATATATATGTGGATTTTGAATTGATTTTGATTATGATTATGATTATGTTTCTGTTATTATGTGATTATGTGCTTTATCACTAACATTGATTAGTGACACTTTGGAATCAGGAAGCAGCTCTTCATAAGCCATCCAAGTTCTGTTTCTGTTGTTTCACTGTCTCAAATTTCTAGGAAGCCTGCCTAGAGTTGTCGAAGAAGTTCTTATGAGTTGAATTGGTCTCTCCTTAGTAGATGAAGTTTACAAATCTAGTATGCCGATTTTGAATTGATTTTGATTTTGATTATGATTTTTGAGTTGTCCAAGAAGTTCTTATGAGTTGAATTGGTCTCTCCTTAGTAGATGATGTTTACAAATCTGGCTATATATATGTGGGTTTTGAATTGATTTTGAATTCTGGCACTTCCTAATGAGAGTTCAGTATATCTTTCTCCCATCACTCGTCAGTACATCTGTACCATTCCTGCATATTTCCTATTTTAACTATGTATGCGGTAACTAGAACAATTATTTAAACTCAATTTTCATTTCACTTGCTTTTGTTGCAAGTTTTCCTATTATTCATCACATTACAAACTGATTTACATAATCTTTACTTTCTTTGTTCGGAAATAATGATCTTCTGATGAGTGTAGGCGTGTGGTCTGTAAAGAAACCTACAAGAACCGAGAAAACTTGATAATCTTGCCATGTCAACATGATTTCTATGCAACTTGCATTAGGAAGTGGTTGAAAATTGACGGGAGTTTTTGTCATTTCAATTTTCGGAGTCAAATTGAATTTTTCTCAGATTTTCTCAAATTCTGATTTTCCCAAGCATTGTTCTTGCTGAATTTCTTGAGGTTTTAGTGATCTCTCCTGCTAGTTTAGAGTAGTGAAGAGCTGCCTCTGGAATTTCGATTTCTGCCGATGTTGGAATTGTGAATTGAGGCATATTTAATTTATTGAGGCATACTTTTGCTCTAAGGTTTATACGTATTACATTATTCTTTCCTCTTTTTTCCCGTGTATATGAATTAGCATGTTCATTCTTTGCAATGCCCGAATAATGATCCCGAGAAGGTGAAGGCAAGGCTGAAGTATTGGGCCAGGTTATGTGATATTCACATTGTATTCTTATTTACTTTTCGAGAAATTATCTTATTGATGCCAATTTTATACACAGGTCATCTTTACTACCCTGCTGATGATGATATTATTTACCTCTCTACTGCAAGTTGGCGCATACATGTAGCGGATTATATGACGTCCCTGTGTGCAAGTACATGATAAAGGCAATGAGCAAGTCCGAAGTAAAGGTTACCTCTCTATATATCTATTATTATTTTGTTCCTCACACTTAAGAAAACCTGAAGGTAAGAAGATTGCTTATACCATGAAATTACCTCTTTTGACTTCATTTTGATGAAAATGGTAGTCAAATCAATTACATAAGTGTAAATAAAAACAGCGCTCTTTACATACCATGTAATAAAGGAAATCTCAACTTATAATTTTAAACATCAGTCTGTTTAATCAGGTGCTTCATTACAAGGTAATGTGCCTTCCATAATGCAAAACATATTATCCCATGCAATATATGCCTATTGCCACTTTTATCTAAACTTTAAAACCAATATGCCTTGAAGTTTAATCCTTATATTTGCAAAGTTACTTTAGATAAAATGACTGAAATCAATTTAAACTTAGTTTGCAGGGTGCTTCTCAGACATTGGCGAGATGTGTTCTCTCCCTTTCGTGCTCTTCTTCCTCCTCCACCTGTGCTCGGCACAGAAGAACCCAGAGGTGGACGCACTCATGATGCTGAAACGGGAACTGGACCCACAAGAGTGAACGTTCGGTTCATGGGCGCCCATGGCGGACCTGTGCGGAAGCGTTCTCGAAGGGGCCACGTGCGACGCGCATGGCAAGGTCGCAAACATCTCCCTGCAGAGACGCGGCCTCACCGGGTCCATCTCCCCCGTGGTGGCTCATAGGATTCTATGGTTAAGCTTTATGGTTCTACAAGCTATGACTCTCCAATATCTTCCAGTTCCAGTTTTGTAAATAAATTGGATGAAAAATTCTTGCTGGTTTATAGTTTTTTAGGTAATATTGAAAGAAGCTTGATGTCAATGACATTCTTCCTATTCCAACAATGCCTTCACTTTTTGTTTGTTCTACTTCATGATTAATGTGCTAATACTCTATAGATGCCCAAAACTTTGAAAACTTTCTAAATTTTGATTTGCACAATAATTGTTGGAACAGAATTTATTGTGAAGCTATCCATTAGAAAGTTGACGTTCTCATAGATTTTACAACCAATCCTATTTTATTTTACAACCTATGCTTTTAGCTCTTTGTGAATTAATATATTTGTGTACTACTGGAACTCTATGAGTTGAAAGTGATGAATTTGAGGATGATTTTTGCTAACCCTCCAATTATAATATAGGTCTATTTCAAGTTTTCAGTTTCTCGATTTGAAATGGGCACTTCGTGGAGAAGGATTTTGCTATATATTTTCATTCATGGACTATAATTCTTTGTGCATTAGACTTCTCCGAATGTTGAGTCGACTCTATTGTCAATGTGTAAATTTAGTTGTTTTTGTAAGTTCCCATATTTAAGGTACATATTACGAATTACTTTGTGATACAAACTTTTTTACTGAATTATAACAGTTGGCTGACATACTCTAATTCAAAATAGCATTCTCAAAATTAGTCATTCCGTTTTATAGTCAACTAAATATTTATGTTATTTCTACATCGGCACTTAAATTAAACCTGTGCAGCATATAACATGAAAAATAATTTTTGTTGAACAAATTAGACCCGCCGCGCAGCGCGGGTACTTCACTAGTATACTTTAGTGTGCAGTTTTTTATGTTGGACTTGTAGTATGTTGTGGACACTTGTTTAGTGCAGTTTTGGGTGCGACTTGGCCGGTTTTGGTTGCCTTCGCCGCGCGGAGCCGATGGAGTTTGTCTACTGAGCATTTGTTGTGAGTAGGCTGTGGGTGAGTTGTTAGCGCGCAGGATTTTTTGTAGCGGACTTGGGGGAATTAATTGAGCTTCTGGGGAATTTTCCGGGATTCGCGGCAGTGTTCGCGCGCGTGCGGCGCGTTTTTCGAAGTTTCGTCAGTTCGAGGAATTGGCGCTTCACCGACTTCAGCAATGCCTACGGAAAGCGTTCTAGGTGGGTTGGAATTTCTCCGAAATGTATGGAATGCCCTCTAAAGCTTCTGTAAGCATGTTGATCATGTTTAGTTTATCTATTTTATGCTTTATAAATCTGATAGTTGCCTAGAAAATTGTAGAAATACTTTCCTGAGCCCCTGATATTTTTAGCACGATCTAGAGATGATTTGACACTAGACTGCATATTTTCTTGAGATTCGGAATGTATCTGGACCTTCATAAAATTTCTATAACCGGTTTTAAGTTAAACTCTGATTTTAAAATGTTTTAAAGTATCGAGAGCATTATGAATGGTTCAGGCAGTTCGGGATGCATGTGTCCTCGTGCCAGGGGGCCGAGGGGATTTTTAGAGCCTTGTGAGATGAGTTCTAGTGTCATGAGAGATTGGGCATTTGTTTCACTTTGGGGACGGAAGCTACGGGCGGCTGCGCCTGCAGCCTGTTCTTGTTTGATTTGGGTTGTAGGCGTTAGTCTTTCGGAATTTCCGGGCCTCTTGTGTGCGAGAGTGAGGACTGATTCCATTGTTGGGTTGGAAGCTACGGGCGGCTGTGCCTGCAACCTGTTCTTGTTTGATTTGGGTTGTAGGTGCCAGTCTTTCGGAATTTTCGGAATATTCGGCCCTTCATGGAAGTCGATTGGTTTACTCTAGATCATGAGTTGTGCATTATCAGATTGAGTCATAGGGGGTTCTCCGACAGATTATGTGAGGATTTGGGCATTTCCTGATCGAGTCTTTCTCCGACTGAGTTATGCTAGTTGAGCATTGAGTTCCGATCTGTTTGATCGTGGATTATAGCCTGCTGAGACTGAGGTTTTATGCCAGTTGTGAGATACTTGAGTTCGCGGGGTCGCTCCCCGCGAGCTACGCTCCGGATGCGATGATGATACCGAGCCTGACGAGGCTGTGATGTGGTTATTGAGATAGTCCTTGAGGGACACCCTACGTAAGACCAAGCCCTGTTTGGGCATGAGTGGCAGTAGATGAGCGCAGGCTTGACTGGTCCAAAGAGGGACAGTCATTGGGATTGGGTGATATGTGTGAGTGAGTTTCATAGCATGTTCATAGATGAGTTTTCCTTTGAGCATGATACTTGAGGCATGTTAGTAGTAGCGAGTGTATGCACATTTCATCATTAGTAGAGTTTCTTGAGCATGATGATTGAGACATGATAGCTATAGTTCCTTTCAGTTTTTATCTATCTATCTATCTGCATACCTATCTGTTTTGCCTCGAGTAGACTTAGTGGGCATACCGTGGGTATTGGGACGGTACCCACTGAGATCTGCCTTCTGCAGTAGATCTCACACCCGCTGCGGTGACAGGTTTGAGATAGCTGTTCCTGCTTGGTTCACGCGGAGACAGCAGATCGAGGTGAGGACGTCGCTGATTAGTTCCTTACCAGCATGGAGAGTCTGTGGTAGATGTACCCGGTATTTTATGTTTCCACTTTTGTACTGAACATTCTGAGAGATCGGTGAGGATTGTATTTACTCTTTTTAGTTGAGAGACTTGTATTGAGGATTTATTTTTATTCAGATATTCAATGTTGTACTTTCTGTAGCTATTAGCTCTTTTTCAGCTCTGATACATGTTTAGCTATAGATCTTTTGCAGGGTAGAGCTTCGTCTGTGCAGCAGTTTCTGCACAGATGGCGGATCTGTTGGCGAGCCCGGGTCGCAGTTTCGACTCCGGAGCGTGACACACCCTGTCATATGTTGCATGTATAACCAGACCAGTAGAAAACTCTCACTTGGGCTAGGTTTATTTATGCTTTAGACATCCACACTTTACTTTCTATTCCTGGACATAGTGTTTTCCTCGCTCGGGTAGTGGGCTGAGTGGTCGGGATTCCTCTTAGTATGGGATGCATGTTACACTCGTGTTTGGGGGCAGAGTGGAGTCTGATAGATGTAGCTGGTCTTATATCTGTGGCGGGAGCCGTTTGGGTAAACGGTGGTCCCGGGTTGTTGTGTTTCTCTGTTTTATGTGTCGCCACTGTGTTAGTGGCAGTAGTATACTAGTGATAGCAGGACCTTGACCTAGAACCTTTTTGGACACACATGATTTTAGTCAACCAATGTTTTTCTTCCAAACATCGAAGGGTTGCCGGAGTCTGTTATTGTCTGATTGGACGAAGGCATTAGCCCTTCGGGGTTTGGGAATAAAACTTGTTTTCTAACTATTTTTTTTCTAAACAAGAACTAAAAAATTATTAAAAATGGGTTTTCCTCAAATCAAAATGGGTTTCAGTAATAAATGTCACATTTTTCCTGTAAACTTCCTCACTCGAGAGGATTCGAGTGGTCTGGGTTCTATGGGCTGCCTTTTCTTTGGGTCCAGAACAACGAGAGGCTATGCCTAAAGCCTGTTCTTGTTTGATTTGGGTTGTAGGTTCTAGTCTTTCGGGGTTCCCGGACCCTTCATTGTTATCGACTGTGGAGTATACCCAGCTAGTGAGTTTGCATGTTGAGTTGATGTCCTACTTAGGGAGCCGTTGGGTTGACAGCGGTCCTGGCTGTTCGAGTGTTTCCTGTTAGTGAGTTAGAGAGCTGATTTGGGTACTGTCAATCTTGTTGATCGTGGATTGGACTATAGCCTGCATGAGCCATATTGAGCTCTACAGAGATGCGCGGATACTTTCCTCGGTGGGGTCGCGCCCCTCGAGTGCCGCTCCGGAGCTAGGCCTGTTACTTTGCTATCGCGACTTGTCGACGCAGTCCCTCTAGCTGGGCCTTTTTTAGGCAGTCACGGACGCCCTACGTAAGTCTAGTCCTCCGTGGATGTAATGGCAGTAGGTGGGCACAGGTTTGACTGGACTCTATGTGGCAGTCACTGTGATTGGGTTGATTGAGTATTTGGGTTACAGTCGATGCATCATTTTCATCTGTATCACCCTTTGAGCATTGTAGATAGAGGCATGATAGATGTAAACCTTTTCCAGCTTATCTTTTCATTATTACAGTTTTTCTGTTATTTTATGCCTCTAGTAGACTTAGTGGGCAGACCGTCGGGCTTGGTGGCGGTACCCATTGAGAACTACGTGTTGGTGTAGTTCTCACACCCGCTGGGGGTTCTCCCCCCACCCTTCCTCTTTCCTCTACTTTGTTTTGCAGAGTCTTCTGCGGGTGTTGCTGATTCTTCTGTTGCTGAACGAGGTGAGGGAGTCGCGAGCTAGTTCCCTACCCATCCTTGGATATAGTGGTACCCTTATTGGAGCTAGTAGTTTAGTCTGCTGGATTATTGTTGTTAGTTACTTTTGAGAGTTTTATTTTTGAGAGTGTAATGACGCTGACTTTTTACTATTCCCTTATCGACGTCTTTTGGTTTTAAGCTTGTTTTTTGTGGATTTTTCTTGGTGTTGGTTCGCTTGGTTTTTGGGTTGCGGTTGCCGTGTCATTGTAGAGCTCGTTAAACGAAGAACGACGATGCGATCGGATCGGATATCCGACTTACGGATCTCCCGGAACGAGGGTTTCAATGTTAGTGGGTCCGAGTGGATAAGTTCGGGATTTCTCGGGACCCGTTAAGTGTTGTTGGTGCATTGGGATCCGTGCTAGCGGTTACGGGACGTATCGGAGGATCGGCACGCTTATCAAGGAAGTCTGGAAAAATCTCTTTTGTTTTTAAATATCGGATATTGGAATTTTCGTACGTACAAAGATAAATAAATAAATAAAATATTAATAAAAAGATATTAATATCCTAAATATCGTATAACCCTAATTTTGAGAAAAGATCGTTCCTCTTCCTCTTTCCTCGTTGCGCATGCCGAGGACCGAGATCGGAAGCGTCGCTGATACCGAGGAGCGGATCCAGAAACACCACCGTCCACGGAGATCGGGATCGCGATGTCTTCTCCGTCAGAGCTAGGTTAGCACCCTTTTCGTCTTCGCTTTGTGAATCTTGACCTTTGGTTATCGTTACTTTAGTTTCTTTGCGTTCTTGAATGTTGTTGGTTGGTTCCGTTCGTCGGTTTTTGATCGTTAGTATTTTCATGATTCGTGTTGTGGGTCTCGTCTCTCAGTTTTCGGTAATTTAGTTTTGCGTTAGGGTTCGTTGGTTTTGTTCGTTTTGATCGTTGGTTCGTATGATGGTTTTCGTTCGGTGATTTTGTTCGGTTTGATCGTTGGTTCATATGATGGCTTTGGTTCGTTGGTTTTGTTCGTTTTGATCGTTGGTTCGTAAGATGGTTTTCGTTCGGTGATTTTGTTCGGTTTGATCGTTGGTTCATATGATGGCTTTGGTTCGTTGGTTTTGTTCGTTTTGATCGTTGGTTCGTATGATGGTTTTCGTTCGGTGATTTTGTTCGGTTTGATCGTTGGTTCGTATGATGGCTTTGGTTTGTTGGTTTTGTTCGGTTCGATTGTTGGCTTTTGTTCGTAGGTTTTGTTCATGGTGATGAGTTTTTGGGGTTTTCGGCGGGGACGCTAAGGATCGTCGACGGTGGCTCCGTTGCCGCTCGATGCCCTAGCCGAGCCGCCGCAGCTGTAGTGAACCGGAATTTGGAATATAAATAAATGGAAATAAAAATAGTATGAAATACTATTGTTTATTGAGGTGAAGAATGACCTAGAAGTGAATTGGGCCCAAATCGGGATTAAAATAAGATATCTAGAATCTTATGTGAGAAAGTGGGCCCAGATTATAAGTGGAAAATTCACAGTCTCGGAAAATTCCTAGAAAATTACGGGAGCTCCGTAAATATGTTTTAAGGCCACGGTAAAAGTTTCGCGTTGATCGGACACCCGGATAGTGAGAACGGGCTCCGCCAGCGAATTCGAATACAGTGGGACTTTTGGTGACCCAGAGGGGGTCCAAACTGAAAAGTTTAAGTACCATGAGGTAAATTAAGTTAAACCATGGCTGCCTGTCAAATTTGAGCGAAAACGGGCGAGAACGGACGAAAACGGGCGAAACTGGGCTTGGGCCTAAGTTTCGGGCGCCCGAAAGTGGGAACCGGGCGCCCGGAAAATACTGTAGCAAACCCGGTTTTCGGGCTGCAGTGAACCGGGTTCGGGCACTGTAGCGAACCGGTTACTGTAGCAGCCCGGTCCGGAATAGTGCGCCCGAAAGGTTACTGTGCGCGCCCGGAAGTCACTGTAGTGGCACGAATCCCGAGGCATCGGGCACGAATCCCGAGGCAGTGGCACGGATCCCGAGGCATCGGGCACGGATCCCGAGGCAGTGGCACGAATCCCGAGGCATCGGGCACGGATCCCGAGGCAGTGGCACGAATCCCAAGGCATCAGGCACGGATCCCGAGGCAGTGGCACGAATCCCGAGGCAAGCATTTCCCGCGCGAGGCGCGGGGGCGCGCGGCCCGAGGCGCGCGTGGTGGGTGGAGAGCGCCACGTGTCGCTCCGCCATTGGTCGCTCTGACCGAGCGCTGCAGGCGTGCGCGGGGAAGGCGCGGCGGCACTGTGGCGTGTCAGCGGGGACAGGCCACGTGTCGGCCTCCCATTCGTCGGTCAGCGCGACGTGACGCGCTGACGCGACGCGACGCTGCGGCCGGTGTCAGCAGGGAGCGTGGGTGCGGTCCACGTGGCGGCCCCTGATTGGCCGCCACATTTCGTTGGTCGCGGTGCACGGGTCCACGGCCACGTGTCGGCCCCTGGTTGGCCGAGCGTGGTGACGTGGCGCTGAGCTGGCGCAGGCGTGGACGCGTAGACCGCGGCGG
The DNA here is from genome assembly GCA_029204045.2 of Tillandsia leiboldiana. Taxonomy (NCBI): domain Eukaryota; kingdom Viridiplantae; phylum Streptophyta; class Magnoliopsida; order Poales; family Bromeliaceae; genus Tillandsia; species Tillandsia leiboldiana. The sequence continues at coordinate 17,678,109 of CM055069.1, forward strand.
GCCGATTACTGTAGCCGCCCGGAAACTTTCGGGCGCCCGAAAGGGTGCGCCCGAAAGTTCGGAAACGGCCTATAAAGGCCCGAAACGACTCCTTTTCCTCCTTTTTCCCTTTCTGGCTTCACCCGAGCGCGCGGGGAGGGGAGGAGGGCGATTTTCGCCGGGGTTTTCGAGGGCGCACGAGCGCGCCGTGGATCCCGTGGAGCATGCAAAGTACTCCAAAGGGACTAAAAGACGCGATGGACGACACGGCATTGTCGAGGTAGGCCCCCGTGTGTCGTTTTTGTGGTATTCTTGGCACAGTTTTAAGGTTTCCTTTCGGATTTTGGATTTGACTCCCATGCTTACATGCGTGTTAGGGACCAAGTTTTACTGTGGCGTCTTACTGCCCGAGTTTTGCGGGCGTTTTTGGCGCGTCTCGTTTTGCGTGCCGATACAAGGTATGTGCTCCGTTTTGCGCGCAGGTTGGACTAGTGGGCACTGTTTTTCGAGTAGACTCTAACAATACGCCCCGTTTTGCGTGCAGGGTCGGTAAAATATGCACCGGTTTGCGTGCAATCCCACAGTCAAATGTGCACCGTTTTGCGTGCAGTTTCAAGGTACGTGCACCGTTTCGCGTGGAGGTCGTGTTATCGCGCACAGTTTTGCATGCAGACTCTAACAATGTATCTCGTGTTGCATTCAGGACCGGATGAAGGTGCACCGTTTTGCGTGCAACCCCACAGTCAGATGTGCACAGTTTTGCGTGCAGTTTCTGTCACGCCCCGAGATTCAAAAGTGGGTCTAAATTTTTTTTTTTTTTTTTTTTTTATATCAGAGTTTCAAAACCAAGCCAGGGCAATGACAGACCGCCACATATATAGAAGAGTCCCAATCCCCTATGGAATTGAGCCTTTTCTATATATGCACGGCTAGCTTTCACAACAACATCAGAGTAGTCTAACTACGTACTACTAAAAGATGTTACAACATTTAAACAATTATTTACAATTTTGACAACTTGCTAATCCATAAACGGCTGTCCAGGGTCGATTGCTAACTCGGAACCTCACCAACTCGTCCCGACATCCCAGCACCCGCTCGACCTGAAAAACAGTCACCCGAGGGTGTGAGACACACCGGAGTGTATCCCAGTGGGCACGACGGGCCGGGAAATAGCAAGCCGTACCTACTGGGTACAATAATAAGCGGATAGCAAGAATAGGATAAGCTGAAAGATAGAAAACAGGTATATAATCTCAGCAGAGTATCATCAATCATGGATTAGTCAACTGAGCAGTGTAATCATATATAGAGCTGATCATGCTATCACTGATAAGACTACAAGTAGGAATGAATGATCATGCTATAACTGACAAGCAGGAATGAATATACTGTACTGATAAGCAGAAAACAATCATGCTATCACTGATAATCTGGCAAGCAGTAAATGATAAACAAGGATAATGCATCAAAAGTAATCATCACAAATATACCCAATCACTGCCACTTTTGGCCACAAGGGCCTCAGGCTAAATTTGCCATGGAGCATATGACCTCAGGCTAAACCACTTTTGGTCACACAATCAAGCTATCATAACCCCACTAGGTTCACGGGTCGATCAGACCTCTCTACCGGTAAAGAACACCCACACGGTGGCCAAACCGTCGGTGTGCGTGACGAAAAGCTTGGCTCGACGGCGATCATAATGCTGATGCTCAAACCATGGTCCACTGACCACATAGACGGCAAGAAGCCGAGAAAAATCCCCACTGGGATACTAGTATAACATGCCACATGCTGAAGTAGTATCTCCTATTCTAAATATGCAGTGAAGAATAGAGACAGGTATAGAACTATGCTAGTGACCAATCAAGCATGGCATGTGTCCAGGAAAATACATGACTACTGCTGAATAAAACATGATATGTCTAAATACGATAACCAAGCAACTGCTGGAATATAAGCATGATATGCAAGCAAGTAATAAGAACAGGTATAAACTCAATAGCAATCATGCTGCTAAATCTCAGTCCACGGTCGGTAGACCGGACAGACGGCGAGAAGCCGAGGAAATCCCCACTAGGATATCGATACTGATGCAATTCATGCCAAGTACTGAGACTAGAACTCCTATTCTAAACATGCAGTGAAGAATAGAGTATCACGAAAGGCTCATATGTATAATCAGGCAATATAGCTGAAATAACTGAATGCTGGAATGAAAGCATATAATAAGGCTAAAGCATAGGTTCAGGGTTACACCAAGAACAGGGGTCCAACCTACCACGGCACCCAATAGGGCCGACCTGATAAAACGCGGACCGAAGATAAACCACCTGTATATAGGAGGAACAACGACTCCACCAGAAGGTAGACAGTCACGATAACCACAAGACGGATCACAGCTGGCTCCTGACGACTGGGCCCTACAATAATACCGGGTGACAACTCAGGATCTATCAATCCTCAAAGTGCATAAGCGCGAATCGACCGTTTCGTCGATTTGCGCAACATTAAGCATATTTAGCTTAACAGAAACTCCAGGAACCCCACTGAAAGGTCAAAACCACTTTAGAACCATCAGCTAGCTTTTCCACACTGCTACAATTATAGCCAGGCCCCCAGGTTTACTCGGAATGCATTTTATACACTAAATACACACTGTTTTGGCTCGTTCTCTTAAACGGAGAATCATTTTTACGAGCCGTCACCTCCAGTAGATGACATTCGACTTGCTGAACGCCGTGCTCACCCATTTGTGGCAGCACGATGCCCGGGGCAAACTTCGGGCCATAATTTACTTCTCTAACCTAGCCGAAACGCATTTTCGTTTCTTCGGCTCACCAAAACCCAAAATAAACGCGAGCATCTCGTTCAGTGACCCCAAAATAGCCAGGAGTACACTGCTACAACTTTTCAAACAGACCCTAATACAGTTATTAAGAATTTATTGTATTAAGGCTTGGTTTAATCACAACTTTGGATCTACACCTTTTCAGATGAAACCCCAAGAATCAAAAAGACTCTGGGTAATGTCAGGATCACAGGGCTTGCGCTACTTGTAGCCCAACCCTGCTGGATCAAGTAGATCCAAAACCTCGCACTCTTACAAGTCCACAATGCTCTAAACACTTGTCCACACAGAACCAACTTGGTCTGAAGTGAGCATCAAGCTCAGGGAACATACTGGAGCATTTTTCATATTCAGCTCGAAGCCTGAATCCACCGTTTTCTTCATTGTGGCATTTCCACAAGCACTTGGTGTGCACATTCCTTAAGCAACCACACAACACCAACCCAAGGTTGGTTCTTTGCACACACAGCACCAGAGGCCCTCAAACTTAAAAGGAAGCTTATACAGAGTTAGAGCAAGGTTTCCAGCAACTTGGACTCGACCTTGCACCCTCGGAGTTACCGAAATCCCAAGGTTGAAGATGAGCTTCAACCTCGAAAATGGTGACTTTACAACCAAGGCTTCTGGAACCCAACAACATGCTCAAACCTTCCCCAAATCTTAAGGCAAACTCACCTGGACCCATTCCCGGCGACAAGGCACGGCGGAGGCGGCGGCGGAGCAAGCTCTATTTCGAGCTTCTTCACCGTTAATGGCTGATTTTTAATGGGGCATTTTGGAGACTTCCAATTTGGATGGGAATGCTCAGGAGAGTCGTAGGAAGCTTCCCGACCAACCCTCCCCGGCCGGAGATGGCCGGAGCGCCGGCGGCCGCGAGTGGAACCCATTTCGGTTCAATCTTGGCCGCGCCAACTCCAAGCTGCATGGGCCGCATGCAAATGCATGGGAGCACTCCTCACACTCCCAGGAAGAAGTCTGGGCAAGTGGCCGGCGGCGGAGTTGCCTGCCGGCGCCGGAGCAACAAGCTCGGCCGAAGTGCAAGAAACCCGAAAAGCTAGGGCATCAATTTTCTCCCAAAATACTCAACCATATTCACCCAAACTTTGCAGAAATATTTTATGGATCCTACAGTCCATGTTTACCAAATTTGACCCATTTTGGTCTATTTGTTGCAAAGAACAGCCGCGGCGGAGCTTCTTTAGGTTTCCGGCCATATCTTGCTCCCGCCGGCCATGCGCTTTGCATGGGGGCTCGGGCTAATGCATGTAGCATCCCTAGGACATGGGAAATCTACTGCTAAGGGTCTCGGGTGCTAGGAACCAGTGGTTAGGATGCTCTCACCTTGGCCGGAGTTGGTGAAGGAGGATGAAGCCGGTTTCGGGTTCTTCTTCACGCGCGGCCTCGGGCAACTCCAGCAATGCTCCAGAGATGCCCAGGAATTCACAGGAACACTTCACTCAACTCTGGTAAGGGTTTGGTCCCAACCTTTCCCTCTCTCTCTCTTCCCCGAGTTTCTTATTAAGGGAATTATGACCCTCGGCCACCCCCACACTCTGGGCTTATGAGGATTACTCTTGGGAGTTAGAAATCCCAAGAGCCTTCCTCGTGTAACCTCCCACGAGGAAGCCCAAAAGCCAACTCCTCATTAATGCAAGATTCCTTTGCATGTTATCCTCAATCCGGTTCACACACAACCCCAGCCTCCTGGCTCTGCCCAGCACACTTCGTGGGCTTCTTAGGTTGGCAGAGGCCCAACCAACAAGATCCCAAGAGCTTTGGCCCAAGAATACCCAAGATGCTTGAAGAAAAAGCAATAATTCGGCACTTTTCACGTATTTCGAGAAAATTTACTCGACGAAATGCGAAATGGACTTTGCCACGACGTCCGGCTCGTCGAGACCTTCAAGTTAGACTCTTTATTTGCTCAATTTGGTGCTCAAATGAATTCTCGGGCCATTCTGCTCTGTATGTCGCAACCCGACACACGCACTTCGATGCACACGGATCGCCAAACGCGGAAACCGTCAGTGCCATTGCGCTCAGAACGTCGAAATTAGTTAGGATCCACTACTCATACCCCTATGTCAGGGTTTTAGACAGTGGTTCGGCCAACTGTCACTCGCGAAGGGTCGAAAATCGCGAGTTACTATTCACACTTAAGTCGCGGGGCCCGTTTTTGATTTCTGATTTCTGGAAGATCCGACTGTCAGATCGAAAACATATGAATATGAAACTTCTATGTTTTGACGAGACGATCGCAATGGTGATCTCAGATTTTCCAGATCAGACCCCGATCAAAAGTCGACATTTCTGGGCCACTATTGACCCACTAATTGCCCATTTTTGCTATTTAAATAATTCTGAAAATTATTTTAACTTAAATTTGGATTTTAAAAATTATGGTTACTACATCACCCACCACTTATAAGAAGTTTCGTCCTCGAAACTTAAACTTAACTAAACCACTAGTAAGCCTCTAACAGGTTCACGGTCGTGACAATCAGTCACAAAGTATCAACAACTCCAAAGCTACCAATTTAGACCCAATCAGGTACTTCCCCTTTACAGGGTAGAGTATTTCCTCAATTCTTTTGACAGTACGTTGTCGGCCGCCAACGTGCTTACCAAAAGAAAAGTAAAATACCACAGATCTGTCGCCAACAAGTAGTTGGGGACACAACTCACATCTGAAGGTACATCACGTACCTTCCTACACAGTCTCTATCGCATGATGTAACCTTTACCGAAGGTCACTACCTTCACGTGGTCAGAAATATCACCCTGTCTATTCACAAAAACTAGAATCATATTATCGACATAGGAATACGATGCCTAGGTTTGATTAGGAACGAACCCTAGGATGACTTGTGTCTACGAGAGAGCGCTGGGTTGTGGCATAGTAATTTGGACTTTAGGTGTGGTTCGTGTTCGTGTTTTGGGAATTATGGTTAGTGCAAGGTTAACCACAGTGGTGGTTTCGACCGTGGGCTTGAAGTTTCAGTGGAGCCAGAGGGCTCAGATCAGTTACAGTGCATGTGGTTCAAAGATTGACCACGGTTCTTGTAGTAGTTGTTGGATTAATGGCACAGCAGCAGATGACTGCTAGTACTGTACCAGTTCTACAGTTCGCTCAGAGATTTCATAGACCGCGTGTCATAATTCAGTGGCCTATGTGCCCGTTGGTAATCTTGGTTTGGATTTAAAGTATACCATCTAATCTGTCACGCCCCGAGATTCAAAAGTGGGTCTAAATTTATTTATTTATTTATTTATTTTTTTTTTTATATCAGAGTTTCAAAACCAAGCTAGGGCAATGACAGACCGCCACATATATAGAAGAGTCCCAATCCCCTATGGAATTGAGCCATTTCTATATATGCACGGCTAGCTTTCACAACAACATCAGAGTAGTCTAACTACGTACTACTAAAAGATGTTACAACATTTAAACAATTATTTACAATTTTGACAACTTGCTAATCCATAAACGGCTGTCCAGGGTCGATTGCTAACTCGGAACCTCACCAACTCGTCCCGACATCCCAGCACCCGCTCGACCTGAAAAACAGTCACCCGAGAGTGTGAGACACACCGGAGTGTATCCCAGTGGGCACGACGGGCCGGGAAATAGCAAGCCGTACCTACTGGGTACAATAATAAGCGGATAGCAAGAATAGGATAAGCTGAAAGATAGAAAACAGGTATATAATCTCAGCAGAGTATCATCAATCATGGATTAATCAACTGAGCAGTGTAATCATATATAGAGCTGATCATGCTATCACTGATAAGACTACAAGTAGGAATGAATGATCATGCTATAACTGACAAGCAGGAATGAATATACTGTACTGATAAGCAGAAAACAATCACGCTACCACTGATAATCTGGCAAGCAGTAAATGATAAACAAGGATAATGCATCAAAAGTAATCATCACAAATATACCCAATCACTGCCACTTTTGGCCACAAGGGCCTCAGGCTAAATTTGCCATGGAGCATATGACCTCAGGCTAAACCACTTTTGGTCACACAATCAAGCTATCATAACCCCACTAGGTTCACGGGTCGATCAGACCTCTCTACCGGTAAAGAACACCCACACGGTGGCCAAACCGTCGGTGTGCGTGACGAAAAGCTTGGCTCGACGGCGATCATAATGCTGATGCTCAAACCATGGTCCACTGACCACATAGACGGCAAGAAGCCGAGGAAAATCCCCACTGGGATACTAGTATAACATGCCACATGCTGAAGTAGTATCTCCTATTCTAAATATGCAGTGAAGAATAGAGACAGGTATAGAACTATGCTAGTGACCAATCAAGCATGGCATGTGTCCAGGAAAATACATGACTACTGCTGAATAAAACATGATATGTCTAAATACGATAACCAAGCAACTGCTGGAATATAAGCATGATATGCAAGCAAGTAATAAGAACAGGTATAAACTCAATAGCAATCATACTGCTAAATCTCAGTCCACGGTCGGTAGACCGGACAGACGGCGAGAAGCCGAGGAAATCCCCACTAGGATATCGATACTGATGCAATTCATGCCAAGTACTGAGACTAGAACTCCTATTCTAAACATGCAGTGAAGAATAGAGTATCACGAAAGGCTCATATGTATAATCAGGCAATATAGCTGAAATAACTGAATGCTGGAATGAAAGCATATAATAAGGCTAAAGCATAGGTTCAGGGTTACACCAAGAACAGGGGTCCAACCTACCACGGCACCCAATAGGGCCGACCTGATAAAACGCGGACCGAAGATAACCCACCTGTATATAGGAGGAACAACGACTCCACCAGAAGGTAGACGGTCACGATAACCACAAGACGGATCACGGCTGGCTCCTGACGACTGGGCCCTACAATAATACCGGGTGACAACTCAGGATCTATCAATCCTCAAAGTGCATAAGCGCGAATCGACCGTTTCGTCGATTTGCGCAACATTAAGCATATTTAGCTTAACAGAAACTCCAGGAACCCCACTGAAAGGTCAAAACCACTTTAGAACCTTCAGCTAGCTTTTCCACACTGCTACAATTACAGCCAGGCCCCCAGGTTTACTCGGAATGCATTTTATACACTAAATACACACTGTTTTGGCTCGTTCTCTTAAACGGAGAATCATTTTTACGAGCCGTCACCTCCAGTAGATGACATTCGACTTGCTGAACGCCGTGCTCACCCATTTGTGGCAGCACGATGCCCGGGGCAAACTTCGGGCCATAATTTACTTCTCTAACCTAGCCGAAACGCATTTTCGTTTCTTCGGCTCACCAAAACCCAAAATAAACGCGAGCATCGCGTTCAGTGACCCCAAAATAGCCAGGAGTACACTGCTACAACTTTTCAAACAGACCCTAATACAGTTATTAAGAATTTATTGTATTAAGGCTTGGTTTAATCACAACTTTGGATCTACACCTTTTCAGATGAAACCCCAAGAATCAAAAAGACTCTGGGTAATGTCAGGATCACAGGGCTTGCGCTACTTGTAGCCCAACCTGCTGGATCAAGTAGATCCAAAACCTCGCACTCTTACAAGTCCACAATGCTCTAAACACTTGTCCACACAGAACCAACTTGGTCTGAAGTGAGCATCAAGCTCAGGGAACATACTGGAGCATTTTTCATATTCAGCTCGAAGCCTGAATCCACCGTTTTTTTCATTGTGGCATTTCCACAAGCACTTGGTGTGCACATTCCTTAAGCAACCACACAACACCAACCCAAGGTTGGTTCTTTGCACACACAGCACCAGAGGCCCTCAAACTTAAAAGGAAGCTTATACAGAGTTAGAGCAAGGTTTCCAGCAACTTGGACTCGACCTTGCACCCTCGGAGTTACCGAAATCCCAAGGTTGAAGATGAGCTTCAACCTCGAAAATGGTGACTTTACAACCAAGGCTTCTGGAACCCAACAACATGCTCAAACCTTCCCCAAATCTTAAGGCAAACTCACCTGGACCCATTCCTGGCGACAAGGCACGGCGGAGGCGGCGGCGGAGCAAGCTCTATTTCGAGCTTCTTCACCGTTAATGGCGGATTTTTAATGGGGCATTTTGGAGACTTCCAATTTGGATGAGAATTCTCAGGAGAGTCGTAGGAAGCTTCCCGACCAACCCTCCCCGGCCGGAGATGGCCGGAGCGCCGGCGGCCGCGAGTGGAACCCATTTCGGTTCAATCTTGGCCGCGCCAACTCCAAGCTGCATGGGCCGCATGCAAATGCATGGGAGCACTCCTCACACTCCCAGGAAGAAGTCTGGGCAAGTGGCCGGCGGTGGAGTGGCCTGCCGGCGCCGGAGCAACAAGCTCGGCCGAAGTGCAAGAAACCCGAAAAGCTAGGGCATCAATTTTCTCCCAAAATACTCAACCATATTCACCCAAACTTTGCAGGAATATTCTATGGATCCTACAGTCCATGTCTACCAAATTTGACCCATATTGGTCTATTGGTTGCAAAGAACAGCCGCGGCGGAGCTTCTTTAGGTTTCCGGCCATATCTTGCTCCCGCCGGCCATGCGCTTTGCATGGGGGCTCGGGCTAATGCATGTAGCATCCCTAGGACATGGGAAATCTACTGCTAAGGGTCTCGGGTGCTAGGAACCAGTGGTTAGGATGCTCTCACCTTGGCCGGAGTTGGTGAAGGAGGATGAAGCCGGTTTCGGGTTCTTCTTCACGCGCGGCCTCGGGCAACTCCAGCAATGCTCCAGAGATGCCCAGGAATTCACAGGAACACTTCACTCAACTCTGGTAAGGGTTTGGTCCCAACCTTTCCCTCTCTCTCTCTTCCCCGAGTTTCTTATTAAGGGAATTATGACCCTCGGCCACCCCCACACTCTGGGCTTATGAGGATTACTCTTGGGAGTTAGAAATCCCAAGAGCCTTCCTCGTGTAACCTCCCACGAGGAAGCCCAAAAGCCAACTCCTCATTAATGCAAGATTCCTTTGCATGTTATCCTCAATCCGGTTCACACACAACCCCAGCCTCCTGGCTCTGCCCAGCACACTTCGTGGGCTTCTTAGGTTGGCAGAGGCCCAACCAACAAGATCCCAAGAGCTTTGGCCCAAGAATACCCAAGATGCTTGAAGAAAAAGCGATAATTCGGCACTTTTCACGTATTTCGAGAAAATTTACTCGACGAAATGCGAAATGGACTTCGCCACGACGTCCGGCTCGTCGAGACCTTCAAGTTAGACTCTTTATTTGCTCAATTTGGTGCTCAAATGAATTCTCGGGCCATTCTGCTCTGTATGTCGCAACCCGACACACGCACTTCGATGCACACGGATCGTCAAACGCGGAAACTGTCAGTGCCATTGCGCTCAGAACGTCGAAATTAGTTAGGATCCACTACTCATACCCCTATGTCAGGGTTTTAGACAGTGGTTCGGCCAACTGTCACTCGCGAAGGGTCGAAAATCGCGAGTTACTATTCACACTTAAGTCGCGGGGCCCGTTTTTGATTTCTGATTTCTGGAAGATCCGACTGTCAGATCGAAAACATATGAATATGAAACTTCTATGTTTTGACGAGACGATCGCAATGGTGATCTCGGATTTTCCAGATCAGACCCCGATCAAAAGTCGACATTTCTGGGCCACTATTGACCCACTAATTGCCCATTTTTGCTATTTAAATAATTCTGAAAATTATTTTAACTTAAATTTGGATTTTAAAAATTATGGTTACTACAGTTTCGAGGTACGTGCACCGTTTCGCGTGCAGTTCGTGTTATCGTGCACCGTTTTGCGTGCCGGTTCTAACGATGCATCTCGTTTTGCGTACAGGACTGGATGAAGGTGTACCGTTCCGCGTGCAAACTTACAGTGGAGCGCGCACCGTTTTGCGTGCCATTTTGAGGTATGTGCTCCGTTTCGCGTGCAGGTCGCGTTGTCGCGCACTGTTTAGCGTGCCGTCACTAATAGTGTGTACCGTTTTGCGTGCAGGGCATGAGAGGTCGCGCATCGTTTTGCATGCAACCTTCAGAGAAGCATGCTCCGTTTCGCGTGCAAGCTCGAGGTACCAAGTGGAGCCGCGTGGAGGCCAATTGCAAGTGTCTACAAGCAATTGGCAGAATAGCGACCAAGTGCGGACATGAAAGGGATTTCGAACTCCACAAGGTGGGGAATTCTGCCGAAATTGGGTGACCTCTCCCCTTGTTCTTCTGCTTTTCGATTCGAAGCATGATAGTAGCCTGTTAGAGGCGTTAGGTAATTATGATTATGATTGCCTGTGTAGAAGGACACAGATGAAAAGTGCAACTGTTGGTTGCCAGAGATAGAGGAATAGATGTGCATGTGCAAATGGACACAGAGTAAAAGTGCAACTGTTGGTTGCCAAAGATATATGATAATTATGCATGCGTAGAGATAATTATTATTTTATGAATAAGATGAAAATAATTGCATGCATGAAAAAGGATTAGCTATTATGGTTGTGATCCTGTTAGGGTATGACCCTAGGAATCATGTGACATAAGGAAAGGAAACATGTTGGTAGCAAGACTAGGAGAAAACCTAGTTTCAGGGTTCACTGAGTGACATCAAAACTTAGGAGATTATCCTAGGGTTGGACGAGTGGCATTGTCTTAGGTGATAACCTAAGGACACTGGATAGAGTGATCAACATAGAGTCAAGGAACTCTAGGATGAGTATAATATGGAACTTAGGTAAAGGGAACCTAAAGTGATCCAGAGGAGTTTAAACTCACAGACAAGGAATTAGAGTCAGAGTAACTCTAAGTTAAAAGTGAAATCAACATAGAGTCAAGTGAACTCTAGAATTCAGTAAGGAATCAGGAAATTGGGATAAGATCCCAGGGTTAAAGAACAAAACAAATATAACCCTAAAAGGTCACAGGGTGTCCGGGCAAAGGGACAATAACTTTAACTCCAATTTAAGTTAAACAAAGAAAGTAAAATGTGAACGAGTTCAGGAGACTCTGGTTACCCGTGTGGCAAGACGTAGGGTAAGGGATGAAAAAGTGGTCAATAAGCAAGACAAGCAAATTGCTCATGATAGAACTAAAATTGGTTAATAAGCAAGACAAACAAATTGCTTAAGATAAAGAGAATGTAAATGGCGCCTTCGAATTTGAGACTCGTCAAGTGGAGCAGGACTCCCTGGGCAGTGACCCGTCGGACGAGGTACTTTCGGAAGGCTTAAAGTGAAAGCAAAGTGCTAGATGCTCAAAGGAAAGAGTGATAATAATTGCTAGTGGCTATGTGAGCTGAAGGCTCGAGTAAGAAAGAAAAGTAAAGCAAGTGTTCAACGGCAAAGAGGCTAAGAACTAAAGTGAAAAGAAAAGAAAAGAAAATAAAAGAAAGAGAACATAAAGATCCTCGGTGGAGCCAGCCTAGGTTGGAGGTACGGGTAGTTAATTCCTCTCCCGGGTAGAGACCCGTTCGGGACGCTTCAGCCGTAGGACAAAGCAATTAAAATACAAAGATAATAAAACGGGCGTGCCTTCGAAGGTTGAAATGTGGCTCTGTGGGACGTAAAGGGCTTGCCCTCTCCCCGGGCGCATCAGGATCGGACGCAGGGAAGCCCCCTCCCTCCGATAGCGGTGGTCCGAAGAGCACATTTACTTCGTAGGACGGGGTAACACTCGCGGGTGTTATCGGCAACCTTGGAAATCTTATCTGATGGTAGCAGGACTACCGGGCTCGGGCCCGTTGGATAAGAGTTTCTGAGGGTTAACTTGAACTAAAGCACCAAAACTTAAAGAATAAAGAGAAATTAGAGTGGCCAAGGTGGCCGGGTTAGTTTAACCCTGTGTACAGCGGCATAGCGGCCGAGTTGGTGCTTAGCAGGCTAGTGTGGCTAGACAGATTAGTGCTGGGTAGTTGGTTTTACACAGATAGTGTAGTGACATGTTATATTGCATAGCTGCATTTTGGTATTGAGGATTTTAGTTCCTAGCACTATTATTATTGCTTCCATTGGACCAAGTGGTGTAGGACACTTTTTCTCGGTGGTTGAACCCACTGGGAACTCTGTCAGGAGTTCTCACACCCCTTGGGTGCACCCCCCCACAGGTTCAGGTATGGATACAGCGATCGCGACGGTTCAGATGCAGACGGCGAGGCATACGTCAGGGGCAAGAGCCCAGCAGCGTAGAGACCTAGAGGGTCTAGCAGAGGTACCTTTCTTTTATGTTTCGAGTGAACCATGTATTGTGAGGAAAAGATTGTAATATTATTTTAATTGCAAGTTGAGAGTTGTAAAATGTAATAAAGTTCATTACGGTTCATTCTTATCATGCTTTCATTTCCGCTTTAACTGTTTGTTATTGAATGAAAGTTTTAAATTAGTAGTGATCTTACTCTGATATTATATCTCATCATACACATTGTTTTGATTCGAGATGGATGTTACCGTTCCTTTCGGGTAGCGAGAGGTCGTGCCCGATTGGCGGGTCTGTTGGCGTGCCCGAACCGTACAAATAGGCGGTCCCGGGTCGTGACAGATTAGAGTGGTATCAGAGCCTAGGAACAGTCCTAGGTGGTTAGCAACCTTAGGGAGACCCTAGGGATTAGCACGAGAGAGTGCGTGAATTACTGGGCGAAAGTAGTTGATTGGTTATTGTTGTTCCCAAAAAGGATGTTGGGACTGATCGAGGGCGACGAGCTTTCATTCTTCGGATATTACATTGGGCGGCCGACAACGTAATGTTGGAGATGAAAAGGAGTACCCTCCCATACTTTCGCATGATTGAGTCGACGAGCCTTTTTGTCGGTATACGGACTACGCGTTGCTCAAATGGCTAAGTTTGGGCTAGTTGTTTCGTTGTGGTGTGCATATCAGCGATGACACCACATAAGGTGACGCACCTGTTGTGACTCGAGTCACGAGAAGGCTCGGGGTCAAACGACGTATACGAGCTGCGATAGCGGGTGACTGCACTTGTTGATGTGGTCCAGCAACAGACCGATGCTTCTTGCCGATAAGCGGAGGCTTCCCGCCGGCAGGAAAGCGGATTACGACGCCTAGATAGGCAAGTGACTTTATCCCAAAAAAAAGAAAAAAATGGGAGATAGATCAAGCTAAGAGGCAACAGCAGAGAGTGTTGCAGGTGGTCGCTGAACCTTTGTCGGCGCACCCTGCACCTTCTGTGAAAGATGTCGTAAGCTTGCGTCAGCTGGTTTGCCGGCAAAGTGTAGTTGATGAGGTCCAGTGAGAGACCGACTCATGAAACGCTGGTGATCGCTTTGTTGCGAGAGCCAAGTTGCGGTGTCCTAAAGGTTAGGGCAAGAAAGAATTACGGGCCCAGTGGCGAAAGTTCGCCCTGATGACGGTAGTAACTGTGTGGCATGTCTTCATGGCTGAGTGCCGCATGGTAGGGCTGGTAAGACCCAGGATAGGTTTCGAGATTCGAAAACCTCGCAAGTGAGCGGGAGTTTTATGGTGCCGGTCTGAGGGATCGGCATAATGGCAAGGGTTGCCACCACAGGGTTTGCGAGTCAATCACCAGAGTTGGTGAAACAGTTAGCGTGGTGCCTCGACCTAGTTGGGAGAGTTGCACGAGAGCCGTGGTGTGTTTAAGCAAGTCGCTTAGCACTGGGTTTTGCGAGTTAGCGTTGGGGGCGCTGGACGCCCAACTGTTTGGGTGCTCCTGGAGCACAAGTATCGTTTAGCCAGTGGGTGCGGATTAGGTGGCATATTAGCCTTTGCCCAGTGTGGCCAGAGTCGATAGGAAGTACGGGTCACGGATTGACGACTGGTTAGTTGGTTTTCGCTCAGTGGAGCATAGTGGTTGCGTGGCAACGATTAGCGGGTTCGCTTGAGGACGATCCGTGCCTGGACCATGTTTGTGGACTGTGGGCCTGTAGCCTAGTGGCAGGCGCAGTCGGCTGTGAGAGACAGCGGCCCGAGGCCTGATGGCGGGGCATGATAGAGATTTGGTCGGGACGATAGTCCGAGCGATGACCCGGGAACGTGGAATGCCACGTGTAAGCCTTGAGGCTATTAGTACACTGAGAGTGTGGTATGACCAGGCCGTAGAGCTAGTGGTGATTGAGGTACTGTAGCTCATAGTGGGAGTATTGGGGTAGTAATCCTAAGTGTGGATCTACCCGTATGACGTTTGGATCTGCGTGCTACTGAGAGCTATTCCACAGTGTGGGACTAGCTTCGGGCTATAGGCCCTATTGGACCGTGGTTCATGAACCTGTGAGTAGTCCGAGATATCGGGTTAGCTGAAAACCCGTGGGCTTAGAACGCTAGTGGCGTGTGTGATGGCTGAGAACTTGAGGATTGGCCTCTGCACTCCACATCAGGCAGCGGAGTGACCGGAAATTGCGGTAACTGTAATTGGTTGCGGATGCAACCTCCTTGGGAAAGATAAAGTGATCGCGGAATTAAAGTGAAGATTTCACAAGATGAGACTTCGCCTTTGTGGCAATTGAGAGAGCAAGTGCTCAAATGTGTCTCACCCCTACTTGGTGAAAGTGGTCAGACACCAGGTCTGAGTTTGTCCCTAAGTTGAGATAGGGATTCATGGATGAGCTTCTCGTGTAATTGTGGGCGAGCAGGCAATGTGATGCCGGTCACAAGGTTCAGTGGGCCCCGTAGGGAGGGCAAGATTTTCCCCTCTTGGTCAAGTAGGAGTCGAGATGTGACTCAAGTTTCGAGGACGAAACTTATTTTAAGGGGGGTAGAATGTAGTGAACCGGAATTTGGAATATAAATAAATGGAAATAAAAATAGTATGAAATACTATTGTTTATTGAGGTGAAGAATGACCTAGAAGTGAATTGGGCCCAAATTGGGATTAAAATAAGATATCTAGAATCTTATGTGAGAAAGTGGGCCCAGATTATAAGTGGAAAATTTACAGTCTCGGAAAATTCCTAGAAAATTACGGGAGCTCCGTAAATATGTTTTAAGGTCACGGTAAAAGTTTCGCGTTGATCGGACACCCGGATAGTGAGAACGGGCTCCGCCAGCGAATTCGAATACAGTGGGACTTTTGGTGACCCAGAGGGGGTCCAAACTAAAAAGTTTAAGTACCATGAGGTAAATTAAGTTAAACCATGGCTGCCTGTCAAATTTGAGCGAAAACGGGCGAGAACGGACGAAAACGGGCGAAACTGGGCTTGGGCCCAAGTTTTGGGCGCCCGAAAGTGGGAACCGGGCGCCCGAAAAATACTGTAGCAAACTCAGTTTTCGGGCTGCAGTGAACCGGGTTCGGGCACTGTAGCGAACCGGTTACTGTAGCAGCCCGATCCGGAATAGTGCGCCCGAAAGGTTACTGTGCGCGCCCGGAAGTCACTGTAGTGGCACGGATCCCGAGGCATCGGGCACGGATCCCGAGGCAGTGGCACGGATCCCGAGGCATCGGGCACGGATCCCGAGGCAGTGGCACGAATCCCGAGGCATCGGGCATGGATCCCGAGGCAGTGGCACGAATCCCGAGGCATCGAGCACGGATCCCGAGGCAGTGGCACGAATCCCGAGGCAAGCATTTCCCGCGCGAGGCGCGGGGGCGCGCGGCCCGAGGCTCGCGTGGTGGGTGGAGAGCGCCACGTGTCGCTCCGCCATTGGTCGCTCTGACCGAGGGCTGCAGGCGTGCGCGGGGAAGGCGCGGCGGCACTGTGGCGTGTCAGCGGGGACAGGCCACGTGTCGGCCTCCCATTCGTCGGTCAGCGCGACGTGACGCGCTGACGCGACGCGACGCTGCGGCCGGTGTCAGTAGGGAGCGTGGGTGCGGTCCACGTGGCGGCCCCTGATTGGCCGCCATATTTCGTTGGTCGCGGTGCACGGGTCCACGGCCACGTGTCGGCCCCTGGTTGGCCGAGCGTGGTGACGTGGCGCTGAGCTGGCGCAGGCGTGGACGCGTAGACCGCGGTGGGCCGATTACTGTAGCCGCCCGGAAACTTTCGGGCGCCCGAAAGGGTGCGCCCGAAAGTTCAGAAACGACCTATAAAGGCCCGAAACGACTCCTTTTCCTCCTTTTTCCCTTTCTGGCTTCACCCGAGCGCGCGGGTAGGGGAGGAGGGCGATTTTCGCCGGGGTTTTCGAGGGCGCACGAGCGCGCCGTGGACCCCGTGCAGCGTGCAAAGTACTCCAAAGGGACTAAAAGACGCGATGGACGACACGGCATTGTCGAGGTAGGCCCCGTGTGTCGTTTTTGTGGTATTCTTGGCACAGTTTTAAGGTTTCCTTTTGGAGTTTGGATTTGACTCCCATGCTTACATGCGTGTTAGGGACCAAGTTTTACTGTGCCGTCTTACTGCCCGAGTTTTGCGGGCGTTTTTGGCGCGTCTCGTTTTGCGTGCCGATACAAGGTATGTGCTCCGTTTTGCACGCAGGTTGGACTAGTGGGCACTGTTTTTCGAGTAGACTCTAACAATACGCCCCGTTTTGCGTGCAGGGTCGAAAAAATATGCACCATTTTGCGTGCAATCCCACAGTCAAATGTGCACCGTTTTGCGTGCAGTTTCGAGGTACGTGCACCGTTTCGCTTGGAGGTCGTGTTATCGCGCACAGTTTTGCGTGCAGACTCTAACAATGTATCTCGTATTGCGTTCAGGACGGGATGAAGGTGCACCGTTTTGCGTGCAACCCCACAGTCAGATGTGCACAGTTTTGCGTGCAGTTTCGAGGTACGTGCACCGTTTCGCGTGCAGTTCGTGTTATCGCGCACCGTTTTGCGTGCCGGTTCTAACGATGCATCTCGTTTTGCGTACAGGACTGGATGAAGGTGTACCGTTTCGCGTGCAACCTTACAGTGGAGCGCGCACCGTTTTGCATGCCATTTTGAGGTATGTGCTCCGTTTCACGTGCAGGTCGCGTTGTCGCGCACTGTTTAGCGTGCCGTCACTAATAGTGTGTACCGTTTTGCGTGCAGGGCATGAGAGGTCGCGCATCGTTTTGTATGCAACCTTCAGAGAAGCATGCTCCGTTTCGCGTGCAAGCTTGAGGTACCAAGTGGAGCCGCGTGGAGGCCAATTGCAAGTGTCTACAAGCAATTGGCAGAATAGCGACCAAGTGCGGACATGAAAGGGATTTCGAACTCTACAAGGTGGGGGATTCTGCCGAAATTGGGTGACCTCTCCCCTTGTTCTTCTGCTTTTCGATTCGAAGCATGATAGTAGCCTGTTAGAGGCGTTAGGTAATTATGATTATGATTGCCTGTGTAGAAGGACACAGATGAAAAGTGCAACTGTTGGTTGCCAGAGATAGAGGAATAGATGTGCATGTGCAAATGGACACAGAGTAAAAGTGCAACTGTTGGTTGCCAAAGATATATGATAATTATGCATGCGTAGAGATAATTATTATTTTATGAATAAGATGAAAATAATTGCATGCATGAAAAAGGATTAGCTATTATGGTTGTGATCCTGTTAGGGTATGACCCTAGGAATCATGTGACATAAGGAAAGGAAACATGTTGGTAGCAAGACTAGGAGAAAACCTAGTTTCAGGGTTCACTGAGTGACATCAAAACTTAGGAGATTATCCTAGGGTTGGACGAGTGGCATTGTCTTAGGTAATAACCTAAGGACACTGGATAGAGTGATCAACATAGAGTCAAGGAACTCTAGGATGAGTATAATATGGAACTTAGGTAAAGGGAACCTAAAGTGATCCAGAGGAGTTTAAACTCACAGACAAGGAATTAGAGTCAGAGTAATTCTAAGTTAAAAGTGAAATCAACATAGAGTCAAGTGAACTCTAGGATTCAGTAAGGAATCAGGAAATTGGGATAAGATCCCAGGGTTAAAGAACAAAACAAATATAACCCTAAAAGGTCACAGGGTGTCCGGGCAAAGGGACAATAACTTTAACTCCAATTTAAGTTAAACAAAGAAAGTAAAATGTGAACGAGTTCAGGAGACTCTGGTTACCCGTGTGGCAAGACGTAGGGTAAGGGATGAAAAAGTGGTCAATAAGCAAGACAAGCAAATTGCTCATGATAGAGCTAAAATTGGTTAATAAGCAAGACAAACAAATTGCTTAAGATAAAGAGAATGTAAATGGCGCCTTCGAATTTGAGACTCGTCTAGTGGAGCAGGACTCCCTGGGCAGTGACCCGTCGGACGAGGTACTTTCGGAAGGCTTAAAGTGAAAGCAAAGTGCTAAATGCTCAAAGGAAAGAGTAATAATAATTGCTAGTGGCAATGTGAGCTGAAGGCTCGAGTAAGAAAGAAAAGTAAAGCAAGTGTTCAACGGCAAAGAGGCTAAGAACTAAAGTGAAAAGAAAAGAAAAGAAAAGAAAAGAAAGAGAACATAAAGATCCTCGGTGGAGCCAGCCCAGGTTGGAGGTACGGGCAGTTAATTCCTCTCCCGGGTAGAGACCCGTTCGGGACGCTTCAGCCGTAGGACAAAGCAACTGAAATACAAAGATAATAAAACCGGCGTGCCTTCGAAGGTTGAAATGTGGCTCTGTGGGACGTAAAGGGCTTGCCCTCTCCCCGGGCGCATCAGGATCGGACGCAGGGAAGCCCCCTCCATCCGATAGCGGTGGTCCGAAGAGCACATTTACTTCGTAGGACGGGGTAACACTCGCGGGTGTTATCGGCAACCTTGGAAATCTTATCTGATGGTAGCAGGACTACCGGGCTCGGGCCCGTTGGATAAGAGTTTCTGAGGGTTAACTTGAACTAAAGCACCAGAACTTAAAGAATAAAGAGAAATTAGAGTGGCCAAGGTGGCCGGGTTAGTTTAACCCTGTGTACAGCGGCATAGCGGCCGAGTTGGTGCTTAGCAGGCTAGTGTGGCTAGACAGATTAGTGCTGGGTAGTTGGTTTTACACAGATAGTGTAGTGACATGTTATATTGCATAGCTGCATTTTGGTATTGAGGATTTTAGTTCCTAGCACTATTATTATTGCTTCCATTGGACCAAGTGGTGTAGGACACTTTTTTTCGGTGGTTGAACCCACTGGGAACTCTGTCAGGAGTTCTCACACCCCTTGGGTGCACCCCCCCACAGGTTCAGGTATGGATACAGCGATCGCGACGGTTCAGATGCAGACGGCGAGGCATACGTCAGGGGCAAGAGCCCAGCAGCGTAGAGACCTAGAGGGTCTAGCAGAGGTACCTTTCTTTTATGTTTCAAGTGAACCATGTATTGTGAGGAAAAGATTGTAATATTATTTTAATTGCAAGTTGAGAGTTGTAAAATGTAATAAAGTTCATTACGGTTCATTCTTATCATGCTTTCATTTCCGCTTTAACTGTTTGTTATTGAATGAAAGTTTTAAATTAGTAGTGATCTTACTCTGATATTATATCCCATCATACACATTGTTTTGATTCGAGATGGATGTTACCGTTCCTTTCGGGTAGCGAGAGGTCGTGCCCGATTGGCGGGTCTGTTGGCGTGCCCGAACCGTAAAAATAGGCGGTCCCGGGTCGTGACAGCAGCCGTCGCCGCTCGATGCCCTAGCCGAGCCGCCGCCGCCGCCGCTCGATGCCCTAGCCGAGCTGCCGCCGCCGCTCGATGCCCTAGCCGAGCCGCCGCTGCCGCCGCCGCTCGATGCCCTAGCCGAGCCGCCGCCGCCGCCGCCGCTTGATGCCCTAGCCGAGCCGTCGCTCGATGCCCTCCTTTTAAGGCCTCTTCCATAGAAAACCTCAGAAAACCCACCAAAAACCAAGCCACGTCCTATTTATAGCCTAAAAAGGGGGGGGGGGGGGGGGGGGGGGAAGACCCCTTTGGGTACATTTTCGGGCGCCCGGAACAACTGTGCGCCAAACAGGGGACAGCCACGGCTGCGCCCGGATTCATCCGAGCGCGCCACGTGGCCCTCCCCACGCGACAGCGAGGCGCGGCCAACCAGGCCGCGCCACGCAGCGCCCCCACGCGTACGGGTGGTTGGCGCTAGCCAACCACCGTGCGACACGTGGCAGCCCATGTCGCCCACGTCGCCCCCCTCGCCTGCCCGCCCGTACGGCCACCTGCCCCCCTCACCTGCCCGCCTGCCCCACTCCACCGCGCGAACCAGGCACACGTGGACCGGCCAACCCGGGGCCGCCACGTGGCCCCGCCATGGTCCACGGCTCCCCGCGTGCTCCCGTGGACCGAGCGCGCGTGGGCCGGCCAACCAGAAGCTGCCACGTGTCTCAACACCGGTCCACGACTCCCCCATGCACCCAAAATGCGTAGAAACTTCCGGAAGTCCATTTTTGGACATCCGGACTCAGAAAAATACAAGCAAATAGCCGTTTTCAAGTTTTTTTCCGCGCTGAATACAAATCCAACCTCCGTTTGGCCCAAAACCTTTTCTAAAACTCGGCAAAGTAGCCGAATGCCAAACATGATCCAGAAACCTCACTAGGCCCATCCAAAACATCCCTTTGATGTATTATGGGCCCGGCACACCGATAATAGGTGTTTCACACTGTGAATTCACGAAAAAAGTTGCATGGGGACCTGGACCACTACACTTCACTCGGCCTCCAGGCACGAGTGTCAATGCATCCCACAATATCTCGACCACTCGGCCCACTATCCGGGCAAGGAGAAACTCTAAGTGCAGGGAAAATGAATACAGAGCGTGCATGGGAAGTCTAGAACATGAAGGAAACTAGCCCAAGTGAAGGTTTTCTACTAGTCTGGTTAAATACATGCAAACATATGACAGGATGCTAATCAAGGTTCCAATATTTCATTACCAAAAGAAATAATCAATTTGACAATTCTATCATACATTCTTGCGTCTCTGCCCACAAAAGGAGTACATTTCTTATCATGCATGCTTACTATGTCATAGAATTAGTACGCCGCTCGCTAATTTTAGAGGAAATCCAACCCACCTAGAATGCGCTGATCCGAGGTCCGAACTGGCTGAAACTGAACGTGGGCGTTCCTTAGGCTCTCATGGTTCCAACGAACCAAGAAACTCCATATAACTCCTCCCGGATGAACGACGATGCTCAAAATACCAAGTGCTGCCCAAACAGTCCAATGCAAAAATCAGCG
Organism: Tillandsia leiboldiana; assembly: GCA_029204045.2. Classification (NCBI taxonomy): domain Eukaryota; kingdom Viridiplantae; phylum Streptophyta; class Magnoliopsida; order Poales; family Bromeliaceae; genus Tillandsia; species Tillandsia leiboldiana. The sequence goes on from CM055069.1 coordinate 17,699,901, forward strand.
TGCGCATCGACGGAGTGTAGAAGCCAAACCATACACAATTTTCACCTGGAACCAAAAAGAAAGATGCTCACCTCAATCATAAGAAGGAGTACCAATTTTTACTTTCTCAACAACTGTGAGGACCCAGATCCCCACGACGAGATTACTGGTTGACCAGCAGCTCCTGGAGGCCTATGTGACGTGTCGGTGGCGTTTGTGCACCAATTTGACACTAGTGATGGACTCAGTGTGTTTAATGGATCTCGAGAGTAGTCAGATGACCCCGTCGAATGTTTAGAAGTGGTTTCGCGCGCAATGGATATTAAAATTGGGCTCAGCGCGAGGTTTGGACAAAAGAACACCTTTCCGGATGCCTTCGGCAATTTTTAGAGTTGGAATTTGGCAGAACGGACAGCGGATTCGGATTCAGCAGGCGAAAACGTTGAAAATGGACTACTTACTTGTATTTTTCGTAGCCCGAATGACCCGGCACGGATTTCGAGGCAGCTATTACTGTTCCGGCGGCCGGGGGCAGCGTCGGCGGCGGCGGAGCGCGGCGGCGCGGGCTCGGGCAGGCGGCGGAGCGACCGCGGGCAGGCGCGCGGTCCACGGGCCGCCGTGCGCCGGAGGCAGGACACGTGGCAGCTTGTGACTTGTTGGTGTTGTGGGCGCGGTCCACGGGGGAAAATGAGCGGGTGTACGGTGGACTGGAGGGTGGACACGTGGCGGCCACTGGTTGGCGGGTCCACATACGTGCGGTCCACGGAGCGGGTGCAGGCCGTCTCGGGGCGCGTGCGTGTAGGGTGGCAGGCGGCGGCGCAGGCGCGCACGTGGGCGCGGTCGGTTGACTGAGTGCGGTCCACGTGTCGACGCCTCCGCGCGCCACGTGTCGACGCCTCCGCGCGCCACGTGTCGAGCAGCGGATGGCCCTGCACGGCTGTCCGCTGTTCGGGTGAGACGTGGCGGGCCCTGGGCATTCCGGGCGTGAACAGTGTTGGGCCGGGCCTAACACTGTAGCCGCCCGGTTCGTGCGGGCGCCCGGAAAAACGGCCCAAAAGCCCAATTTCGGAGTTTTCGGGTTGAGCCTATAAATAGGCCCTTTTGCTCACCGAGTAGAGCTTTTTCCCGAGCTCTTCGGCCAGTGCACTCGTCACCAAAGTTATTGATCTCCTCGCTGTGCATCTCGTGGAGATGGCCTGGATTTTTTGGAGGCCGTGATGTCGACGACTTCGGCATCGTAGCGCAGAGCGACGTTCCTTCATCGAAGTCCCGTTATCGTCGCATTTTGGTCTGAGAGGTCCACAGAGCTACCCCGACAGTGATTTTGGACGATTCTTGCGGTGTTGGATTCACGAGAGGTAGATCTATGATTCTTCTATTATCTACTTTTCTCAAATTTGAGCTTTGTTTGGGGTTCCGGGTACGTTTTTAACCCCCTTTGCCGCTGAAGGAATTTCTGGACAGCGACACCTTGCCGGATTTTTATCTCCGCGCTTAGGCATCGGATGGAGACGTGCCTGTACACTTTTTGCATCTAAGCGTCGCAAGGATTACCGTCATATTTTTCTTGGAATTTTCTGAGGCTTGTCGGAAGGTATACTTCTTCCCCCTTTACTGTGCAGAGTATTACAGTTGTGTTGCTGCGAGGTTTTGCGCACCCTGTGTTGTGGAAATTGTAACTCGGCCTACGGGGCTCGGAATTGGACGTGCAGGTACCCGTTTCGAAGGTCTCGACGCGACGATCGCGACAGTATTTATGTTGGATTTTGCTGAGTTCTTGCTGCAGGTGAAAAATCCGCATCTTTGGGACTGTTCCAACAGATTTGTATGTACTTGGATATTTTGGAATAAAAGTGTAACTTTGGACCTTTTGTTGTACCCAGGAAGGTTCATGAATGTTTTTGGAACACTGCTAGGAGCAGAGGTTGGCGCGACATGTACCGTGGATACGGGTTCAGCAGATATGGTTAGCAAGTGGCCACGCTCTTCACCGACCCCAGGTTTGCCTTGGATTGAGCACTTCAGGTGGGTAAGCTTAATATTAGTAACTGTATAAGGCAATGATAAGATCTTCATGGATGATTATGTTACGGTGAATGTAAGTGCACTTGTGGGAATGTCACCCCTCCATGGCTGATAGCATGCATGTTTAATGTACAACCCATATTTAGCATCGAGAGGAAAAGCTTGAAGAATGGCCTAGATCATGTGGTTATGGTACATGTTTATTCATTAGCCTACTTGTGTGAGATTGGTACAGCATAGTAGGAACGTTTTAGCATGCTTTGCTATTATATGTTTCACCCTCTTTTATCGTTTCTGAGGACAAAAGCATACTTGCGTGGACATGTAGTTAGGCCATCTTTTACTGCTGCACTAGTTTTGGAACTTGACTTAGGAGAAACCATGTTATCCTTTCCTCCTTCTTTGTTAGTCAGGCGGTCTGTGTTGCTCGGGTGCGAGCAGGGGTCTGGGGTAGTGTAGCCGGGACATTGGGGTCAGGGACGGGTTGTGTTGGATTTCGGTTGGCAGGATTTTGCGGTGACCGCGGACTTTGGGCGGTTGATCGGAGGTCGGTTATAGGACTTGATTATAGACGGCAGGGTATTGCGGCAACCGCGGATATTGGGCGGTTGACCGGATATTTATTTATGCACCAGATTGGGTATCTGATTTCTCTAGTGGACAGAGTTTCCCACTATTTGAGTATTTTTGCATCTGATTGAGGACCGAGGCTTTCTTTAGTGGTTGGGCTTTCCCACTTTGATCAGAGTCATGATCCAATCCTGCTGATTTATACTTATATTACTGGTTACTGAGATACTATACTCGTGTGGGTCGTTCCCCTCGAGTGCCACTCCGGAGTGTTATACATACTTTGAGTCCTTGAGACTCCTTCTTTTCATCGGTGTTATGCGTTGGCCAGCATACCCGATACAGGCAAGGCACAGCAGGCAGTACCAGTTTTACTTGTGGCACAAGATTGGGTTTATTATAGGCATTTACTTTACTGTTGCACTCGTGTCAGGGGGACTGAGTGGAGTCTAGTAGTTGTGTTTAGACCAGTGCTAGTGTTGTTGGGAACCGTTTGGGGATTGACGGTGGTCCCAAGGTCTTTGTGAGTTAGTCGACCGTTGTGGAGGTTTGGTGATCTTGAGTCTATCCGTTCTGAGAGAGAGCGTGGAATTTGACTATAGCCTGCATGAGCCACTACTCGATAGCGAGTTAGTCCGTTTGGACGCCCTACATGATTCCTGCCCGTCAGCGGGAGGAGGTTGTAGGTGAGCGCAGGTTGACTGGACCAGATGTGGCAGTCAGCTCGATTGGGTCGATTGTGCACTTCATGTGCTAGTGGTTGCATACCATTCTTTGATTCTCCCCTCTTGAGCATTTAGATGGAGGCATGGTAGCTGTTGAGTGTCATCAGCGTTCTTGTTCAGTTCTCACGACTTTGGTTAGTTTTTGTCTCTTGAGGACTTAGTGGGCAGACCGTCGGGTCTGGCAGTGGTACCCACTGAGAACTCCCTTTTTGGTGTAGTTCTCACACCCTTTGGGGGTTTTACCCCTCCTTTTTCCTTCCTCAAATTTGTTTTGCAGAGTCTTAGCGGGTGTTGCTGATTCTGCGGTTGTTGATCGAGGCGAGGGAGTCGCAAGCTAGATCCCTACCCGTCGTTGGAGAGTAGCAGTACCCTGACAGAGGAGATTTTCATTAGATTAGTCATTTTATTTCCCCTTTTGAGAGACTGTTGTAGTGAGGATATGATATGTATTGAGAGCCTGTACACTGATGTATTTATTGGAGATACCTCCCTGTTGAGCTACGAGTTTTGTATCTGAGGATATTGTTCGCCACGTGTCCAGCCCTCGGTGCACGCCGGCCCCGTGGACCGCGCACCTGCTCGCGCGCCCGCGCGCCTGCCCGCGCGCTGTGCGCTGCCCGCGCCTGCCCGCCGACGCGCCTGTGCCTGCCCGTGCCCGCGCCGCCGCCCTCCGCCGTCGCCGGCGCTGCCCCAGCCACCGGAACAGTACAAGATGCCTCGAAATCCGTGCCGGGTCATCCGAGCTCCGAAAAATACAAGTAGGTAGTCCATTTTCATCGTTTTCGTGCGCTGAATCCAAATCCGGTGTCCGATTTGCCAAAATCCAACTCTAAAAATTGCCGAAGGTATCCGGAAAGGTGTTCTTTTGTCCAAACTTCGCGCTGAGCCTAATTTTAATATCCATTGCGCGCAAAACCACTTCTAAGCATTCGACGGTGTCATCTGACTACTCTTGTGATCCATTTAACACACCGAGTCCATCACTAGTGTCCAATTGGTGTACAAATGCCACCGACACGCCACATATGCCTCCAGGAGCTGCTGATCAACCAGTAATCTCGTCGTGGGGATCCAGGTCCTCACAATAGCAATTGTTCCTTTGCCAACTATTTTTGAAGATCGTCCATCTCCAAAAACTACATGTCATCCGGAGGTTTTCTCAAGGGTTTGAAAAACATTTTTATCTCCAGTTATGTGGCGTGAGCTACCACTATCCAGATATCAAGACGAATTGGCATACACATATAGTGATGTGTGAATGACAAGACAAGGGAAGAGTTCACCTTTGCACACCCAAATCTTACGAGTTTTGGAATACGTCGACAATGATCGTGACATTGGTCTCCTTGGTGAACGCGTCTTGTTTGTTTGATCACTTTTCTTTGGAATCCATGATGACGTCGTCTTGTGGGGTGTACTACCATTGTTCTTGACCTTTGGTTGATTTATTCTTGAATTTCGGTCTTTGTTCTTGATGGTAGTTGTTGCAAGAAGCGCTTGATTTGATCACTTGGCTCCATTCTTGCAATTTCGTCTTATGTGCTCTGCAAAACCACAACGAAAACATACCGTTGTGAAAGTTGAACATGAAGTAGATGAGGTAGGCTTGTTAACGTTGGATGCGATGATTTTCGTCGTCGGAGGAGAAACTGACTGGGGCACAAAAATCGTTCCACTCGAACTCGGATCCTTGCTGGTTCGAGTGTATCCCAGACCCAACCGATTCGTTTGACCGAGACCAAGCAACTTGTCCAACTTGCTCCTTCCAGAAGAGAATCGCTTCAAATCTTCCTTTAGTTGGAGAATGGTCTTCGTCATCTCCAATTTTTCTTGTTGAGCCTCGGTGCAGAGCTTTGAGAAGTGATTTACATTATCCACCAATTTGATGTGCTCCTTCTCGAAATGCTCGTTCTTCTCTCGAAGGGAAACATTGATTTTGACCAAGTTATCCTTTTCCTCTTCAAGAGCGTTTGAGAGAGAAGTTGCCTCTTTAGATTGTTCTTCAAGATCCCGCAATCTTCTTCTCAAACTTTTGTTTTGCTTTGCCAATTTCTTTGAATCCTTTAATAATTTATGGTAGGCAAAAGTAAAGTCTTCACCTTCGGAATCGCTCGGTTCATCATCCGTTGCATTCTTTTCATTTAAGGAGGAGTTGGATAATGAACCAGAGGAAGTCACTGAAAAGCACATGTAAGGTGAAGTTGTGGACACGTGGAATGCTGTGGCGTTGTTGTCCTCATCACTGGAAGATGACTCATTGGAAGCGGAAGTGTCATCCCATGTGACGGCTTGCATAGCCTTCTTCTTTGACGGATTGTTGTTGGGACACTCCGTTGAGATATAGTGTGCTTTGTGCCTTGGTTCCATCGCTGGCCATAACCTCGGCATTTGAAGCACTGGATTTGTCCCTCAGAGTTCTTCTTGTCCTTTGAAGAACCCTATTGCTTTCTTGACTTAAAGCTTGAAGATCCCTTGCCTTTCTTGAACTTAACGAAGGATGAGGATTTACTTGAATTTCTTCTTCGAAAGCTTCGGCGAAATTTCCTCGTCAAGAGTGCAAGTTGTTTCTCGAAATCCTCCATGGATAGATTATCATTAGCGTCTGAGGAGGATGAATCCGCGTCTTCTTCTTTTGTTGATTTTAAAGCAAAACCTGAAGACTTAGAAGAAGAGGAAGGCTTTCCAGAAGAATAGTTAGTAGGAAAAGTCATTTCATATGTTTGAAGTGCACCAATTAATTCTTCTACTTTGATTTCGTCCGGGTGTTTTACTGTTTCAATGGCTGCGACCTTAGGGCGAAATCTTTCAGGAAGAGTTCTCAAAATCTTTCTTATAACTTTTGATTCTGGAATTTTCTCTCCCAAGTTAGCACATGTATTTACGATATCTTGCAATCATGTATAATAATCTGTGAACGATTCATTTTCTGCCATATGAATTGAATCAAATTTGCTCGTAAGCATTTGCAGTTTTTGAATCTTCACTAAACTTGTTCCCTTATGTGTAACTTGTAGAGTATCCCAGATTTCTTTCGCGGTCTCACATGCCGAGACGCGAGAAAACTCAGTTTGCGACAAAGCATTAAATAAGGCGTTAATTCCTTTGCCGTTGTAAGAAGATGCATCAATTTCTTCCTTAGTCCATTTCGACCTAGGTTTGATGGTGACAACATCGACAATAATCTCAGTAGGATTTGTCCATCCAAACTCAATTGATTGCCAAACCCGTTCATCGATGGAAATCAAGAACGCTCTCATGCGTACTTTCCAATATGCATAATTTGTTCCATCGAAGAACGATGGTCTATTGATGTTTCCACCTTCAACCATTGTTTACAACCCTATTCACGCTCTGATACCACTTGTGGGTTATGAATAATATGGATCTGAATAGGGGAAAAACCACCTAGAGGGGGGGGGGGGGGGGGGGGGGGGGGGAATAGGTGAAAATAATAAACACACCAAATCGTTGCGTAAAAAAAAAATAACCCAATGCGGAAAATAAATAAAGTACGCAAGATTTACGTGGAAAACTCCGTCACAGGAGTAAAAAACCACGGGACCGATAAGACGACGAAATCCACTAAGATTAAACACGTACAAGATGATTTACCGTACTCTACGACTCAACATTTTCCATACGCTCCTAGTTGATATTCTCCGTTCGCTCCGAACGCTCCTCGAATCCATGATTTGCGTCCCCACGCCGAATCCACAACGTTCAACGTCGAATCCACGACGTCCAACCGAATCCACGGTCTTCACCAATGCGGCACGTCTCGATCACACGAACGCGCCTTGCTCCGAATCCACGAGAGCGGTAGCACCTTGAATCCACAAGGCCACGCGAATCCTCGCGCCGATTCTTGGTAAAATCGTTGTTTTTGTTTGGTGATGATCCTCCGAACACTTAGATCAAAGATAGATACAGAAATACCATCTAAGTATTCTTCAATTTGATTCTACAAGAAATAGGAGTTTGGAAACCCGAGAATCAAATTGAACAATATAGATGAAGAAACATGAATTTAATCGTGTTTTCCTTTCTTCTCTATATTTGTGATTTTTCTATTATTTTTCTTAATCGATTTTTCAATTAATTCTCGGTTACCCTAAAAGATGAATGTAGGGTGTATTTATAGGTTAGAAATCTTTGGAAAGAGATAAGCATAAAAAACTGACTTAACAAAATTTTTCCCGCACGGCGGTCCGGACTGGATTTGGCTGATCCGGACTGTCGTCTTTTTCCAGCAATTTTTTTGAAAAAACAGTTCGGGGTCCGGACTGGAATTTCCTGATCCGGATTGTTCATGCGATTTCAGCAAACACATAGTTCGGGGTCCGGACTGAACAGGGGATGGTCCGGACTGGAATTCCGCATGAACTAAACTATGTTCGGGGTCCGGACTAGAATGGTCTGATCCGGATCCTGAACATCCAACTTGTCCAGTTTTTGATTTTTATGCACTGAAAACTTATCCAAGTGTTTCTAAACTACACAAATGTATTCGGATCACCAAAATTATTTAGTTAAACGTACCTGATCATTCCGAATCCATTCTTCTTGAGATTGATGTAGTTGATCCACAATTCTTCATCTTCAATCTTCAAGATTTATACCACTTCACAAAATACGCCAATACAAAATCCTTAACAACAGTCGGCGCGGATTTTGATGCACCAATGCCTTAACGGGTTTCTAACTTAACCGGTAAACCCGTTAACCTAGAAAGGCTCATTTCGGGAGATCCGTAAGTCGGATCCCCCCCTATCGCGTCGTTATCCCTCGGTTAACAAGCTCTTCTGCAGACCCGTGTTAACGTCCGAAATCTCACAAAAGATAAAATACCTAAAAACTAATTTTATTCAAAAGTCAAAAAGTAAAATTAAAAGTGTCATGACACTATTTAGCCAATTTCAGCTATTTTCGCGCGTTGAGTCTGTTTTTTGCGTTCGTTTGACGCGTAACGCACCCGATACACCAATAATAGGTGTTTTCTCACCACGGACCTCTCGGTCAAGTAACATGGGGATTTGGGTCACCACAATATAAACCTCTTCATTTAAATAGCCATTTAAGAATGCACTCTTTACATCCATTTGAAAAAGTTTGATTTTAAAATGACAAGCAATTACGAACAATATACGAATGGACTCGAGATGGGCAACCGGGGCAAAAGTTTCATCGAAGTCAATTCCCTCGATTTGCGAGTATCCCTGAGCAACTAATCTTGCTTTGTTCCTTATAATGGTACCGTCCTCATTTTTCGTATTCTTGAAATTCCATTTAGTACCAATGATATTTTGTTGCTTAGGGGGCTTAGTCGATTCCCAAACCTTGTTTCGTTCAAATTGATTTAGCTCATCTTGCATAGCATCAATCCAATATTCATCTTGGAGAGCTTCTGTCATGCCCCGAGGGAAGTTCAAAAGCGAAAAACGGCCTAATTTTTTTCTAATAAAACATCCTAATCCTCCGGCACGTGCCCAGTGTCACGCCCCGGGTGAAAACCAGAACCCAGGCCCGTCTACAGATCCGCCGTGCACGCAGAATTTCCCGCGTACACGAAGCGCCAACTACCTGCTCAGATATAAGAGATATAATAAAAGAGCAATAAAAACAGAGCTGAACTAAAAACTAATACATCTCAGACTGAAGCTGGAAATAAAATACAATACATCTGTATAAATAATACATCTGTCTCTCCCAGCTCACCAAAATAAATACAACTTGCTGGCAAAAGCCAGTCCCAAAGGTAAAAGTACAGCCGTCTGAGGAAACCTGGGTACACCAAAAGTCCAGCTAACACGCTCATCCTGCCTCGAGATCTATCTACTCAGCCGTCCTCTCTCCTCGACCCGCCACTGAAAGCCCAGTAGCACCCGCAGAAGACACTGCAAAACAAGGGAGAAGAAAAAAAAGGAAAGAAAAATGGGGGTGAGAACTCCTAGTAAACCAGTAGCCTCCCCTAGTGGGTAAAACCTCAAACTCTGACGCACCCACTAGGTCTACCAGAGGCAAAGAGGGGAAGAAGAGTGGTAAGTAATGAAACTGCTGAAAAAATGAACTACCACTAGTATGCCTCTAAATACACTCCCAAAATGGAATAACTGTATGCATCAACCACCAAGGGACCCAAAGAAACCCAATCTGTGTCGCCCTCATCATCGGGTAAGTAAGCCGCGCCGATGTGATAGCAAAGACTCCTGCTGCCGCCCTCATCATCGAGCAAGTATGCCGCGCCGATGTGATGGCAAAACTCAATGCCTGCCTGACCCCGACACTCCGGAGGGGAACTCGAGGGGAGCGACCCACACGAGGAAAGCATCACCGGGCATATAAAGCCGCGCCGGTGTGATAATATAACCCAATCACTGTCACAAGTATCATAAATGCAGGACTGGATCACAACTACTCTCAAGTGGAACAAAACCCTCCACTAAAGAAACCCGATCCCCAATCTGATGCATAAGACACATACGGTCAACCGCCCAATATCCGCGGTCACCGCAATACCCACTGTCAACAATCAAGCCCAACAACCGACACCCAGTTAACCGCCCAATATCCGCAATCACCAAAATAACCCACAATCACAATCATGTCCCACATCCGACATCCGGTCAACCGCCTACTATCCGCGGTAGCCACTATAACCCCCAATCCAAAACCGGGTAAAATAATATGTATCCGGTCAACCGCCTACTATCCGCGGTAGCCGCAATACCCCACAACCAATAATCAAAATACCACCTGTCCCCGACCCCAAGGTCTCGGCTACACTATCCCGTACCCCTGCTCAAACCCGAGCAACAAGACTCAAAAGTCTAAATGAGAAGGAGAAAGGAAACAATCATGGTTTCTCCTAAGTCAAATTCCAATATGATAGTGTAGCAATAAATAGTGGCCTATCTAGATGTCCATACAAGCATGCAAATGTCCTCATGCAAGATGAAAGAGAAATATCAAATAACAGTTCCACATGTGTATCAAAGAATAAATCCGCATAGATATAACCATCATGCTAAAATCATCAGCCAACTACACATGTATATAATCCCTGATCCATCATAAATCACCAAAGTGGCACCCGCACATAGATATGTCATCAAATCCCAATAATTAATCCGTTTAACCCACTTTCGTAAAATCTATGTGCTAACATGGCATGTTAATTATCACTATTAAAATATTCTCGCAATTATGTTTCCACAACAATATTATTCCAATAATATTTCCAACATGCTAAGTCCACAATATTAGTCTCAAGGATAGGCTCACGTTTATCTCATTTAATCATGCATGGTAATCAATCAATATTTCCAATAGAGGGCTTCTCTAATAAACTTAGTGAGCAAGTCAAAAGTAGAGGTATGCAACAACCACCCACCTTGATTGCTAAATCCAAGTCCAAAAAGTGCTCTCGCCCAAACAGCAAAACCGCCGCGATCACTGTACAAAACATCCCCAACATACACACAAATAAGCACACAAGTAACCAAATACACGTTGTCCAGAATTCAGTCCCAAAGAAGCAATATTTTCACCTGCTAGCTCTGCATAGAAAATTTCCAAAAAAATACCGTCGCGATCCTCGCGACGAGCCCGTCGAAACGAGTACCTGCACGTTCAAATCCGAGTTCCGTACGTCAAGATATAAATTCGACAAGGTAACCATCTCAAAAGAATCCCCCAAAAAAACTGTAGCACTTAACTCGGAAAAAACAGGGATTTCTCACTTTCAGGAAATTCAGAAAAATCCAAGAAAAATACGGCGACGTTCCTCTCGAAGTGTAGATATCAATAGAGTCTTTAAACGCCTCATTCCGATGCACGAGCGCAGAGATAAAAATCCGACAAGCCTCCGCTGTCCAAAAATCCACCAGCAAAATAGTGGCTCAGAGATGCCTCGTAAACCGTGCCAAGAACTCAAATCGAGATGAAGTGATCAACACAAGAATCGAAGGCGTACCTCTCATGAATGCTCTGCCGCAAAAATCAGCTCAAAATATAATCGGGGTGATCCAGAGTGCCTCGCGGACCGAAAAGTGATGATGGAAGCCAAAATCCAAGAAATGTCGCAGTGCGCCGCGTCGCAGAAAACACACATAACGAGGCCTCCAAAAAATTTGAGAATCCATCACGAAATGCTCCACAAGATGGTGAACAATCTTCCTTAAGGCTTCAAAGAGAGATGAGCTCGGGAAAAGGCTTAAAAGAGCAGCCCAAGTGCTGTATTTATAGCCCAATCCAAACATTTGAAGAAATGACCCCTGTGTCCCAATTTTCGGGCGCCCGAATCTTTTCGGGCTGCTACAGTGCCGCACAGTGACTCAATCCCGGCCGTCCATCCAGCGCCCGAATCCACCCGATGCTGCCACGTGTCCCCGAACAGCGTACAGCCGATCCAGCCGCTCCCGTGCTGCCGCGTGGCCCGCCCTGGTCAACGGAGTGGTTGGCGCCCGCCAATGGCGGGCCGCCACGTGGCGCACGCGTGCGCCACGTCGGCGCCATGGCCGCCACGCCAGCCGCCACCGCTGCCACGCCGTCTGGCACACCACCTGCCCCGCCGTACGCGCACAGTGACGCGCCCAATCCCCGCGCGCCACGTGTCACGCCCTCGCGCTCGCTGCGCCCGGTGCACACACTCCGTGCACCTGACGAACCACAAACTGCCACGTGTCCACCGCTCAACCAACAGGAAACCGCCACGTGGCACACCACCAGCCTGCACCCCTGCGCCTGTCCGCGCACCTGCCCGGCCTGCCCGGCCTGCCCGCGCACCCCCGCGTGCGCCGCGTCCACTGCACCGAACCAATGAGGTGCTGCCACGTGTCCCCGCTCCGGTCCACCGTACCCCCGCGCGCTCACCCGTGAACCGAGCGCCCTGCGCCCGCCAATCCGGAGCCGCCATGTGGCTTCCCGCCTGGTCCACTGCACCAGCGCTCCACTCCGTGGACGGGACGCGTGCGCCGGCCAATCCGCGGCTGCCGCGTGTCCCTCCGGCCGGTCCACGACTCCCCCATGCACCAAAAAGCACCAGAAACTTCCGGGTCTCCGTTTTTGGGCGTCCGGACTCAGAAAAATACAGGTAAATAGCCGTTTTTCATCGTTTTTCCGTGCTGAATCCAAATACGGCCTCCATTTTGTCCAAAGCTCCTCCTAAAATTTAACGGGGGTACCCGAATACACTCGGGGTTCCATCAACACACTGAGTCCATTTCTTGAGTCCGATACACACTCAAACACTCCCATAGCATAAGATGGTCCTCCAGAAGCTACTGACAAAGCCATAACCCCCAATGAAGATCCGGATCATCACACCCAGACCCGCCACACATACAAAGTTACCCCACAAACGGATAGAGTCTCCTTTGTATATGCACGGCGTCGCACAACATACATACACCACGCCTCACTAGTTTACATACACATTGTCACATAAGGGAATCACATAAACTCATACATCATTCCGAGGATAATCTGTCACGCCCCGGGGGTTTTTCCGTTAAGCGGAAAACGTGAGCTATTTAAAAATTTCCTTTTTCAGTATCCCCCGGTGCGCACCAGACCCGCTGCACGTGTAAATTCCTCAACCCCGAACACGGAGTCTCCTTTGCACGTGCACGTCGTTACATCCACAACATGCACTTTAACCACACTAGTCCGAACAAGTAAAGGAAAGTAAAAACAATATTTTGCATAAGAAGTTAAGAGGCCGACTAAGTTTTGAAAGGATAAATTCCCAGGGTTTTCAAAAGTGGTGCCCCACCCGACACCCATTATTTTCAAAAGTGGTTTTCACAAACATTTTCCTTTATTTTGAAACGGCCCATCTAAAAGGAAACAAAAGAAACATCCACACCGAGTACCAACATCCACAGACAATCTCACACCACAGCACTAATAACCAGAGATGAACAAGCGGGAAAGAAAAAACAACTAATAACAAAACATCGACGAAGGAAAGTAGCTAAGTCCCCAAAGCGCGTCCTCACCATCGTCCCGGTTCCCACCCCTATTCGGACTTGCCACAGTGTGGGTAGCCAGTGACTAATAAAATAGATGAAAATGAGTAATGCTCTAAAACTGTAGTAAACAAACCGATACACCAGAGCATTCCACTTCCCCCTCATGAATCGCCATATCCCCTGTTAAAATCATGCTGGGCACCTACCCCAAAGTTACTCATGCTGGGCACCTACCCCAGAGTTACTTCGTTCATTCCTCGGTGCTTTTACCCCTCTACTACTCATGAACGCAGTCGCCTCACCGTTAGGGGTCCCCATCACTAATTATGGGGTACACGGGTCAACGTACCATCTTTCCAGAAAAATACACCCTGTGCGGTGGCCAGACCGCCGGTGTGCGTGTAAGCAATTATGAGCATATATGCCGAACCCGGCGTGTAATAGGGCACCGCGACCTTCGTCGCCTCAATTAGAAATCAAAAGCGGGATTCTCATGCAATGGGGTTAGACAGTTTACAAAAGAAACATCTACTTTGTTTTCACAAGTTACACAGAAACGACTATACACCGAAAATGCCAAAAAGGTACCCACCTGAACAGCGTTTGGTCGGAACACCTGAAGTTGACTCACGGCCCCCGAGTGACACCCCGACCTACGGAGTCCCCAGATAAAACAACAGTTATAACTAAAGATTATTTGCGAAGACACGACACACAAACGACTCAACAATAATTAAGTGACAGTCGGACACGAAAGCGCACAGTGGAAAAGAAGGAAGCGAGCGGCGGCGACACGGCGAGGTCGCCGAAATTGCAGTGGCAGCGGCGCGGCAACAACGCGACGGCACATGCCCACGCGGGCGGCGCGGCAACAACGCGACGGCAGCGAGACCCCACGCGGGCGCATGCCCGCGCGTCGGCGCGGCAACATCGCGACGGTAGTGAGGCCCCGCGCGGCGGCGCGGCGGTGGATAGCCCCGCACGGGCGCATGCCCATGCGGCGGTGGCGCGAGGCAGGTGGCCCCGCGCGGCTGCAGGATGCCCCGCGCGGACGCCTGCCCGCGCGGGTGGCGCAGCTGCAGGATGCCCCGCACGGGCAAGGCCCCGCGGGGGTGGCGTGGCGGCAGCAAGCCCCGCGCGGGCGCAAGCCTGCGCGGGCGCGGCGGCAGCAGCAGGTCCCCGCGCAGGCGGGGCGGCAGCAGCAAGGCCTTGGGCTGGCGCATGCCCACGCGGGCGGCGCGGCGGCAGAGCCCCGCGCGGGCACAAGCCCACACGGGCGGCGCGGCTGCAGAGCCCCGCGCAGCACAAACTCCGCGCGGGTGCATCGCGGCGGCAACAGCGAGCCCCACGCGAGCGCATGCCCATGCGGGCGGCGCGGCGGCAGAGCACCGCGTGGGCACAAGCCCATGCGGGCGGCGCGACTGCAGATCCTGGCGCGGCACATACTCCGCGCGGGTGCAGCGCGGCGGCGACAGCGAGCCCCGCATGGACGGCGCTGCGGCAGAGCCCCGCGCGGGCACAAGCACACGCGGGCGGCGTGGCTGCAGAGCCCCGCGCGGCACAGACTCCGCGTGGGTGCAGCGTGGCGGCGACAGCGATCCCCGCGCGGGCGCATGCCCACGCGGGCGGCGCGGCTGGAGAGCCCCGCGCGGCACAGACTTCGCGCAGGTGCAGCGCGGCGGCGACAGCGAGCCTTGCGCGGGCGCATGCCCACTCGGGCGGCGCGGCGGTAGAGCCCCGCGTGGGCACAAGCCCACGCGGGCGGCGTGGCTGCAGAGCCCCGCGCGGCACAAACTCCGCGCGGGTGCAGCGCGGCGGCGACAGCGAGCCCCGCGCGGGCGCATGCCCACACGGGCGGCGCGGCGACAGAGCCCCACGCAGGCACAAACCCACGCGGGCGGCGCGGCTGCAGAGCCCCGCGCGGCACAAACTCCGCGCGGGTGCAGCGCGACGGTGACAGCGAGCCCCGCACGGGCGCATGCCCACGCGGGCGGCGCGGCTACAGAGCCCCGCGCGGCACAGATTCCGCGCGGGTGCAGCGCGGCGGTGACAGCGAGCCCCGCGCTGGCGCATGACCACGCAGGTGGCGCGACGGCAGAGCCCCTCGCAGGCACAAGCCCACGCGGGCGGCGCGGCAGCGGATCGCCCCGCGTGGGCGCATGCCTGCGCGGGCGGCGGCGCAGCAGCGACGGTGACGACGGCAACCCGCGACGGCGGCGCCTAGTGCGTCCGACCCTAAAAACCACAATGGGAAAACGGCAACCCTAGGCAAGGAAGCCTAAGAAACACACAATGCTCACCTCGCGGTAACAGTGAAGATGATCCGATCGTTCCTCGCGGGAGGGGGTTCCGGATCCTTTCCCCGTTCCGTTCTCGGCCTCCGCTGCTCTGGTCCCAAAGAAGACGAGATCCCTCTCTCTTTCCCTCACACAGGGCGGCTAGGGTTTCTTAAGGCGCGGCGGCTAGGTTAGGCGTGTACCTTTCTTGGGGAGTAAGCCGGTTGGTAAGTGTGTATATATATATATCTGTAAAATATCCCCCCCAAAACCTAGATCCTCGTGCGTATAACTAAAATTAGGATTAAGAGGCTAATTAGGCTAATTTTATTTTTACTCTCGTACAACTAAAAATCCCTAATCCGATCCAAAAGGAACCCACCCTATTACCTTGAAAAGCGTGCAAATCAAGCGGCTCGGATTTCGATGCATGCTACAGTTACCGCGAACTTCGAAATTCTATTCCGGAAGATCCGGGAGTCGGATTTCAGATCCGATCGCACCACTGTTCTACGTTTCTCAAGCTCTATCGCCGAAAAATAATAACGAACGCCAACACACTACCCACCGAGGTCGATAAGAAAGGGCGTTCCTACAGCTAACCCTATCTGCCACGGGTCAAGGACGATGTCCGAAAAGTCAGGGAACTACATAATCGCCCACACGGCATACACCAATTTGAAAGGATATAACCACAAGCTTTAAAATAGTGCCCACATGACACTCTGTTTTAGAAATCCGTTTTCGCAAACATTTAGTCTTTTAAAAACCTTCACAGGCACAATCAATTATCCCAAGATGAAAAGGAAACATCAAAGTTTATTATTCCACAACATCAAGCATTCGAGTTCCAAGTCATATCTCATCATCCACAAACAAGTTGAACAAGTGTCATGCTTATCATATCCACATAGTATCTCAACAATAGAGGAGTAAGAAGAAGTCACCGAGATGACGGAAAGCGATGCCACTCGTGCGTCAATGTCTCTCCTTCGTCCCCGCCGGATCCTATCACATGGTGGGAGCCAGTGACCAAAAACAAAGGAAGGAAAATAACCGATACATAATCATGATGCATTATAGATGGATGCAAGAGTAAATAGGACAACAAACCACAACCGGAACACCCGTTCCCAACATCACCATCTCTTAGTCCGTCGACCTAAGGAATACCCAACCTTGCTCAATTCCTTAGTGCTTTATAACCCACCCCTTGTTCCTTCAGTGGGCCCCTACGTAATCGCCACGTAAAGTTCACGGGTCCATCCCGGACCACTACTCCGAAAAAGTACACCCTCTTGCGGTAGATCAGACCGCTGGTGTACGTGCTAGCGTCATGAGCCTCAAAACTTGTTATCATAGATTTGATCACGATAACTATACCCGACCAAATCAAGCGTCTTGTCTTGTCCTCTTTTATATGGATCAAATCTTGCTAAAGCATGCCACACATTGTCCTTCCTTAAAATAGTTATGCCAAAACATTTTAACAAAAGAAAGGAAGAGAAAGGACGGACACAAATTTCGACATGCTAACCTGCTTAGATCCCAAGAAAAAGATACGCCTACCCTAGCCGCCTAGCCGCGTAGAGAGAGAGAGGGGGGGAGGATCTCGTCTGGCGATCGACACACCGGAGGCCGAGATCGGGACGGGCGGCGGATCCGGAACCTTCTACCGCAAGGTGTTACGGCTTTTTGGTATTGGCATATTTCGTGAGTCAAGTCAGTGAGTTGAGTCAGAGTCTTAAAGGGATCAAATTGTCAATCAGCAATCAAAGACTTAGAGAAGATTCAACAAGAGCTCAAGTTGACACCCAGTGTCTTGAGTCTTTAAGATTGAAGTTGAAGAATTGTGGATCAGTTACATCAATCTCAAGAAGAAAGTATTCAAGAGGATCAGGTATGTTTAACTAAATAATTGTGGTGATCCGAATACTTTCTTATAGTATAGAAACACTTGGAAGAATTTTTAATTTCATAATAATCAAAAACTGGTGTTCGGACATGTTCAGGATCCGGATCAGGGCCAACGATCCGGATCCCGAAGGTTGTTGCTTCATACAAGACTTCGATCCGGATCCATGCAATTTCCGATCCGGATCCCGAATGTTAAGTTTTCTGATTTGTATGAACGATCCGGATCGGGCAATGCGATCCGGATCCCGAACCCTTGGTTTTCTGGAATCGTCAATCTCGTTACGACGATCCGGATCGCAGTAAATCCGATCCGGATCGCCGTCCTGAAAATTTCCAGATAAGGTATGTTTTTGATTCTTATCTCTTTCCAAAGGTTTCTAAACTATAAATAGACATTTAGGGTTTCTCAAAAACGTGGGAGCTACGGCCGATCTTTTTATAAAACTCTTGAGAGCAACCCTAGAGGCTAGGTTTTCATCGTTCTTCTTTATAGCCTCTTTTAGGTCAATTCGATGGTTCATTCAAGAACATATCTTTTGTCGAATTGATCTAATCTTTGCTTAGAGATTTCTTCTACGGTTCTTCATTGATAATCTAAGCAAAGGATCACCATCGAAGTCAATATTCTTATCGACTGAGTTTGCGTCGTGGATTCGACGTGGCATCGTGGATTCGGTGTGCTAAAGGCGTTTCGTGGATTCGAAGCATGCGTTCGTGGATTCGAACGTGAGCAGTGGACGTGCAAAATCGGTGGAGCGCGAGGTCCAAGAAATTGAAGGAGGGGTTAAATCCGTGGAGACGGTAATCACCTTGTTATTCTTCTTTTCTTAGGGATTGTTATTGCGCGGATATCCAACCGGTCAGCGCAAGGTCCGAAGAAGCTGAAGGAGGGGTTGAGTCCGTGGAGTCGGTAATCACCTTGTTATTCTTCTATTCTTAGTGGATTGTTATTGCGTGTTGGTCCCGTGGTTTTTCTCCTGGATTGGAGTTTCCACGTAAATCTCGGTGTGCTGTTTTTATTTTCCGCATTGGTTTTTATTTTGCACTGAGATTGAGTTTTTAAGTATTACACCTATTCACCCCCCCCTCTAGTTGTTTGATAGTACCTATTTAGATCCTTGTGGATCCATAATAACTCTACAATTGGTATCAGAGCGGGTTTTAGGTTTATCTATCTTGATGGGTGAAAGTGGTAATATTTATAGACCTCCTCTTTTTGATGGGACTAATTATGCTTATTGGAAAGTGCGGATGAGAGCTTTTCTCATCGCAATTGATGAGCGAGTATGGCAATCCGTGGAATGCGGTTGGGTGCATCCTGTTGAGGAAGTAGGAAATTCTACTACCCCAAAACCTCGCTCTAGATGGTCCAAAGAGGAATTTGAAAGATCTTCTTACAATGGGAAAGGTATGAACGCTTTATTTAATTCTCTTTCCTCGACTGAGTTCACAAGAATTTCCGCGTGTGAAACCGCGAAGGAAATTTGGGATATTCTCAAAATTACACATGAGGGTACTAATCTTGTAAAAATTCAAAAGCTCCAGATGCTTACAAGTCAATTTGACTCTATTCATATGGAAGGGCATGAATTGTTTACAGATTATTACACTAGACTTCAAGATGTAATAAATACATGTGCTAATTTAGGAGAAAAGATCCCGGAGTCGAAAATTGTAAGAAAGATACTTCGGACTCTTCCGGAACGGTTTAGGGCAAAGGTTACCGCCATTGAAACCGTTAGTCATCCGGATGAGATGAGTGTAGAGGAATTAGTAGGTGCTTTGCAAACTTATGAAATGACTTTTCCTACTAATCAAGTTTCTTCCAAGTCTTCTTCTAAGCTTACAGGTATTGCATTCAAATCAACAAAGGAAGAAGATAGCGAATCAAGTTCCGACGATGAAATCTCTTTTGCCGATTTTGAAGAACAATTGGCGCGGATCGTAAAGAAATTTCGTCGAAAATTTTGGAATAATCGAACCGATGGATCTTCATCCATGAAATCTTCTAAAGGATCATCGGGTTCTAAATCCTCTAAACTCAAAAGCTTTGCAAAACCTTCTAAAGAAAAAGAAAAAGATGATTTCGAAGGGGAAATCCAATGCTATCGATGCAAAGGCTACGGCCATTTTTCAATGGATTGTCATTCTAAGAAATCATATAAAAAGAAGGCTTTGCAAGCGAAAACTTGGGACGATTCTACTTCTAATGAATCGACCTCAAGTATAGAGGAAAAAATCGTTGCTTCTCATGCCTCTCATTTTCCCTCTTCTAATAATTGTTTATCATCTTTAGTCACTGACTCTACTCCTTTGATTTTGTATGAAACATCAACAACCGGCGGAGAGTCATCAAGTGAGGGGGAGTCGGACGAGGAAGAACTCGTTGAGGCATATCAACAACTTCTTGCGGAATCTAAGAAGATGGCCAAACATATCAAGAAGTTGAGAAAGCAACGACTTGAGAATCAAGACGAGAATCATGCTTTAAAGATCAAACTTCATGATCTCGAGGAGGAACGAGAGCTTTTATTGAATAATAATAAAATCCTCCAAGAAAAGATAAATCAATCGGAAACGGTCGTTAATTCCCATATTGACAAGATTGATTTTCTAGAAAAACAGTTTGAGGAGATTCATGTCACCAACCAAGCATTGACCAAACAAGTTCATCAACTTAAATCCGACATACAAAGGATCTCAACCGATTCCAAGAAACTTGAGTGTATGTCCGGTTTAGGTCAAACAAGTAAGGTTGGTTTGGGATTCAAAAAGGACCAAACTGTGCATGCTTCAAGTTCCACAATGAAATTGAAAGGAAGAACTTGTCACTTATGTGGACTTGAAGGACATTTGGTGAGGGATTGCCCGAAAAAGAGAAAGAAAAATCCTTCGGCAACTTCATCTACGGAGCGGACTCAACGGACTCAAAAGACACATCAAGTCAAAAGAGTTCACTCAATCCATCAAAGGTCCGAGCCACATCATCAATCATACAAGTGGATCATTGCAAGGCAAAGACCTAAGGTGGATCAACAGTCAAAGCGGACAACCCCCGGCCACAACGAATCAAGACAACCCAAAATCCAGCGATTTTGGATTCGGAAAGGTGATATCTTTCCTTGTCTTAAGTTCTAAATAGCTTATGACTGTATGTAATGCTTTGATTGGTTTTCCCTTCATATCTTTCTTAATCTTTGCATTACATGTTTTTCAATACTCTTCGTTTTTATACTTTGTTTTTGAACAAAAGGATTTTTAATGAACAAGTGCATTGAATGAAAAGGGCTTTCACTTTCATTCACTCCAAATTAATTTTATATGGATTATCAACTTTACTTCATAATCATAATCTTGAAGATACTTCATTATAGGAGTTTTTGATATTATAAGCATCAAATTTTAGAAATCATGTGTGATCTTCAGATGCTTAATCTATCTCGGTTGTGTGAGTTCTTTGTGATAAACATGAGACAACCGATTGACTAAAATTTGGGATTTAATTCTTTCACGTAAGAGATTGCCTTCTTACAAGGGTAAATAATTGAATTATGAAAGATGTGGAAAGAGTTACATCCGAAAGGAGTGTGAAAACTACCACCACATGCTGGAAAGAGCTGCCACCCCGGTCGTCCGGTTTGTGTGTGAAGCTACCACATGTTATGGATGCTTGATAGTATTTTATGAGAAAATCTTTAGTTGAAGCATTTGGAGATTTATATGCAAAACTCTTATATTTTGAACAATCTCCTGGTCGGTATAAGGTGGAATAGTTGAAAGATGCTCAAAGAGCCACCCTTAGGTATTTTAGTGCTTATCTCAAATTTGAAAGGGTAAGAAATCAAATTGATGTCATTTGGAAATCTCTGTAAGTCATCTTTGTAAATCCGTTACATCTTGATAGAGTTTGGATCTCAAGATTATTTTTGATGACTTGTGTTTGATGAATATAACATGAAAAACGGTTTATAATGTTTTACCTTTATTTTTCATGATTTTGGAGTAAATCTTTTTAATTTTGTGAAATTAATTGGATTGAATGACATCTGTGTGAATTCACTGTTTAAAGCACTTAAATTGATTTCTTGATGGAATACAAATCGGTATTTGAAAAGATTCTAAAATCTGGATTTGTTTCAAGAAATTATTTGATTTTTGCTTTCTGGTATAGGTACGGAATCTGCATTTTTGTTATATACCAGAACTGAGTTTTTATCTCTCTTTCTCTATGAACTAATATTGTTAGTGATTTACTTTTGTCTAGTATGTTCACTGTTTGACAATTTGTGACAAAAAGGGGGAGAAGAGAAATGATCGGAGATGAGATCATCAAGAGAGTACAAACGAAAATGAAAAAATGGGGGAGAACGGAAAATGATGATCGTATCACAAAGGGGGAGAACATAGATGCTCAAGAACATGGAGAACATGGAAAACATGTTAGAGATGCTCAAGATAGGGGGAGACAAAGAAAAAATTGAAAGAGCCGAAAAACAAAAGAACCAAAAGGAAGACGGATCAAATGTAGGATTTTAATTTCTAACAACTAACGTTTGATTTTGTTTGGAGTTTTGTTTTGCAGGAATTACATCACTTTAAGACTCCAAGTCCTAAGTCATAGAGTATGTTCTAGGACTGTTTGGTTCAAATGTAATTTTGTATTTATTGGATCTTTCACGCAAAGAAAATCAATGTTTTGGTGATGACATTGAGTTTCGATTTTTTGGTTTAAGATGAGTGACTTGAGCGCTTTTATGTATTTTTGGGTTTTGTCACGAAATTGCCAAAGGGGGAGATTGTTACGGCTTTTTGGTATTGGCATATTTCGTGAGTCAAGTCAGTGAGTTGAGTCAGAGTCTTAAAGGGATCAAATTGTCAATCAGCAATCAAAGACTTAGAGAAGATTCAACAAGAGCTCAAGTTGACACCCAGTGTCTTGAGTCTTGAAGATTGAAGTTGAAGAATTGTGGATCAGTTACATCAATCTCAAGAAGAAAGTATTCAAGAGGATCAGGTATGTTTAACTAAATAATTGTGGTGATCCGAATACTTTCTTATAGTATAGAAACACTTGGAAGAATTTTTAATTTCATAATAATCAAAAACTGGTGTTCGGACATGTTCAGGATCCGGATCAGGGCCAACGATCCGGATCCCGAAGGTTGTTGCTTCATACAAGACTTCGATCCGGATCCATGCAATTTCCGATCCGGATCCCGAATGTTAAGTTTTCTGATTTGTATGAACGATCCGGATCGGGCAATGCGATCCGGATCCCGAACCCTTGGTTTTCTGGAATCGTCAATCTCGTTACGACGATCCGGATCGCAGTAAATCCGATCCGGATCGCCGTCCTGAAAATTTCCAGATAAGGTATGTTTTTGATTCTTATCTCTTTCCAAAGGTTTCTAAACTATAAATAGACGTTTAGGGTTTCTCAAAAACGTGGGAGCTACGGCCGATCTTTTTATAAAACTCTTGAGAGCAACCCTAGAGGCTAGGTTTTCATCGTTCTTCTTTATAGCCTCTTTTAGGTCAATTCGATGGTTCTTTCAAGAACATATCTTTTGTCGAATTGATCTAATCTTTGCTTAGAGATTTCTTCTACGGTTCTTCATTGATAATCTAAGCAAAGGATCACCATCGAAGTCAATATTCTTATCGACTGAGTTTGCGTCGTGGATTCGACGTGGCATCGTGGATTCGGTGTGCTAAAGGCGTTTCGTGGATTCGAAGCGTGCGTTCGTGGATTCGAACGTGAGCAGTGGACGTGCAAAATCGGTGGAGCGCGAGGTCCAAGAAATTGAAGGAGGGGTTAAATCCGTGGAGACGGTAATCACCTTGTTATTCTTCTTTTCTTAGGGATTGTTATTGCGCGGATATCCAACCGGTCAGCACAAGGTCCGAAGAAGCTGAAGGAGGGGTTGAGTCCGTGGAGTCGGTAATCACCTTGTTATTCTTCTATTCTTAGTGGATTGTTATTGCGTGTTGGTCCCGTGGTTTTTCTCCTGGATTGGAGTTTCCACGTAAATCTCGGTGTGCTGTTTTTATTTTCCGCATTGGTTTTTATTTTGCACTGAGATTGAGTTTTTAAGTATTACACCTATTCACCCCCCCCTCTAGTTGTTTGATAGTACCTATTTAGATCCTTGTGGATCCATAATAACTCTACACAAGGAACGGGATCGGATCATCTCCTCCAATACCTCGAGGTGAGCGTTACTCTTTTAACGTGTTGTTGGGGTTTCTAGGGTCGGGATGCCCTAGCCACGGCCTTCGCCGCCGCCGCCGTCGCAGCTGCCGCTGCCGTCGCTGCCACTGTTGCCGCCGCGCTGCGCCCCCGCGGGGCTCACTGTTGCCGCCACGCTGCACCCGCGCGGGGTCTGTGCCGCGCGGCGCTCTGCAGCCGCGCCGCCCGTGTGGGCTTACGCCCGCGCGGGGCTCTGCCGCCGCGCCGCCCGCCTGGGCTTGTGCCCGCGCGGGGCTCTGCCGCCGCGCCGCGCCTGCACGTGCATGTGCCCGCGCGGGGCTCTACCGCCGCGCCGCCCGCGTGGGCATTCGCCTGCGCGGGGCTCGCTGTTGCCACCGCACTGCACCCGCGCGGGGTCTGTGCCACGCGGGGCTCTGCATCCGCGCCGCCCGCGTGGGCTTGCGCCTGCGCGGGGCTCTGCCGCCGCGCCGCCCACGTGGGCTTGTGCCCGCACGGGGCTCTGCCGCCGCGCCGCCCGCGCGAGGTCTGTGCCACGCGGGGTGTAGGTTTTTATATATTAAGGATCCACAAGGATCTAAATAGGTACTATCAAACAACTAGAGGGGGGGTGAATAGGTGTAATACTTATAAAACCAATCTCAGTGCAAAATAAAAACCAATGCAGAAAATAAAATCAGCACACCAAGATATACGTGGAAACTCCAATCCAGGAGAAAAACCACGGGGCCAACACGCAATAACAATCCAATAAGAAAATGAAGAATAACAAGGTGATTACCGACTCCATGGACTCAACCCCTCCTTCAAGTTCTTCGGACCTTGCGCTCCACCGATTGCATGTCCACTGCACACGTTCGAATCCATGAACGCCACTCGAATCCATGAGCACACGTTTCGGGTCCACGAAACGTCTTCAACACACCGAATCCACGATGCTACGTCGAATCCACGACGCAAACTCAGCCGATAAGAATATTGGCTTCGATGGTGATCCTTTGCTTAGATTATCATTGATGAACCGTAGAAGGAATCTCTAAGTAAAGACTAGATCAATTCGACAAAAGATAGATCTTGGAAGAACCGTCGAATTGACCTAAAAGAGGCTAAAAGAAGAACGATAAAAAACCTAGCCTCTTGGGTTGCTCTCAAGTGTTTTCTTAATTAGTCGGTAGTTCTTGAGAAACCCTAAGTGTCTATTTATAGGTTAGAAACCTTTGGAAAGAGATAAGCATCAAAAACTGACTTAACAGAATTTTCCCCACACGACGGTCCGGACTGGCTTTGGCTGATCCGGACTGTCGTATTTTTTCATCAATTTTCCTGAAAAAATAGTTCGGGGTCCGGACTGAAACATGAATCCGATCCAGACTGAAACAGGAATCCGATCCGGACTGAAACAGGAATCCGATCCGGACTGAAAGTGCGCATGAACTAAACTATGTTCGGGGTCCGGACTGGATTGGTCTGATCCGGATCCTGAACATCCAATTTGTCCAGTTTTTGATTTTTAAGCAAAGAAAACTTATCCAAGTGTTTCTAAACTACACAGATGTATTCGAATCACCAAAATTATTTAGTTAAACGTACCTGATCAATCCGAATTCATTTTCCTTAAGATTGATGTATATGATCCACAATTCTTCAACTTCAATCTTCAAGACTCAAAACACTGAGTGTCAACTTAAGCTCTTGTTGAATCTTCTCTAAGTCTTCGATTGCTAATTGACAATTTGATCACTTCAACACTCCGACTCAACTCACGAAATATGCCAACACAAAAAGCCGTAACAATCTCCCCCTTTGGCAATTTCGTGACAAAACCCAAAAATACATAAAATGCTCAAGACAGTCATCTTAAACCAAAAAATCGAAACTCAATGTCATCACCAAAACATTGACTTTCTTTGCGTGAAAGATCCAATAAACAAAAATTACATTTGAACCAGTCTTAGAACAAACTCTATGACTTAGGACTTGGAGTCTTAAAGTGATGTAGATCCTGCAAAACAAAACTCCAAACAAAATCAAAAGTCAGTCGTTAGAAATTAAATGTAAATCCTACATTTGATTCGTCCTTTTAGTTCTTTTTGTTTTTCGGCTCCTTTTTCATCATCTCGCCCTATCTCGACGATCTCATCTCCGTCTCCCCCTATCTCGATGATCTCATCTCCGTCTCCCCCTATTTCTCTTCTCCCCCTTTTTGTCACAAATTGTCAAACAGTGAACATACTAGACAAAAGGAAATCACTAACAGCATTAGTTCATAGAGAAAGAGAGATAAAAGCTTAGTTCCGGTATATAAACAAAAACACAGATTGCGTACCGGTACTCAAGAACAAAAATCACAAAAATTCTTGTAACAAATCCAAATTTTGAAATCTTTCAAATACCGATTTGTGTTCCATCAAGAAAACAATTTAAGTGCTTTGAAATATAATGAGATCAACATAGATGTCATTCAGCCCAATTAATTTTACAAAAATTAAAAAGATTTACTCCGAAATCATGAAAAACAAAGATAAAACATTATAAACCGTTTTTCATGTTATATAAATCAAACACAAGTCATCAAAAATAATCTTGAGATCCAAAGTCTATCATGATGTAACGGATTTACAAAGATGACTTACAGAGATTTCCAAATGACATCAATTTTGAATTTTACCTTTCTAAATTGAGATAAGCACTAAAATACCTAAGGGTGACTCTTTGAGCATCTTTTAACTATCCCACCTTATACCAACCAGGAGATTGTTCAAAATAAGAATTTTGAATTTAAATCTCTGAATGCTTCAACTAAATAAAATTTCATAAATATTTTTTCAAGCATCCATAACATGTGGTAGCTTCACACACTAACCGGACGACCGGGGTGGCAGCTCTTTCCAACATGTGGTGGTAGTTTTCACACTCCTTTCGGATGTAACTCTTTCCACATCTTTTGCAATTCATTTCATTACCCTTGTAAGAAAATACAATCTCTTATGTGAAAGAATTAAATCCCAAATTTTAGTCTATCGGTTGTCTCATGTTTATCACAAAGAACTCACACAACCGAGATAGATAAATCATCTAAAGATCACACATGATTACTAAAATTTGATGAATATAATTATCAAAAACTCCTATAATGAAATATCTTCAAGAATTATGATTATGGAGTAAAGTTGATAATTCATATAAAATTAAATTGGAGTGATTGAAAGTGAAACCCTTTTTTTTTTATTCAAGGCACTTGTTCGTTAAAACCCTTTTGTTCAAAAACAAAACATAAAAACAAAGAGCATTGAAAACATGTAATGTAGAGATTCAGAAAAATATGAAAGGAAAACCAATCAAAGCATTACATACAGTCATAAGCTATTTAGAACTTAAGACAAGGAAAGATATCACCTTTCCGAATCCAAAATCGTCGGATTTTGGGTTGTCTTGATTCATTGTGGTTGGGAGATGATAGCTTTGACTGTTGATCCACCTTAGGTCTTTGCCTCGTAGTGATCCACTTGAATGATTGATGTTGTGGCTCAGACCTTTGGTGGGTTGAGTGAACTCCTTTGACTTGATGTGTCTTTTGATTCCGTTGAGTTCGCTCCGTAGATAAAGTTGCCGAAGAATTCCTCTTTCTCTTTTTTGGGCACGACTTCATCAAGTGTCCTTCAAGTCCACATTGGTGACAAGTTCTTCCTTTCAATTTAGTTGTGGAACTTGAAGCCTTCACAGTTTGGTTCTTTTTAAATCCCAAACCAACCTTGCTGGTTTGACCTAATCCGGACATACAATCAAGTTTCTTCGAACCGGTTGAAATCCTTTGTATGTCGGATTTAAGTTGATGAACTTGCTTGGTCAAAGCTTGGTTGGTGACATGAATCTCCTCAAACTGATTTTCTAGAAAACCAATCTTGTTAATGTGGGAATTAACGATCGTTTCCGATTGATTTACCTTTTCCTGGAGGATTTTATTATTATATAATAAAAGCTCTCGTTCCTCCTCGAGATCATGAAGTTTGATCTTTAAAGCATGATTCTCGTTTTGAATCTCAAGTCGTTGCTTCCTCAACTTCTTAATATGCTTGGCCATCTTCTTTGATTCCGTAAGAAGTTGTTGATATGCCTCAACGAGTTCTTCTTCGTCCGACTCCCCCTCACTTGATGACTCTCCGTCGGATGTTGATGTTTCATGCAAAATCAAAGGAATAGGTCAGTGATTAACGATGATAAGCAAACATTAGAAGAGGGAATTTGAGAGGCATGAAAAGCAACAACTTTTTCCTCTTTACTTGAGGTCGATTCATTAGAAGTAGAATCGTCCCAAGTTTTCGATTGCAAAGCCTTCTTTTTATATGATTTCGGAGAAGGACAATCCGTTGAAATATGGCCGTAGCCTTTGCATCTATAACATTGGATTTCCCCTTCGAATTCATCTTTTTCCTTAGAAGGTTTTGAGAGCTTTTGAGGTTAGAGGATTTAGAACCCGATGATCCTTTAGATGGTTTCGAGAATGAAGATCCATCGGTTCGATTCTTCCAAAACTTCCGACGAAATTTCTTTACGATCCGTACCAATTGTTCTTCAAAATCGGCAAAAGAGATTTCATCGTCGGAACTTGATTCGCCATCTTCTTCCCTTGTTGATTTGAATGCAACACCCGTAAGCTTAGAAGAAGACTTGGAAGAAACTTGATTAGTAGGAAAAGTCATCTCATAAGTTTGTAAAGCACCTACTAATTCCTCTACTCTCATCTCATCAGGATGGCTAACGGTTTCAATGGCGGTAACCTTTGCCCTAAACCGTTCCGGAAGAGTCCGAAGTATCTTTCTTACAATTTTCGACTCCGGGATCTTTTCTCCTAAATTAGCACAAGTATTGATTACATCTTGAAATCTAGTGTAATAATCTGTAAACAATTCACGCTCTTCCATATGAATAGAGTCGAATTGACTTGTAAGCATCTGGAGCTTTTGAATTTTTACTGGATTAGTACCCTCATGTGTAATTTTGAGAATATCCCAAATTTCCTTCGCGGTTTCACACGCGGAAATTCGTGTGAACTCAGTCGAGGAAAGAGAATTATATAGAGTGTTCATACCTTTTCCATTGCAAGAAGATCTTTCGATTTCCTCTTTGGACCATCTAGAGCGAGTTTTGGGGTAGTAGAACTTCCTACTTCCTCAACAGGATGCACCCAACCGTATTCCACGGATTGCCATACCCGCTCATCAATTGCGATGAGAAAAGCCCTCATCCGCACTTTTCAATAAGCATAATTAGTCCCATCAAAAAGAGGAGGTCTATAAATATTACCACTTTCACCCGACATGATAGATAAACCTAAAACCCGCTCCGATACCACTTGTAGGTTTTTATATATTAAGGATCCACAAGGATCTAAATAGGTACTATCAAACAACTAGAGGGGGGTGAATAGGTGTAATAATTATAAAACCAATCTCAGTGCAAAATAAAAACCAATGCGGAAAATAAAATCAGCACACCGAGATATACGTGAAAACTCCAATCCAGGAGAAAAACCACGGGACCAACACGCAATAACAATCCAATAGGAAAAGGAAGAATAACAAGGTGATTACCGACTCCACGGACTCAACCCCTCCTTCAAGTTCTTCGGACCTTGCGCTCCACCGATTGCACATCCACTGCACATGTTCGAATCCACGAACGCCACTCGAATCCACGAGCACACGTTTCGAATCCACGAAACGCCTTCAACACACCGAATCCACGATGCTACATCGAATCCACGACGCAAACTCAGCCGATAAGAATATTGGCTTCGATGGTGATCCTTTGCTTAGATTATCATTGAGGAACCGTAGAAGGAATCTCTAAGCAAAGACTAGATCAATTCGACAAAAGATAGATCTTGGAAGAACCGTCGAATTGACCTAAAAGAGGCTAAAAGAAGAACGATAAAAAACCTAGCCTCTAGGGTTGCTCTCAAGTGTTTTCTTAATTAGTCGGTAGTTCTTGAGAAACCCCAAGTGTCTATTTATAGGATAGAAACCTTTGGAAAGAGATAAGCATCAAAAACTGACTTAACAGAATTTTTCCCGCACGACGGTCCGGACTGGATTTGGCTGATCCGGACGGTCGTCTTTTTTCGGCAATTTTCCTGGAAAAATAGTTCGGGGTCCGGACTGAAACATGAATCCGATCCAGACTGAAACAGGAATCCGATCCGGACTGAAAGTATGCATGAACTAAACTATGTTCGGGGTCCGGACTGGATTGGTTTGATCCGGATCCTGAACATCCAATTTGTCCAGTTTTTGATTTTTAAGCAAAGAAAACTTATCCAAGTGTTTCTAAACTACACAAATGTATTCGAATAACCAAAATTATTTAGTTAAACGTACCTGATCAATCCGAATCCATTTTCCTTAAGATTGATGTATATGATCCACAATTCTTCAACTTCAATCTTCAAGACTCAAAACACTGAGTGTCAACTTAAGCTCTTGTTGAATCTTCTCTAAGTCTTCGATTGCTGATTGACAATTTGATCACTTTAAGACTCCGACTCAACTCACGAAATATGCCAACACAAAAAGCCGTAACACGGGGCTCTACAACCGCCCCGCCCGCGTGGGCCTGTGCCCGCGCGGGGCTCTGCCACCGCGCCGCCCGCGTGGGCATGCGCCCGCGCGGGGATCGCTGTCGCCGTCGCGCTGCACCCGCGCGGGATCTGTGCCACGCGGGGCTCTGCAGCCGCGCCGCCCGCGTGGGCTTGTTCCCGCATGGCGCTCTGCCGCCGCGCCGCCCGCGTGGGCATGCACTCGTGCGGGGCTCGCTGTCGCCGCCGCGCTGCACCCGCGCGGGGTCTGTGCCGCATGGGGCTCTGCCGGCGCGCCGCCCGGGTGGGCTTGTGCCCGCACGGGGCTCTGCCGCCGCGCCGCCCGCGTGGTCATGCGCCCGCGCAGGGCTCGCTGTCGCCGCCGCGCTGCACCCGCACGGGGTCTGTGCCGCGCGGGGCTCTGCAGCCGCGCCTCCCGCGTGGGCTTTTGCCCGCGCGGGGCTCTGCCGCCTCGCCGCCCGCGTGGGCATGCGCCCGCGCGGGGCTCGCTGTCGCCGCCGCGCTGCACCCGGGCGGGGTCTGTGCCGCTCGGGGCTCTGCAGCCGCGCCGCCCACGTGGGCTTGTGCCCGCGCGGGGCTCTGCTGCCGCGGCCTCGCTATGCCGCCGCCGCTCGGCTTCTTTCGTGTTCCCGCCGTGTGTTTTCGTGTCCTGACTGTCACTTAATTATTGTTGAGCCGTTTGTGTGTAGTGTCTTCGCAATAATCTTCGGTCTTAACGGTTGTTTTTCTGGGGACTCCATAGGACGGGGTGTCGTCGGGAGGGGGGGGGGGGGGGGAGCCACGAGTCGACTTCGGGTGGTCCGGTTAACACTGGTTGAGGTGGGTACTTTCTATGTCATTTCTAGAGTTCAGTATTTTATATTATGTTTACGCATGGGTATAACAATTGATACATTGTGATCTCAACAAACCCCCATTTTACACATGCATCTTTATTACCACTATCTATGGCGACCAAGGGTCGCACTGTCTTACAACACACATGATCCTTAATTTGTGAGCCCATGGTTGCTTGCACGCACACCGGCGGTTTGGCCACCGCACTGGTGTATTTTTCCGGAAAGATGGCACGTTGGCCCGTGTACCCCACGACTAGTGATGATGGGGACCCCTCGCGGCTACTCAGGGGCCGCACGAGTTTTCGTGGAGGGGTTATAAGCAACAAGGAGCGGCAGGTGCACATATTTGAATGTTACAGGGGCAGGTGCACATGTTTGATTGTCATTGGGTACTATGGATTCTTTTGGGGGCGTGGACGCTCTGGTGTTTCGGTTTGCTTTACTTTCTGTTTCCCAGTTATCGCATATTTTTTACCCTGTGTTTATGTTGCTTCCTGGTAGTGTCACTGACTCCCCACTCTGTGACAGGTTGGTCGGGCGCGGGCTTGGGATGACTGTGAGGACGAGTTCGAGATCGTGTTACTCCACATTTTGTTTCCTTGAGGGACTTTAGTTTCGTGTTTTCCTTCTTTTTGACTTGTTAGGTGTGAGTGGATGTGACTGTGCGGGGTGTGGATGTTTAATTACTGTGGTGATCCTTTATTTTCATGCCCATTAGCTTTTCAGCCTATTTCCAAAATAAGAAAATGTTTGCGAAAACCACTTTTGAAAATAAAGGGTGTCGGGTGGGCACCGTTTTGAAAAACCCATGGACTTATCCTTTCTAAACGTTGACGGCCGTTTTAATTAGTTATTTTCTTTCTCTTACCTTTATGTATGACTATTGTGGCTAATGTGTGTATGAGGTAACATACGGGTTGGTATGCATATCATGATTGAAAACGCCGTGCACGTGCAAAGGAGACTCCGCCCTCGGGGTCGAGGAATTTACACGTGTGGCGGGTCTGGCGCGCACCAGGGGATACCGAAAAAGGAAATTTTTAAATAGCTCGCGTTTTCCGCTTGACCGAAAACTCCCCGGGGCGTGACAGATTATATGGTATCAGAGAAAAACCACCTTAACCACAATGGCCGACATCCAACACCCACAGAGCACAACACCACTGACAGCAAGTAGTTGAGTTAGTTGAGGTATAGGTACGGAGAGCGCGAGTGTCTCGGGGAAGGGTAGTAGGTGTCCGGTTCTAATCGTTAGTTGCGACGTTAGCACGGTTGAGTCTGAGGCTAACCCTTCGTTTCCTGTGTACACAGTTACAGGTCGGACTGAGTTCTCTCCCAGCGACGCAGGGATGGACACGACAACAGACATGGTGCTTCTGCTATTGCGCCAGCAGCTTCGGGATATGGCCGAACAGTTACTTATCCTCGCTGGGCACGTGTACGCCTTGGCGCAGGACATTGCCGAGACCGAGCACGTCTCTTCTTCCGGGGGAAGCAGACCTCACGCCGCTCACCCCTTTAGAGATGGCCTAAGGGGTGACGCATGCCGAGTGGTGCCAACAATGGGCATGCCCACCTTCTGGGAGGCAGTTGACCGAGCTATGTAGGCAGAGCAGGAGCTGGCGGGCCCTCGAGTTCGACGGGAGGACAGTGGGCCCAACCGGGGCCAGAAGCGGCCCCCTCCGCACCCCGAGAAAGACGCTGCCAGGGACAACCCACCAGCCGGACGCTTAAAGAAGAAGCAGGAGAACAGGGGCACGCCGACAAGAAGACAGGGACCGGGAGGAAGACCTTGCATAATCTGCGAGGGAGCGCACGAGGTGACCGAGTGCGTCAGGAGGCAGGACCACTGCTACAGATGCGGCAAGCCGGGGCATCTTCGCCCCTTTTGTCCTACGAAAACGGCAAAGACCCCTCTTGCGCCACGACAAAGGGAGAGGAGTGTCATCACCGTTCCGCAGAAGCCACCGATCGACGACCCGTCAGAAGATGACCCGGCGGAAGAGGACCCGTCCGAGGAAGACCCGTTGGAGGACGACCTGGTTGACGCCGGAACCCTCCCGCAGAAGTCCCGATCCGCCGACTCGTCCGAAGACGACCGTAGGGGCTCTGAGGCTAGAGGACGCTACGTCGTGCGCCACTGGCCCACGGGCTGCGGTAGGGGCCCCCACGACGGCCTGGCAGAAGACGCGCTATCCCGGGGGGGTAACATTAGGTATTACCCCTAAGATGGTCCGCTTTCTTTTTGTTTTTTGTTGTACTTCTTCTTCCTTTCCCTTCTTTTCGTGATTAGCTTCCCGTCCGCCACCGGAGTGTCCCACCCTTGCCTACCGCGTACCTTTTCGCCCTTCCCCTGTTATAGTAGGAGGGGGAGATCTTGTCCTTGTTTTGGTTTAGCGGGGGGTTAATGTTAAGTTTCGAGGATGAAACTTCTTTTAAGGAGTGTGTGATGTAGTATCCGGACTTTTCGGACATCGTCCATGAACCTAGTCGGGGTAGGTTTAGCTATAGTAGCGTCCCTCGTTATGATCCATAGTGGGTAGTGCGTTGGCGTTCATTCTTATTTTTCGTGTTAGAGCTCGTGAAACGTTGAACAGTGGTGCGATCGGATTTGAGATCCGACTCCCGGATCTCCCAAAATTTGATTTTTTTTAGTTCGCGGTAACTGTGGCATGCATCGGAATCCGTGTCACTTGATTTGCACGCTTTTCGGGGAAATGGGGTAGACTCCTGTTGGATCGGATTAGCAATTTTTATTCATAGAGAGTAAAACGAGTTGATCGCCTAACCCTCTTTTCTTCAATCCCCTCTGAACGCACGAGATTTAGGGTTTGGGGGTTTTTCTTTTATGTGTAAATAAATAGCGACAGTTCCATTCGAGGAGGGGGAATTTCTCGTAACCTAGCCGCCTAGTTACCCTAGCCGTCGAATAGAGAGAGAAATGGGGGGAAGGATCCGCTTTCAATTTTTCAAAAGACGAAAAGGGGAGATATTTTATAGGCATAAATGCTAACCTGCTTAGATCCCAAGAAAAAGATACACCTACCCTAGCCGCCTAGCCACGTAGAGAGAGAGAGAGAGAGGGGGAGGATCTCGTCTGGCGATCGACACACCAGAGGCCGAGATCGGGACGGGCAGCGGATCCGGAACCTTCTACGGCAAGGAATGGGATCGGATCATCTCCTCCGATACCTCGAGGTGAGCGTTACTCTTTTAAGGTGTTGTTGGGGTTTCTAGGGTCGGGATGCCCTAGCCACGGCCTTCGCCGCCGCCGCCGTCGCAGCTGCCGCTGCCGTCGCTGCCGCTGTTGCCGCCGCACTGCGCCCGCGCGGGGCTCTGCCGCTGCGACGCGCCGCGCCGGCTTGCGCCCGCGCGGGGCTCGCCGTCGCCGCCGCGCTGCACCCGCGAGGGGTCTGTGCCGCGCGGGGCTCTGCAGCCGCGCCGCCCGCGTGGGCTTGCGCCCGCGCGGGGCTCTACCGCCGCGCCACCGGCGTGGGCTTGTGCCCGCGCGGGGCTCTACCGCCGCGCCGCGCCTGCGCGGACTTGTGCCCGAGCGGGGCTCTGCCGCCGTGCCTCCCGCGTGGGCATGCGCCTGCGCGGGGCTCGCTGTCGACGCCGCGCTGCACCCGCGCGGGGTCTGTGCCGCGCGGGGCTCTGTAGCCGCACCGCCCACGCGGGGCTCTGCCACCGTGCCGCCCACGTGGGCTTGTGCCCGCGAGGGGCTCTGCCGCCACGCCGCGCCGCGCCTGCGCGGGCTTGTGCATGCGCGGGGCTCTGCCGCCCGCGCGGGCATGCTCCCACGCGGGGCTCGCTTTCGCCGCTGCGCTGCGCTCGCGCGGGGTCTGCGCCACGCGGGGCTCTGCAGCCGCGCCGCCCGCGTGGGCTTGTGCCCGCGCGAGGCTCTGCCGCCGCGCCGCCCGCGGGGGCATGCGCCCGCGCGGGGCTCGCTGTCGCCGCCGCGCGGGGTCTGTGCCACGCGGGGCTCTACAGCCGCGCCGCCCGCATGGGCTTGTGCCCGCGCAGGGCTCGCTGTCGCCCCCGCGCTGCACCCACGTAGGGACTGTGCCGCGCGGGGCTCGACAGCCGCGCCGCCCGCGTGGACTTGTGCCCGCGCGGGGCTCTGCCGCCGCGCCGCCCACATGTGCATGCGCCCGCGCGGGGCTCGCTGTCGCCGCCACACTGCACCCGCGCGGGGTCTGTGCAGCGCGGGTCTCTCCAGCCGCGCCGCCCGCGTGGGCTTGTGCCCGCGCGGGGCTCTGCCGCCGCGCCGCCCACGTGGGCATGTGCCCGCGCGGGGCTCGCCGTCGCCGCCACGCTGCACCCGCGCGGGGTCTGTGCCGCGCGGGGCTCTGCAGTCGCGCCGCCATCGTGGGCTTGTGCCCGCTGCCGCGGCCCTGCTGTGCCGCCGCCGCTCGGCTCCTTTTGTGTTCCCGCCGTGTGCTTTCGTGTCCCGACTATCACTTAATTTTTGTTGAGTCGTTTGTGCGTAGTGTCTTCGCAATAATCTTCGGTCTTAACGGTTGTTTTTCTGGGGACTCCATAGGACGGGGTGTCGTCCGGGGGGGGGGAGCCGCGAGTCGACTTCGGGTGGTCTTGTTAACACTGGTTGAGGTGGGTACTTTCTATGTCATTTCTAGAATTCAGTATTTTATATTATGTTGACGCATGGGTATAACAATTGATACATTATGATCTCAACTAACCCCCATTTTACACATGCATCTTTATTACCACTATCTATGGCGACCGAGGGTCGCACTGTCTTACAGCACACATGATCCTTAATTTGTGAGCCCATAGTTGTTTGCACGCACACCGGCGGTTTGGCCACCGCACTGGTGTATTTTTCTGGAAAGATGACACGTTGGCCCGTGTACCCTACGACTAGTGATGATGGGGACCCCTCGCGGCTACTCAGGGGCCGCATGAGTTTCCGTGGAGGGTTTATAAGCAACAAGGAGGGGCAGGTGCACATATTTGAATGTTATAGGGGCAGGCGCACATATTTGAATGTTACAGGGGCAGGTGCACATGTTTGATTGTCATTGGGTACTATGGATTCTTTTGGGGGCATGGACGCTCTGGTGTTTCGGTTTGCTTTACTTTCTGTTTCCCAGTTATCGCATATTTTTTACCCTGTGTTTATGTTGCTTCCTGGTAGTGTCACTGACTCCCCACTCTGTGACAGGTTGGTCGGGCGCGGGCTTGGGACGATTGTGAGGACGAGTTTGAGATCGTGTTACTCCACATTTTGTTTCCTTGAGGGACTTTAGTTTCGTGTTTTCCTTCTTTTTAAATTGTTAGGTGTGAGTGGATGTGACTGTGCGGGGTGTGGATGTTTAATTACTGTGGTGATCCTTTATTTTCATGCCCATTAGCTTTTCGGCCTATTGCCAAAATAAGAAAATATTTGCGAAAACCACTTTTGAAAATAAAGGGTGTCGGGTGGGCACCGTTTCGAAAAACCCATAGACTTATCCTTTCTAAACGTTGACGGCCGTTTTAATTAGTTATTTTCTTTCTCTTACCTTTATGTATGACTATTGTGGCTAATGTGTGTATGAGGTTACATACGGGTTGGTATGCATATCATGATTGAAAACGCCGTGCACGTGCAAAGGAGACTCCGCCCTCGGGGTCGAGGAATTTACACGTGCGGCGGGTCTGGCGGGCACCGGGGGATACCGAAAAAGGAAATTTTTAAATAGCTCACGTTTTTCGCTTAACCGAAAAACCCCCGGGGCGTGACAGTGAGAACCACTAGTAAACCAATAGCCTCCCCCTGTGGGTAAAGCCTCAAACTCCGATGCACCCACTAGGTCTACCAGAGGCGAAAGGGAAAGGAAAGTGGTAATCTATAAAGACTGCTGATAAATGGAAACTACCACTACTATGCCTCTAAACGCAGTGCCAGAAAGAGTAACTATATGAGTGCATCAGTAAAGAATATCTGCATGAACAAACCCAATCGATGGACCAGTAACCACTAGCACTGCCTGCTCAAACTGTCTCAAGTATCTGCTAACAGATCGGCCCTCACTGACTGGAACCCGGGGTCCGGTACTCACTGGCCGCTGTGTCAATCGCTAACAGATCGGCACTCACTGACCGGAACTCGGGGTCCGGTACTCACTGGCCGCTGTGTCAATCGCTTACTCCGGAGTGGCACTCGAGGGGAGCGACCCACACGAATAAAGTAATCATGCCACAAGTATCACCATATAGCAGGACTCGATCACGACTATGATCAAAGTGGGAAAAACCCATCCACTAATGAAACCCCGATACCCAATCTGATGCAAAGATCAACATTCGGTCAACCGCCTAACGTTCGCGGTTACCTCAATATCCCACACGTCCCCAATCTGATATAATAAACAATATCCGGTCAACCACCTACTGTCCGCGGTTGCCACAATCCCCCCACAAATCAAGAATCAAGTACCACTTGTTCCAAACTCCAAGGTCTCGACTACACTATCCCAAACCCCTGCTCGAACCCGAGCAACATGAATCAAAAGTCTAAATGAAAAGGAGAAAAGAAATAATCATGGTTTCTCCTAAGTCAAGTCCCAATATGATAGTGTAGCAATAAATAGTGGCCTATCTAGATGTCCATACAAGCATGCAAATGTCCTCATGAAAGATAAAAGAGTGTATCAAAAAGTAGTTCCACATAGGTATAACCAGCATGCCACCATCACTAACCAACTACACATGTATATAATCCATGATCCATAACAATTAATCAAAGTGGTGCCCGCACATAGATATGCCATCTTGTCCCAACAAAATAATCTATTTTCATAAAAGTTTATGTGCTAACATGGCATGTTAATTCATCACTACTAAAGTATATCAATCCCACATAAATAGGCCAAGAATTAATCAGTTTATTTTAATCATGCAAATATATCCTCATAATGATATTCCCACCAAAGTATTCCCACATGGATAAACTCATAAGTAGTGCAATCATGTATGACCTTCAATGGGGTGCCAAATCAATCATTATTATGGGGTCTCTCTAAAAGTCCTAGTGAGCAAGTCGTAGAAAGAGGTAAGCAACAACCACCCACCTAGCACGCAAATCCAAGTCCACAAAACTCCCCAACTGTAAAAGAACTCCTCGCTGACCAACAACCGTCCCCGCAACACCTAAAATCCGCAAGTCACTGCAAAATAACTGAACTCGGCATAAACGGGCCTTCCCCGAAACAGTGTTTGCTGTTTTGCAAAATAGCACAGAAAAAAGAGATTTTTCACCTGTACGCAGTCTTCAGAAAAATCCAAAAAAATTACAACTGCGATCCTTGCGACGAGTAGATCCAAAATGAGTACTTAAACGCCCTGTTCTGATGATCGTAGACTAAGATAGAAAATAAACAAGTCCCCGTTGTCTAGAAAATGGTCACAGAAAATAGGGTCAAAAGGTTGTGGGTTATGTTAAATATGGATCTGAATAGGGGAAAAAATACCTAGAGGGGGGTGAATAGGTGTAAGCAATAAACACACCAAAATCTTTGCGTAACAAAAACCCATTGCGGAAAAGTAAATAACACGCAGAGATTTTACGTGGAAAACTCCAAACCAGGAGTAAAAAACCACGGGACCGATCACACGGTGAAATCCACTAAGATTAAACACGTACAAAGGTGATATACCGTACTCACACGACTCAACCTTTTACCATACGCTCCTAGTTGATCTTCTCCGCTCGCTCCGCAACGCGCCTCGAATCCACGATTTGCGTCCAACGCCGAATCCACAGCGTCCAACGTCGAGTCCACGACGTCCAACCGAATCCACGGTCTCCACCAAATAGTACGTCTCGAATCCACGAACGCACCTCGTTTTGAATCCACAAAACGGTAGCACCTTGAGTCCCCAAGGCCACGCGAATCCACGCGCCGATTTTTGGCAAAATCGTTGTTTGTTGGTGGTGAAAATCCTCCGAATACTTAGATCAAAGATAGATGGAAATACCATCTAAGTATTCATTAATTTGATTCTACAAGAGATATGAGCTTTGAAACCCTAGAATCAAATTAATCAATATAGATGAAGAAACATAGAATAGATCTAGTTTTTCCCTTTCTTCTCTATATGTGGATTTTTCTAAGTTTTCTCCATTAATTTTGGATTCTAAAATCTTAACCTTCGGATTAACTTTTGGATTACCCTAAAAGATGAAATCAGGGTTTATTTATAGGTTAGAAACCTTTGGAATAAGATAAGAATCAAAAACTGACTTAACAGAAATTTTCCCGCACGACGGTTCAGACTGGATTTGGCTTGATCCGGACTGTCGTCATTTTTCAGAGAATTTCCTGAAAAATCATGTTCGGGGTTTGGACTGAAAGATGAATGGTCCGGACTGTTCATGCGATTTCTGCAGAATCCTTGTTTGGGGTCCGGATTGAAACAGGGGCGATCCGGACTAAAATTCCGCATGAACTTACCTACGTTCGGGGTCTGGACTGGAATACCCTGATTTGGATCCTGAATATATAACAGTCCAGTTTTTTTATTTTTATTCAATTAAAAATCCATCCAAGTGTTTCTACACTATAAAAAGTATTCGGATCACCAAGATTATTTAGTTAAACGTACCTGATCCTTTTGAATTCTTCTTTCTTGAGATTGAGGTATATGATCCAAACATCTTCATCTTCAATCTTCAAGACTTAACCACTTCACGAAATACGCCAAAGTAAAATCCTTAACAATCTCTCCCTTTGGTGGTTTCGTGACAAAACAAAAATCCACTTAAAGAAAATTCAAAAAGATATTTTTGTTGTTATCACCATACAACAAAAATTTACAATTATGATCCAAATAAAATGAATACATGAGATAAACTCCTAAAACAGACTCTAGACTTAGACGTTTGTACTCTCTGCAAAAGAAATAATTCTTGACAAAAGAAATCGTTAGATACCTCAAGAATTTAACATTCAAAAATCAAACAGAGAGATGGAGTTTATACTCACCATGACATTTACAAAATTAGATATATATGAAATAAGCAATCAAAGCAATTCACATATCATCTAAGCATTAAATTTCAAATGTCATAAGTATGTTAGTCATCAAACAACTTGTTAGTAATATTACATGCCCAAATAGTTAGTCGAATAGTTAGTTGAGGCATGCATTCACAATACAAAGAAAAGTTGTCATACTTACTGTAGTGAACCGGAATTTTGGTATATAAGTAAATGTAAATAAAGGTGGTATGAAATATTAGTGTTATGAAAGTTAGGGAAGTAAAGAACATTTAGACGCGAGTTGGGCCCAAACCGGGTTAAAATGGAGAAATCTGGAATTTTATTGGAGAAAGGGGGCCCAGATTTTTAGTGGAAAATTCAGAGTGTCGGAAAATTCCGAGAAAATTACGGGAGCCCCGTAAATATGTTTTAAGACCACAGAAAAAGTTTCGCGTTGATCGGATGCCTGATAGTGAGAACGGGCTCCGCCAATAGTGTCAGAAAATTCTGAGAAAATTTGGGGAGCTTCGTAATTATGTTTTAAGGCCACAGTAAAAATTTCGGGTTGATAGCATATCCGGATTGCGAGAACGGGGTCCGCCAGCGATTCTGGATACAGCGAGGCTTTTGGTGCCCCAGAAATGGCCCAAACTGAAAATTTAAATTTTTTTGTGATAAACTAAGCTGAAACGAAGCCGCCTGTTAAATTTGAGCGAAAACGGAAGAAAAAATGAACAAAAACAGACTAAAAACGAATTCCGAAGCAACGACGGCACACGGCTCGGGGGTGACTTACTGCGCAAGGCACGCTGCAGGGCGCCAGGGAAGTGCGCCTTCCCGCGTGGCGTAGTGGGCGCGCGCACCTGGTGCGCGCCCACCTGTAGGGTGGACCGCCACATGGCGGTCCCCTCTTGGTGGGTGCCACGGACCGGGTCCATTGAACTCTTCTTCTTCGTCCTTTTCTTCTCCTTCTTCTTCTTCTTTTCTTCCTCCTCCAACCGAGTACCATTTCTCCTTCTCCCTGTTCTTCTCCAACGGAGCAAGTAGAGAGAGAGAGAGAGAGAGAGAGAGAGAGAAAAAGATGGAGGAAATTTTGAGGGTTGGAGCGGCGCGGCGGCGATTTCGTGTAGCGCGCAAAGTGTTCCAAAAATCAGATGGGCGACGCGGCGTTGTGGAGGTAGGTCCCACGTGTTGATTTTTACGGTATTTTTGGCACAATTTTGAAATTTCTTTTTGAACATTAGATTTGACCCCATGTCATTATGCGTGTTAGGGACCGAGTCTTACTGTACCGTTGCTGCACGGACTGTCGCGGATATTTTTGGCGCGTCTCGATTTGCGTGCAAGTTGTAGAAAAATGCACCGTTTTGCGTGCGGATTCGGCAAAAATGCGCAGTTTTGGGCGCAAACTTGAAAAACGTGCACCGTTTTGCGTGCAACGTTGAAAAAAAAGAACGTGCATCGTTTTGCGTGCCGACCCGAGGTACGTGCTCCGTTTTGCGTGCAGGTTGGACTAACGCGCACCGTTTTGCGCGCAGTCTCAAATATTATACGTCATTTTTTGTGCAGGGATAAAAAATGTGCACCGTTTTGCGTGCAACTTTACAGTTAAGTGTGCACCGTTTTGCGTGCAAATCGTTTTATCGCGCACCGTTTTGCGTGCACTCTCTAATATTATACATTATTTTTCGTGCAGGAATAAAAAAATATGCACCGTTTTGCGTGCAACCCTATAGTTATGCGTGCACCGTTTTGCGTGCAAATTTGAGGTAAGTGCACCGTTTGCGTGCAGATTATTTTGTCGCACGCCGTTTTGCGTGCAGTTTCTAATAATATACATCGTTTTTCGTGCAGGCTGAAATGACGTGCACCGTTTTGCGCGCGGGTTTTATTAACATGCACCGTTTTACGTGCAGGTTTGGAGGACGTGCATCGTTTTGCGTGCGGACTCGAAGGATGCGCACCGTTATGCGTGCAAGCTCGAGAAAACAAGAAGAATCGCGCGGAGACCAATTGCAAGTGTCTACAAGCAATTGGGGACACCACAAGGTGGGGGATTCTGCCGAAATCGGGTGACCTCTCCCCTTGCTCATTTGCTTTTTGATCTAGAAGCATGATAGTAGCCTGTTAGAGGCATTATGTAATTATGATTAAGATTGCATGTTTAGAGAAATACAGATGAAAAGTGCAACTGTTAGTTGCCACAGACAGATGATATATGTGCATGTGTAGAGAAATTTAGAGGAAAAGTGATATTTATGATTTATCCAAATAGGGGATAAACTAGTATGTGTAGATGGACACAGATGGAAAATGCAACTGTTGGTTGCCAAAAAGGAGATAATTAATCTGCATGTGTAAAAAGAATTAGGGGAAAAATGCAATTCTTGACTTATCTAAATTGCTGATAATTGCATGCATAGATGATAAATATTATTTTTATGATGGATATGAAAATAATTGCATGCGTAGAAATGAATAATTATGTGATGACTGTGATCATGTTAGGGTACAACCCTGGGAATCATGTGACATAAGGGAACAGAACTTGTTGGTAGTAAGACTAGGAGAAAATCTAGTTTAGGGGTTTGACGAGTGGCATCAACTTAGGAGTTATCCTAGGAGGGACGAGTGGCATTGTCTTAGGTGATAACCTAAGGACACTGGATAGAGTGATCAATATAGAGTCAGGGAACTCTAGGACATATGTGACATGGAACTTAGGTAAAGGAAACCTAAGGAGAGTTAGTGATCAACATAGAGTCAGGGAACTCTAGGACCTATGTGACATGGAACTTAGGTAAAGGGAACCTAAGGTGAGCTAGATGAGTTTAAACTCACA
This sequence comes from Tillandsia leiboldiana, assembly GCA_029204045.2. NCBI lineage: Eukaryota > Viridiplantae > Streptophyta > Magnoliopsida > Poales > Bromeliaceae > Tillandsia > Tillandsia leiboldiana. The sequence continues at coordinate 17,742,838 of CM055069.1, forward strand.
GACAGGAAAGTAGAGTTAAGTTAACTCTAGGATCCCACAAGGAATCAGAGAAAGGGGAATTAGATCAAGTGTGGTGACACGAAAAGGGAAAATGAGAAATAGACCAGGTGTGGAGATATGAAAGGGGACAGGAAATTAGAGTCAGCGTAACTCTAAATTATAAGTGGAACAGCAAAAATAGAGTTAAGTTAACTCTAGGATTCAGTGAGGAATCAGGAAAGTGGGATAAGATCCCAAGGTTAAAGAAGTGAACAAATACAACCCTAGAAAGTCATAGGGTGTCTGGGCAATTGGACAATAACTTTAACTTCAATTTGAGTTAAGTAAATGAAAGTGAAATGATATGAGTCCAGGAGACTCTCAAGTTATCCTTATGGCGAGACCTAGGATAAGAGGTAAATTATTGCAAAAAGGCAAAGTTTAAAAGCAAGCTAAAAGTGGCTAAAAAGTATAAAGAAAATGTAAATGGCGCCTTCGAATTTGAGACTCGTCAAGTGGAGCAGGACTCTCTGGGCAGTGACCCGTTGGACGAGGTACTTTCGAAAGGCTTAAAGTGAAAGCAAAGAGCTAAATGCTCAAAGGAAAGAGAAAGAGATTTGCCAATGGCAAAAGGGAGCTACAAGCTTGAATAAGAAAGAAAAGCAAGTGTTCAAAGGCAAAGAGGCTAAGAACTTAAGCAAAAAGAGAAAGAAAAATAAAAGAAAAGAAAGAAAATATAAAAATAAAACGAGCGTACCTTCGGGGGTAAAAAGTAGCCTTGTCGGAGCCAAGGGCAGTGTCCCTCTCCCAGGCAGTGACCCGTAGGACAAGTTCCCCGTTGGGCGGGGTAGCACTTGCGGGTACTATCGGCAACCTTAGAAGTCTTATCTTATGGTAGCAGGACTACCGGGCTGGGGCCCGTTGGATAAGAATTTCTGAGGGTTAACTTGAAATAAAGCACCAGAATTTAAAGAATAAAGAGAAATTAGAGTGGCCAAGGTGGTCGGGTTAATTTGACCCTATATACAGCGGCATAGTGGTCGAGTTGGTGCTTAGCAGTCTAGTGTGGCTAGACAAGAGTAGTGATGGTTGATGATTAGACACAGATAGTGTAGTGATATATTATGTTGCATAGCCGTATTTTGATATTGAGGATTTTAGTTTCCTAGCACTATTATTATTGCTTCCATTGGACCAAGTGGTGTAGGACACTTTTTCTCGGTGGTTGAACCCACTGGGAACTCTGTCGGAGTTCTCACACCCCTTGGGTGACCCCCCACAGGTTCGGGTATGGATACAGCGGACGAGACGGATCAGATGCAGACGGCGAGGCATACGACAGGGGCAAGAGCCCAGCAGCATAGAGACCTAGAGGGTCTAGCAGAGGTATCCCTTTTATATATTTCTTGAGTGAACTCTGTATGGTGAGGAATTTATGTAAAGGAATTGTAATAATTTTATTTGCAAGTTCAGAGATGTAAAGTGTAATAAATTTAAGTTATGGTTCACTGTTATATGCTTTCATTTCCGCTTTAACTGTTTGTTATTGAATGAAAGTTTAAATTTATAGTGATTTTTAGTACTCTGATATTGAGCTTCCGCATACACTTGTTGTGTTACTATGGATGTTACCGTTCCTTTCGGGTAGTGAAAGGTCATACCCGATTGGCGGGTCTGTTGGCGTGCCCGAACCGTACAAATTGGCGGACTCGGGGCGTGACAGATTAGAGTGGTATCAGAGCCTAGGAATAGTCCTAGGTGGTTAGCAACCTTAGGGAGACCCTAGGGATTAGCACGAGAGAGTGTGTTGATTATTGGGCGAAAGTATTTGATTGGTTATTGTTGTTCCCAAAAAGGATATTGGGACTGATCGAGGGCGACGAGCTTTCATTCTTCGGATATTACGTTGGCGGCCGACAACGTAATGTTTGAGATGAAAAGGAGTACCCTCCTATACTTTCGCATGATTGAGTCCACGAGCCTTTTCGTTGGTATGTAGACTGCGCGTTGCTCAAATGGCTAAGTTTGGGCTAGTTGTTTCGTTGTGGTGTGCATATTGGCGATGACACCACATAGGGAAACGCACCTATTTCGACTCGAGTCACGAGAGGGCTCGGGGTCAAACGACGAACACGAGCTGCGATAGCTGATGACCGCACTTGTTGGTGTGGTCTAGCAGCAGGTCAAGCTTCTTGCCGCTAGACGGGAACTTCCCGCCGACAGGCAGACAGATTCCTACGCCTATAGGTGGCGTCGATGTGACAGTCGGAGCAGCTCAATAGGCTCCGGTGGCTGATATCGCAGCTAGCTGAGGCTGTATAGATGACGCGTGAGTATACGGCGTCGCCGCCTATTGGGGCGACAGTAGAGCGGGTGGCAGTGGCCGCCGAGCTTTTGTCGGCGAACCCCGCACCTTCAGCAAGGAGTGTTATAAGCTTGTGTCAGCTAATTTGCTGGCAAAGTATGGTTGGAAAGGTCCAGTGAGAGACCGACTTGTAGAACGTTGGTGATCGCTATATTGCGAGAACCAAGTAAATATGTCCTAAAGGTTAGGGCAAGAAAGGTTTACGGGCCTAGAGTAGGCTTCACGATGCGTGGACCTCTCGAAAGAGCGAGAGTTTTACTGGCGCCGTCCTAATGAATGGGTGTAATGGTAAGGATTGCCACCGCAGAATTTGAGTGTTAATCACCAGGATGGTGAACTGTTATTGTGGTGCCTCGACCCAGTAGGAAGAGTGCACAAGCGCCGTAGGGGTACGTAAGCGAATCGCTTCACACTGGAATTTTCTGCGAGTTAGCATGGGGGCGTAGGACGCCCAATTGTTTGGGTGCTCATGGAGCACAAGTATTGTTTATCCAGAGAGAGCTGATTAGATAGCATAGTAGCCTTTGCCCAGTGTGGCCAGAGTTGATAGAGAGTTGTGGGTCGTGGATTGACGACTGGTTAGTTGGTTTTGCTCAGTGAGCATAGTGGTCGCGTGGCGACGATTAGCGGGTTCGCTTGGGGACGATCCGTGCCTGGACCATGTTTGTGGACTGTGGGCCTATAGACCAGTGGGCAGGCGTAGTCAGCTGTGAGAGACAGCGGCCCGAGACCTGATGGCGGGGCATGATAGAGATTTGGTCGGGACGGTAGTCCGAGCGATGACCCGAGAACGTGGAATGCCACGTGTGAGAATTGAGGCTATTAGTACATTGAGAGTGGGATATGACCAGGCCGTAGAGCTAGTGGTGATTGAGGTATTGTAGCTCCTAGTGGGAGTGTTGGTGTAGTAATCCTAGGTGAGGATCTACCCGTATGACGATTGGGTCTATGTGCTAGTGAGAGCCATTATACAGAGTTGGACTGGTTGGGCTATAGGCCCCTATTGGACCGTGGTCTATGAACCTATTAGTAGTCCGAGATGTCGGGTTAGCTGATAACCCGCGGACTTAGAGCGCTAGCAGCGTGTGAGATAGTTGAGGACTTATGGATTGACCTTTGCACTCCACATTAGGCAGTGGAGTGACCGGAAAATGCGGTAAATGTAATTAGTTGCAGATGCAACCTCCTTGTGAAAGATAAAATGACTGCGGAATTAAAGTGAAGATTTCGCAAGATGAGACTTCGCCATTTGTGACAATTGAGAGAGCAAGTGCTCAAATGTGTCTCTCACCTACTTGGTGAAAGTGGCCAGACACCAGGTCTGAGTTGTCCGTGAGTTGAGATAGGGATCCAGGAATGAGCTGCTCGTGTAATTATGGGCGAGCACGCAATGTGATGCCGGTCACGAGGTTCAGTGAGCCCAGTAGTGAGGGCAAGTTTCCCCCTCTTGATCAAGTAGGAGTCGAGATGTGACTCAAGTTTCGAGGACGAAACTTATTTTAAGGGGGGTAGAATGTAGTGAACCGGAATTTTGGTATATAAATAAATGTAAATAAAGGTGGTATGAAATATTAGTGTTATGAAAGTTAGGGAAGTAAAGAACATTTGGACGCGAGTTGGGCCCAAACCGGGTTAAAATGGAGAAATCTGGAATTTTATTGGAGAAAGGGGGCCCAGATTTTTAGTGAAAAATTCAGAGTGTCGGAAAATTTCGAGAAAATTACGGGAGCCCCGTAAATATGTTTTAAGACCACAGAAAAAGTTTCGCATTGATCGGATGCATGATAGTGAGAACGGGCTCCGCCAACAGTGTCAGAAAATTCTGAGAAAATTTGGGGAGCTTCGTAATTATGTTTTAAGGCCACAGTAAAAATTTCGGATTGATAGGATATCCGGATTGCGAGAACGGGGTCCGCCAGCGATTCTGGATACAGCGAGGCTTTTGGTGCCCCAGAAATGGCCCAAACTGAAAATTTAAATTTTTCTGTGGTAAATTAAGCTGAAACGAAGCCGCCTGTTAAATTTGAGCGAAAACGGAAGAAAAAATAAACAAAAACAGACCAAAAACGAATTCCGAAGCAACGACGGCACGCGGCTCGGGGGGTGACTTACTGCGCAAGGCACGCTGCAGGGCGCTAGGGAAGTGCGCCTTCCCGCGTGGCGCAGTGGGCGCGCGCACCTGGTTCGCGCCCACCTGTGGGGTGGACCGCCACATGGCGGTCCCCTCTTGGTGGGTGCCACGGACCGGGTCCATTGAACTCTTCTTCTCCGTCCTTTTCTTCTTCTCCTTCTTCTTCTTCTTTTCTTCCTCCTCCAACCGAGTACCATTTCTCCTTCTCCCTGTTCTTCTCCAACCGAGCAAGTAGAGAGAGAGAGATAGAGAGAGAAAGATGGAGGAAATTTTGTGGGTTGGAGCGGCGCGGCGGCGATTTCGTGTAGCGCGCAAAGTGTTCCAAAAATCAGATGGGCGACGCGGCGTTGTGGAGGTAGGTCCCACGTGTTGATTTTTACGGTATTTTTGGCACAGTTTTGAAATTTCTTTTTGAACATTAGATTTGACCCCATGCCATTATGCGTGTTAGGGACCGAGTCTTACTGTACCGTTGCTGCACGGATTGTCGCGGATATTTTTGGCGCGTCTCGATTTGCGTGCAAGTTGTAGAAAAATGCACCGTTTTGCGTGCGGATTCGGCAAAAATGCGCAGTTTTGGGCGCAAACTTGAAAAACGTGCACCGTTTTGCGTGCAACGTTGAAAAAAAGAACGTGCATCGTTTTGCGTGCCGACCCGAGGTACGTGCTTCGTTTTGCGTGCAGGTTGGACTAACGCGCACCGTTTTGCGCGCAGTCTCTAATATTATACGTCATTTTTTGTGCAGGGATAGAAAAATATGCACCGTTTTGCGTGCAACTTTACAGTTAAGTGTGCACCGTTTTGCATGCAAATCATTTTATCGCGCACCGTTTTGCATGCACTCTCTAATATTATACATTATTTTTCGTGCAGGGATAAAAAAATATGCACCGTTTTTCGTGCAACCCTATAGTTATGCGTGCACCGTTTTGCGTGCAAATTTGAGGTAAGTGCACCGTTTGCGTACAGATCGTTTTGTCGCACGCCGTTTTGCGTGCAGTTTCTAATAATATACATCGTTTTTCGTGCAGGCTAAAATAACGTGCACCGTTTTGCCGCTGATTTTATTAACATGCACCGTTTTACGTGCAGGTTTGGAGGACGTGCACCGTTTTGCATGCGGACTCGAAGGATGTGCACCGTTATGCGTGCAAGCTCGAGAAAACAAGAAGAATCGCGTGGAGACCAATTGCAAGTGCCTACAAGCAATTGGGGACACCAAAAGGTGGGGGATTCTGCCGAAATCGGGTGACCTCTCCCCTTGCTCCTTTGCTTTTTGATCTAGAAGCATGATAGTAGCCTGTTAGAGGCGTTAGGTAATTATGATTAAGATTGCATGTTTAGAAAAATACAGATAAAAAGTGCAACTGTTAGTTGCCACAGACAGATGATATATGTCCATGTGTAGAGAAATTTAGAGGAAAAGTGATATTTATGATTTATCCAAATAGGGGATAAACTAGTATGTGTAGATGGACACAGATGGAAAATGCAACTGTTGGTTGCCAAAAAGGAGATAATTAATCTGCATGTGTAAAAAGAATTAGGGGAAAAATGCAATTCTTGACTTATATAAATTGCTGATAATTGCATGCATAGATGATAAATATTATTTTTATGATGGATATGAAAATAATTGCATGCGTAGAAATGAATAATTATGTGATGACTGTGATCATGTTAGGGTACAACCCTGGGAATCATGTGACATAAGGGAACAGAACTTGTTGGTAGTAAGACTAGGAGAAAATCTAGTTTAGGGGTTTGACGAGTGGCATCAACTTAGGAGTTATCCTAGGAGGGACGAGTGGCATGGTCTTAGGTGATAACCTAAGGACACTGGATAGAGTGATCAATATAGAGTCAGGGAACTCTAGGACATATGTGACATGGAACTTAGGTAAAGGAAACCTAAGGAGAGTTAGTGATCAACATAGAGTCAGGGAACTCTAGGACCTATGTGACATGGAACTTAGGTAAAGGGAACCTAAGGTGAGCTAGATGAGTTTAAACTCACAGACAGGAAAATAGAGTTAAGTTAACTCTAGGATCCCACAAGGAATCAGAGAAAGGGGAATTAGATCAAGTGTGGTGACACGAAAAGGAAAAATGAGAAATAGACCAGGTGTGGAGATATGAAAGGGGACAGGAAATTAGAGTCAGCGCAACTCTAAATTATAAGTGGAACAGCAAAAATAGAGTTAAGTTAACTCTAGGATTCACTGAGGAATCAGGAAAGTGGGATAAGATCCCAAGGTTAAAGAAGTGAACAAATACAACCCTAGAAAGTCATAGGGTGTCTGGGCAATTGGACAATAACTTTAACTTCAATTTGAGTTAAGTAAATGAAAGTGAAATGATATGAGTCCAGGAGATTCTCAAGTTATCCTTATGGCGAGACCTAGGATAAGAGGTAAATTATTGTAAAAAGGCAAAGTTTAAAAGCAAGCTAAAAGTGGCTAAAAAGTATAAAGAAAATGTAAATGGCTCCATCGAATTTGAGACTCGTCAAGTGGAGCAGGACTCTCTGGGCAGTGACCCATTGGACGAGGTACTTTCGAAAGGCTTAAAGTGAAAGCAAAGAGCTAAATGCTCAAAGGAAAGAGAAAGGGATTTGCCAGTGGCAAAAGGGAGCTACAAGCTCGAATAAGAAAGAAAAGCAAGTGTTCAAAGGCAAAGAGGCTAAGAACTAAAGCAAAAAGAGAAAGAAAAAGAAAAGAAAAGAAAGAAAATATAAAGATAAAACGAGCGTACCTTCGGGGGTAAAAAGTAGCCTTGTCGGAGCCAAGGGCAGTGTCCCTCTCCCGGGCAGTGACCCGTAGGACAAGTTCCCCGTTGGGCGGGGTAGCACTTGCGGGTGCTATCGGCAACCTTAGAAGTCTTATCTTATGGTAGCAGGACTACCGGGCTGGGGCCCGTTGGATAAGAATTTCTGAGGGTTAACTTGAACTAAAGCACCAGAATTTAAAGAATAAAGAGAAATTAGAGTGGCCAAGGTGGCCGGGTTAATTTGACCCTATATACAGCGGCATAGTGGTCGAGTTGGTGCTTAGCAGTCTAGTGTGGCTAGACAAGAGTAGTGATGGTTGATGATTAGACACAGATAGTGTAGTGATATATTATGTTGCATAGCCGTATTTTGATATTGAGGATTTTAGTTTCCTAGCACTATTATTATTGCTTCCATTGGACCAAGTGGTGTAGGACACTTTTTCTCGGTGGTTGAACCCACTGGGAACTCTGTCGGAGTTCTCACACCCCTTGGGTGACCCCCCACAAGTTCGGGTATGGATACAGCGGACGAGACGGATCAGATGCAGACGGCGAGGCATACGACAGGGGCAAGAGCCCAGCAGCATAGAGACCTAGAGGGTCTAGCAGAGGTATCCCTTTTATATATTTCTTGAGTGAACTCTGTATGGTGAGGAATTTATGTAAAGGAATTGTAATAATTTTATTTGCAAGTTCAGAGATGTAAAGTGTAATAAATTTAAGTTATGGTTCACTGTTATATGCTTTCATTTCCGCTTTAACTGTTTGTTATTGAATGAAAGTTTAAATTTATAGTGATTTTTAGTACTCTGATATTGAGCTTCCGCATACACTTGTTGTGTTACTATGGATGTTACCGTTCCTTTCGGGTAGTGAAAGGTCATACCCGATTGGCGGGTCTGTTGGCGTGCCCGAACCGTACAAATTGGCGGACTCGGGGCGTGACACTTACCTTCCAAGTTTTAAAGTGTCCAAAGTTCTCACAAACACATTGTTCATTTGGACATATGTAGACATATGTCCCTCTCTCCCCCTTTTTGTCACTAAAGTTAGCCAAAATTACAAAAATTAAGGAGTGAAAAGTTCAAAAAGAGTAAGAACTAAAACTAAAAACCTGCAAAACAAAAAGATAATTAGAACATTAGAACAACCCAAGATAAGATATCAGTCGGAATGGTCACTCTAGATCTGACCGGTCTGAACTGCTACAATCCAATTTGTTCAAAATTCCTTTAAGTATTCTTGATATTTTTTAACATTTCCTTTTTATCTGTTGTTGTTCAGAAGTGATACGTTGTATGTCAATAGACGAATTTCTTGTTCTGCAGACAATCTCCTTTGTTCTTGTTGGATGGAGGACGTAGATGGATCATTCTCTGTCGTGTCATTCCTAGATGTCGAAGGAGGTAGTGAGGATGCATATGGTGCATTTCTACCTTCAATCCATGAAGATTCTCTAGGAAGAGATTGTGTTCTGGCAAAAGGTTAATTAATATGAATTCCACTGCCCCTTGGATTCTTTCGCCTAGTATACTGCTTGGTTGTTGAGCAAGCTGACTTCATCAGCTTTTTGTTCTTTAAGTAAAACCTGTTTTCTTCATCAACAACCTGTTGTATTTCTCTACAAATTTCGTCCCAATCTTCTTCGTCTGACTCTGATTCATTTTAAAGAACATTCTTTGTCTCTTCCTGACTTGCTCTATCTTGCTCCATTTTAATTGACGCTTGTGTCCCTACCATAGCTGCAATGAGCACTAGTTTGCATCCGAAAACCATCTTTGGTAGTGCATTTGAATATAAGAAACCTGCGAGTAAGAACTCAAGAACACGAAAAATTGTTTAATTTTCAAAAATTTTAAAAATTGTACCCAAACAATCATTATCGTGTACAGAGACTAGGAATCAAGTTAGTTTTGCAAAAAGAATTTTAAAAATAGATCAACTCCATGATTTTCAAAAATTCTCATAATATGCCCTAAAACCGAATTTTTAGAAATCGAAGCTCAAAAATCCGTTAATCAAGAGAATACAAGGCATATAAACAAAACTAATCTATCCAGAGTTCTTATTCCAAAAGAAATTTGACCAAAAACCATTCAAAAACAAATTAGAGTCATGAATTTCATTCACGTTATGAAGAACAGAGCAAAAACAGTAAAAAAATCGAGTTTTGATCAAAAAAGACTTACTTGAAATTGAAAGAACTTCAGTTTGGAAGAGTCCAAATTTGTTGGAGTCTAGAGAGAGAAGCTCTGGAAATTTAGAAACAAAAGCTTGAGGTAAAAAGAAATCAAATATGTCACGCCCCGAGTTCAGCAATCAGTGTCTAATTTTTTATTTTTTTTTTCTCAAATCAGAGTTTTAAAAACTAGCCAGGGCGCAACAGACCGCCACATATATAGAAGAGTCCCAACCCCCTTTGGGATTGAGCCTTTTCTATATATGCACGGCTAGCTTGGCAACAACATCAGAGTACTACTACGTACTACACTTAACATTATTACAATTAAACTTTACAACTATCTTTACAAATATACTACTGATATACAATTTCCTTTCTCTCAAACATCTATTACATAACTTTTCGTCTGTTCAGGGTCAACCTCTATATCGACGCCTCGCCGATTCGTCCCGACATCCCAACACCCGCTCGACCTGAAAACAGTCACCCGAGGGTGTGAGACACACCGGAGTGTATCCCAGTGGGCACGATGAGCCGAGAAATAGCAGATCGTACCTACTGGTATACAATACTAGAGGATAGTAATAATCAGGGGTTAGAATAATCAGATATAATCTTGAAACTGTATTTAAGATCATCAAAGAGATACTAAATCATGCATAGGCTAATAACAGGAAATTAAATCAGGAACTCAATGAAATAGGTTAAAAACAGGCGTTAATCAACAACATATGCATCAACAGATGAATAATAAAATCACCCAATCATAAGCCACCATATTGGTCTACAAGACCTCAGGGAATTTACCCAAACTAGCACCAATCTAGCTGACATTCTCCCCTTGGGAGTCACGGGCCTTTCAACAGACCACTTTACCGGCAAAGAACAAAGCACACGAGGAGCGACCTCGGATATGTTCGTGAAGTACAGCGATGCGGGCGATCAATGCGAATGCTCAAGCTCTCGGTCTACAGACCGGGTAATCGGCAAAAAGCCAGAACAATCCCCTCTGGGATGCAACAGTGATATCAACATCTCAACTCAATGTAGAATCAACAACAAATCTCAACCATATGCAATATCAACAACAGCAACTATGAAATATGAATCAACAATGTTGATAGACAGATATGACATCATCCAGAAATCAAGTCATGGTACTTAGGAAACAACTGATTATAATCTAGCAAACAAACCAACCATACACCACTAAACACACATTTTTGGAAGAATCATTTTAAAAATAGGTTTAGATCCAAACCTCGAAGAGCAATGCCTTTGTCCTATCAAACAAGAACAGACTCAGGCGACCCAACGATGTTCGGTAAAACGTAATTTAATTAAAACTATGTGTCTAGCAGGGTATCGAAAGATCAACGGATAAATAGGCTAAACATCTAATGCTAATCAACAGGCATGGCAATGTCCAGAATAAGGATATGAAATATGAAAGGAACAACTAGAATCAAAAATACTTTGCAACGGATACATAGAGATCATCAATCAGGCGTAACGCATTCAAAGAAAGGATAAGCTCAAAGTAGAAACTAAGCTTCAAAAACAGGGGTCCAACTAATACTGTACCCCAGAGAGCCGAAATGATAAGACCGGACCGAAGATAAACCCACCTGACGATTTGCCGGCGACTTTCGACTCCAACAGAAAGCCCGAAAACTGTGCCAACCTGAATCAAGAATTCTGATCAGGGAAACTCAAACACACTAACCCCAACTTAAACCCAGATCAAACTCGAACCCTCAAACTACTTAAACATCAGTGTTTGACAACAACACTTAGACCAACACACTGTTCTAAACAGTACTCATTGCCATTTTGCATTTAGACCCCCAGAGTTTCCGAAAATCGCACTTTTAGTGTCGTTTGAACACTGTTTTCGCTCGTTCTTTCAACTGGAAACTCATTTTCACGATCCGTCACTTCCAGCAGGTGACTTTTAACTTGCTGAACACCGTGCTCACAGATTTGCGGCAGCACGAAGCCAGAGGAAAACTTCGGGCCATAGAATACCATTCTAACATAGCCTAATTGCATTTTTGTTTCTCCGGAACATCGAAACCTAAATTTAACGCGAGCATCGCGTCCAGTGACCCCAAATTAGCCAGGAGCTCACTGTCGCGGCTTCACAAACAGCCCGGAACAGTGTTTGGGCTAAACTATTCTTTTAAGGGTTGGTTAACCTATAACTTAACTTTTAATAATCCAATTCAAATTCTGCTTTAGAGTTAAGTTCACAGCAACCTAACAACCCTGGGGCTTGCTTCATTTGCAGCCCAGAAGTTGCTGGATCAACCAGATCCACACCTAGTCCACTAACAATGCATACAATGCACCAAACCTCAGTCCACACAGATCCTGTTTGATCTGAAGTGAGCATCAAGCTCAGGGGGTTATTTGGAGCATCTTTTATATTCAAATCGAAAGCTAATTACATCGTTTTCTTCTTTGTGGCATTAACACAAACAGTTAGCATGCATTACTTTGACAACATAACTATTAACAAGTTTCAAGTTGTTTTCTGCAACAGAGGGACCTGGGTGCCTGTGACTTGGATGGAAATGATTCTCAAAGATGCAAGAGCCTTTCCATCATCTTGGACTCAAGCTTGCACATATGGTTAGCCGCGGGCAATGTTGGGGATGATGAAGAAGATGACCCGAAATGGAAATTTTCCATCTCTGGTCTCTGAGCCCCCAACAACGGCACCATTAAGTGCCCTTCAACACTACTAACACTTCTGGACCAAAACCCGACGGCGAGGACGCGGCGGAGAAGGCGGCGGAGTAAGCTCGGGTTTGGAGCTTCCACCTCTAATGGCGGATTTCCACCAAGGCTGCAAGAAGCCCATGCAATAGCATGGATGGAATCTACTTGATCCCAGGAAGCTTTTCGTCCACTCCCCGGCCGCCGGAGATGGCCGGAACGTCGGCAACCGCACCCCGAACCCACCTCAAGCCCATCTCGGCCGCACCTCAACCAAGTCGCATGGGTGCCATGCAAGTACATGGGTGGATTCTTCTCACCCCCAGGAGGCTCCTCGGCTAGGTGGCCGGCGGTGGGAAGGCTCGCCGGCACCGGAGCACTTAGCTCGGCCGAACATCAATATTTCCCAAAACTAGGGTTTTGATCTGCAATAGATCCGCTTGATCAAACTCCACCAAATTTGGTGGAGATGATTCTTAGGTCTAACAGTAACTTCCCATCATTTTGGATTCCAATTTGGTTCATTGGTTGTAAAGAAATATCGCGGCGGAGCTATGTTAGGTTTCCGGCGAGGGTTTTCTCCCGCCGGCAACCAAGGTTGCATGGGCGCTCGGGGCTGTGCAGGGAGCATCCTAGACACCTAAGGAGTCTACTTCTAGTGGTCTCGGGTGCAAAAAACCAGCGGTTTAGAGAGCCTTACCTTGCCGGAGTTGATGAAGAAGGAAGAAGCCGATCTCTCTTCTCCTCCTTCGCGCGGCCACCGCAACCACCAAGATGTTCTTCCAGTCACAGAGGAACACCCCAGAACTCCAGAAACCACCTTGGATCAAGATTGCTCCAAGCTTCTTCTCCTCACTCTCTCTCTCGGATTCTCTCTTTGGGTTGTGTCCACGACCTCCACGGTACCCGGGGTTATGAGGAAAACTCTTGTGAGTTTGAAATTTCAAAAGCCCTCCTCGTGTAACCACCCACGATGAAGTCGCCAATTTGAAATTATTTTGAAAATTTTCAAAAACAAAATATCTTTGCCACAAATGCTATTTGGTCCCCACACAACAAACCCTAAGCCCTTAGGTCCCTCCTGTAGGTAGCTTAGGCTGACAGGCCCCTGCCCTAATTCCCTCTTAATTTTTGGTACATAAAATATAAGCACTTTTACAAAATTACCCCCTTTTTCGATGCTTTTCACGCATTTCGAGACAAACGGATCGTCGAAACGAAAAACAGACTTCGCCACGACGTCCGGCTCGTCGAGACCTGTCAAGCAGAGCCTTTACTTGACTAATATGGTGTATAAATAAAATCTCGGGCCATAATGTTCTATTAGGTCGCGGGATGGCGCACGCACTTTGATGCACCCGGATCGCCAAACGCGAAATCCGTCAGTGCCATCGCGCTCAGAACGTCGAAAATAGTTAGGTTTGACTACTCATACCCCTATATTTGGTTTCCAGATGGTGAATTGGCCATTAGTGATCGCGAGGGGATTTAAAATAGGGGTAACTATTCACAACTTAAGTTGTGGGACCCGTTTCTTCTTCGCGGTTTTACGAAAGATCCGACCGTCCGATCGTCGACAAGTGAATATGAACCTTTCATGTTTCGACGAGACGATCACAATGGTCATCTCGGATTTTCGAGATTTGGCTCGGATTTGAAAGGCAATATTTCTGTCTCGTAAACTGTGCAATTTACACAGTAGAAAAAGGTCAATTGCGCTATTTGTGCTTTTCTAATTCTGAGTCATCTTGACTCCATTCTTTTCTTTCATTTGTTTCGAATTTAAATTTCACGAATCTTACATCACTTACAACTTAAAAGAAGTTTCGTCCCCGAAACTTACAACTTAAAAAAAAAGGTTTTGTTCCCGAAGCTTAAACTTAACTAAGCGACTATTAAGCCTCTAACAGGTTCGCAATAGTGACAATCAGTCACAAAATATCGGCAACTCTCGGCTACTCTTTTAGACCCAATCTGATACTCCCCATTACAGGGCAGAGTATTTCCTCAGTTCTTTCGACAGTACGTTGTCTGCAGCCAACGTGCTTACCAAAAGAAAGGCGAAATACCCTAGATCTGTCGCCAACAACTAGTTGGGGACACAACTCATATCTGAAAGTACATCACATACCTCTCATCACAGTCTCTATGCCGATGACATAACTACTACCAAGGATCACTACATCTTGTGGTCATGAATGCCACCATGACTATGCACATAAATCTAGAACCATATTCTAATGTTTACCAACACCTTATTAGAATTTACGCATAGGCCAAAACCCAGCGCTCTCTCACGAACACAAGTCATCCTAGGGTTCGTTCCTAGCCAAACCTAGGCATCGTATTCCTATTGCTCCGATACCATCTAATCTGTCACGCCCCGAGTTCAGCAATCAGTGTCTAAATTTTTTTTTTTTTTTCTCAAATCAGAGTTTTAAAAACCAGCCAGGGCGCAACAGACCGCCACATATATAGAAGAGTCCCAACCCCCTTTGGGATTGAGCCTTTTCTATATATGCACGGCTAGCTTGGCAACAACATCAGAGTACTACTACGTACTACACTTAACATTATTACAATTAAACTTTACAACTATCTTTACAAATATACTACTGATATACAATTTCCTTTCTCTCAAACATCTATTACATAACTTTTCGTCTGTTCAGGGTCAACCTCTATATCGACGCCTCGCCGATTCGTCCCGACATCCCAACACCCGCTCGACCTGAAAACAGTCATCCAAGGGTGTGAGACACACCGGAGTGTATCCCAGTGGGCACGACGAGCCGAGAAATAGCAGATCGTACCTACTGGTATACAATACTAGAGGATAGTAATAATCAGGGGTTAGAATAATCAGATATAATCTTGAAACTGTATTTAAGATCATCAAAGAGATACTAAATCATGCATAGGCTAATAACAGGAAATTAAATCAGGAACTCAATGAAATAGGTTAAAAACAGGCGTTAATCAACAACATATGCATCAACAGATGAATAATAAAATCACCCAATCATAAGCCACCATATTGGTCTACAAGACCTCAGGGAATTTGCCCAAACTAGCACCAACCTAGCTGACATTCTCCCCTTGGGAGTCACGGGCCTTTCAACAGACCACTTTACCGGCAAAGAACAAAGCACACGAGGAGCGACCTCGGATATGTTCGTGAAGTACAGCGATGCGGGCGATCAATGCGAATGCTCAAGCTCTCGGTCTGCAGACCGGGTAATCGGCAAAAAGCCAGAATAATCCCCTCTGGGATGCAACAGTGATATCAACATCTCAACTCAATGTAGAATCAACAACAAATCTCAACCATATGCAATATCAACAACAGCAACTATGAAATATGAATCAACAATGTTGATAGACAGATATGACATCATCCAGAAATCAAGTCATGGTACTTAGGAAACAACTGATTAAAATCTAGCAAACAAACCAACCATACACCACTAAACACACATTTTTGGAAGAATCGTTTTAAAAACAGGTTTAGATCCAAACCTCGAAGAGCAATGCCTTTGTCCTATCAAACAAGAACAGACTCAGGCGACCCAACGATGTTCGGTAAAACGTAATTTAATTAAAACTATGTGTCTAGCAGGGTATCGAAAGATCAACGGATAAACAGGCTAAACATCTAATGCTAATCAATAGGCATGGCAATGTCCAGAATAAGGATATGAAATATGAAAGCAACAACTAGAATCAAAAATACTTTGCAACGGATACATAGAGATCATCAATCAGGCGTAACGCATTCAAAGAAAGGATAAGCTCAAAATAGAAACTAAGCTTCAAAAATAGGGGTCCAACTAATACTGTACCCCAGAGAGCCGAAATGATAAGCCCGGACCGAAGATAAACCCACCTGACGATTTGCCGGCGACTTTCGACTCCAACAGAAAGCCCGAAAACTGTGCCAACCTGAATCAAGAATTCTGATCAGGGAAACTCAAACACACTAACCCCAACTTAAACCCAGATCAAACTCGAACCCTCAAACTACTTAAACATCAGTGTTTGACAACAACACTTAGACCAACACACTGTTCTAAACAGTACTCATTGCCATTTTGCATTTAGATCCCCAGAGTTTCCGAAAATCGCACTTTTAGTGTCGTTTGAACACTGTTTTCGCTCGTTCTTTCAACTGGAAACTCATTTTCACGATCCGTCACTTCCAACAGGTGACTTTTAACTTGCTGAACACCGTGCTCACACATTTGCGACAGCAAGAAGCCCGAGGAAAACTTCGGGCCATAGAATACCATTCTAACATAGCCTAATTGCATTTTTGTTTCTCCGGAACATCGAAACCTAAATTTAACGCGAGCATCGCGTCCAGTGACCCCAAATTAGCCAGGAGCTCACTGTCGCGGCTTCGCAAACAGCCCGGAACAGTGTTTGGGCTAAACTATTCTTTTAGGGTGCGTTTGGTACGGGGTTAAGCTGGAATTGGCTAAACCGGGGATAGGTATAAAGTTGGGAACTAGAGCTTAATCTCGTTTGGGGATGGTTCCAGGGATAAGAGAATTTGTGTTTGGTTTATTAATGAGGAATAGGAGGGATAAAGAGGATAAGATGAGTAAATTACCTTTTTGCCCCCAAGAGTTAATATGTGATAAAAGTTGTTAAAAATTGATTAGTTCGTTTTAATTAATAGATTAATAGTTTAAAAAAATAAAAGTAAAATTATAATCGTAATTAAAATATATTATTTAAAAATAATACATTTAATTTAATAAATAATTTTTTCAACTTAAAATTTAAATTTAAAATATAAAATTTCAACATTTTAATTTTAAGATTGACAATTTTATAATATTAATTTTAAATAATTAATTTTTAATATAAAATTTTTTAAAAATTCACAAAATTCGTATATTTGATAAATATTTGTAAATTTGTACCAACGAGCTTTATTATGTCATTAAAATTTTCTAACCTCGTTTTTCTCGTCTTAATTAATGGATTATTGGTTTAAGAAAATATAAATAAATTTATAATCATAATTAAAATGTATTATTATAAAATAATACATTTAATTTAATAATTAATCTGTTCAACTTAAAATTAAAATTTAAAATTTAAAATTTCAACATTTTAATTTTAATATTTACAATTATATAATATTAATTTAAAAAAATTAATTTTTAACTTAAAATTTTTTTAAAATTCACAAAATTCGTATATTTGATAAATATTTGTAAATTTTTATTTACAAATTCCATATTACTCCCTACTAATATATACACACATCTGTTTATTACAATAATTTATTTATCTACATAATTATCGCCGGACTAACTTCTATTATTCCACAATTGATCTGTAATATCCTTTCGAATGGCGTCGCCCCGCCGCGAGTCTGATGCATTGGGCAATGAAGCATCAGGAATTTGAATACCTTCGTCATTCTCTTCCACAACGGTAGCATGTTGGTCAACTGAATCATTGAAGTATCGATCACTACCGTGATGTCTAATAATAAAATTATGTATGACGCAGCAAGCCATTGCAATCAGACACTGCACCCTAAACTGAATCATTGAAGTATCGAGCACTACCGTGATGTCTAATAATAAAATTATGTATGACCATGGGATTGTTGGTCAACTGAATTATTAGTTTAAAAAAATAAAAATAAATTTATAATCATAATTAAAATGTATTATTTAAAAATTTTACATTTAATTTAATGTTAACTTTTTTCAAATTAAAATTAATGGATTAATGGTTTAAAAAAATGTGATAAAAGTTGTTAAAATCTAATTATTTCGTTTTAATTAATGGATTAATGGTTTAAAAAAATAGAAATAAAATTATAATCATAATTAAATTATATTATTTAAAAATAATATTTAATTTAATATTTTATTTTTTCAAATTAAAATTTAAATTTAAAATATAAAATTTCAACATTTTAATTTTAAGATTTAAAATTTTATAATATTTATTTTAAATAATAAATTTTATAATATTTATTTTAAATAATAAATTTAAAATTTTATAATATTAATTTGTGATGATGAGAGTGTATTGGGAAGAGAGAAAGGAGGTGGGATGAAGGAAAAGAGAGAGAGAGGAGAGAGGGATTTGTGATGATGAGAGTGTATTGGGAAGAGAGAAAGGAGGGAAGAGGAGAGAGAGTGAGGAGAGAGTTTTTATTAAAATAATATGTTGGGATGAGATAAAGTAGATAAGAAGGGTAATATGGTAAAAATTTTTATAGTAAAATAATAGGATGAGATTTGTTATACCAGCTATTCTCTTTGTTCTGGGTTAAGCAATACCAGATGGTTTCTGGAGCGTTTGGGAGAATAAGGGGGATAAACCCGCTATTCCCGGTTCCGTTCCATTACCAAACGGGGCCTTAAGGGTTGGTTAACCTATAACTTAACTTTTAATAATCCAATTCAAATTCTGCTTTAGAGTTAAGTTCACAGCAACCTAACAACCCTGGGGCTTGCTTCATTTGCAGCCCAGAAGTTGCTGGATCAACCAGATCCACACCTAGTCCACTAACAATGCATACAATGCTCCAAAGCTCAGTCCACACAGATCCTGTTTGATCTGAAGTGAGCATCAAGCTCAGGGGGTTATTTGGAGCATCTTTTATATTCAAATCGAAAGCTAATTACATCGTTTTCTTCTTTGTGGCATTAACACAAACAGTTAGCATGCATTACTTTGACAACATAACTATTAACAAGTTTCAAGTTGTTTTCTGCAACAGAGGGACCTGGGTGCCTGTGACTTGGATGGAAATGATTCTCAAAGATGCAAGAGCCTTTCCATCATCTTGGACTCAAGCTTGCACACATGGTTAGCTGCGGGCAATGTTGGGGATGATGAAGAAGATGACCCGAAATGGAAATTTTCCATCTCTGGTCTCTGAGCCCCCAACAACGGCACCATTAGGTGCCCTTCAACACTACTAACACTTCTGGACCAAAACCCGACGGTGAGGACGCGGCGGAGAAGGCGGCGGAGTAAGCTCGGGTTTGGAGCTTCCACCTCTAATGGCGGATTTCCACCAAGGCTGAAAGAAGCCCATGCAATAGCATGGATGGAATCTACTTGATCCCAGGAAGCTTTTCGTCCACTCCCCGGCCGCTGGAGACGGCCGGAACGTCGGCAACCGCACCCCGAACCCACCTCAAGCCCATCTCGGCCGCACCTCAACCAAGTCGCATGGGTGCCATGCAAGTACATGGGTGGATTCTTCTCACCCCCAGGAAGCTCCTCGGCTAGGTGGCCGGCGGTGGGAAGGCTCGCCGGCGCCGGAGCACTTAGCTCGGCCGAACATCAATATTTCCCAAAACTAGGGTTTTATTTTGCAATAGATCCGCTTGATCAAACTCCTCCAAATTTGGTCGAGATGATCCTTAGGTCTAACAGTAACTTCCCATTATTTTGGATTCCAATTTGGTTCATTGGTTGTAAAGAAATATCGCGGCGGAGCTATGTTAGGTTTCCGGCGAGGGTTTTCTCCCGCCGGCAACCAAGGTTGCATGGGCGCTCAGGGCTGTGCAGGGAGCATCCTAGACACCTAAGGAGTCTACTGCTAGTGGTCTCGGGTGCAAACAACCAGCGGTTTAGAGAGCCTTACCTTGCCGGAGTTGATGAAGAAGGAAGAAGCCGGTCTCTCTTCTCCTCCTTCGCGCGGCCACGGCAACCACCAAGATGTTCTTCCAGTCACAGAGGAACACCCCAGAACTCCAGAAACCACCTTGGATCAAGATTGCTCCAAGCTTCTTCTCCTCACTCTCTCTCTCGGATTCTCTCTTTGGGTTGTGTCCACGACCTCCACGGTACCCGGGGTTATGAGGAAAACTCTTGGGAGTTTGAAATTTCAAAAGCCCTCCTCGTGTAACCACCCACGATGAAGTCGCCAATTTGAAATTATTTTGAAAATTTTCAAAAACAAAATATCTTTGCCACAAACCCTAAGCCCTTAGGTCCCTCCTGTAGGTAGCTTAGGCTGACAGGCCCCTGCCCTAATTCCCTCTTAATTTTTGGTACATAAAATATAAGCACTTTTGCAAAATTACCCCCTTTTTCGATGCTTTTCACGCATTTCGAGACAAACGGATCGTCGAAACGAAAAACAGACTTCGCCACGACGTCCGGCTCGTCGAGACCTGTCAAGCAGAGCTTTTACTCGACTAATATGGTGTATAAATAAAATCTCGGGCCATAATGTTCTATTAGGTCGCGGGATGGCGCACGCACTTCGATGCACCCGGATCGCCAAACGCAAAATCCGTCAGTGCCATCGCGCTCAGAACGTCGAAAATAGTTAGGTTTGACTACTCATACCCCTATATTTGGTTTCCAGATGGTGAATTGGCCATTAGTGATCGCGAGGGGATTTAAAATAGGGGAACTATTCACAACTTAAGTTGTGGGACCCGTTTCTTCTTCGCGGTTTTACGAAAGATCCGACCGTCCGATCGTCGACAAGTGAATATGAACCTTTCATGTTTCGACGAGACGATCGCAATGGTCATCTCGGATTTTTGAGATTTGGCTCGGATTTGAAAGGCAATATTTCTATCTCGTAAACTGTGCAATTTACACAGTAGAAAAAGGTCAATTGCGCTATTTGTGCTCTTCTAATTCTGAGTCATCTTGACTCCATTCTTTTCTTTCATTTGTTTCGAATTTAAATTTCACGAATCTTACAAAATACCCTTTCGTTTCTATAAAACCCTAGTCGCGGTCCGGATCAACTCGGGAATCCAGTCCGGATCGGCTACCCGCAGACAATTTCTGCCGTTCGAGATCCGGATCAGATTTTTCAGTCCGGACCGGCTTCAACTTTTTCTTCAGAAAAATTTACAAAAATCCAAAAATTCCAGAAAAAAGTATGTAAGTAATTTTGTATATCAACTTTAAACAAAAATCATCGTTTCATATCAAAAGAAATAAATTATGCTAAATCTATCAATAATATCCAAGTAATGAAACAAAAATTTATAAAAATTAAATCCTTTAAAGTTGAACAAGTTCAAAAACATCAATCACGATCTACTGAGTAATGCGTTTATCAAGTCATTAATTTTGTAAAGAAAATGAAGCACATAGATCGATAGATGTTTGACATCCCAAATAAGTTAGATAATGTATCTAGTCAATTTATTGTAGGGAGTGACTCTTTGAGCATCTTTTAATAAAAATTCCCACCTTATACCAACCTTGGAATTTGACAGAGTCAAGTATTCCAAAAAGTATTTTATTTAATCAACAAGAAAAACCATACTTGGTATACATGTGGTAGCTGCACACAGTACTCGGACGACCGAGGTGGTAGCTCTTTCCTCCATGTGGTGGTAGTTTTCACACTCCTCATTGGGATGTAACTCTTTCCATATCTTTTGACCATAAAACTTTAATAATTAAACTCCCCCTCAATTGGCTATCAATTATTTAAGATATGAAGTATTCAACCAAAAATTGATCTCGTGTTCATACTTAACTCAATTTTCAAATATGATAAAAACTATACCAAGAGATCATTGAGAGAGAAATTGACTTTAATCAATTAAAGATGAACTAATTGATATAAATGATCATTGCATCAAATGAATTATCATGATATCTAAATCATAATAAATTTCTTAAGTCATTAAAGGATGCAATTAAAGTTAATTAACTAAAGCTCAGTCAATATTGTATATACATACAAAAAGAAAGAACACAAACACAAAACAAAACCTATCCTAAGCAAATGTTCAAAAGAGGTTATTTCAATAAAGCATTCCAATTGCTTTACGTAAATGAATAAAACATTTTTGATCCAAAGGTTTTGTTAAAATATCAGCTAATTGATCTTCAGTTGAAACAAAAGAAATTTGAAGAATACTTGATTCAACTAGCTCTCTTAGAAAATGATATCTAAGTTCAATGTGTTTTGTTCTTGAGTGCAACACAGGGTTTTTAGAAATATTTATAGCACTAGTGTTGTCACAAAGAATAGTTACCGAAGTTGCAGAAATTCGGAAGTCACTCAACACGCTTTTCATCCAAATCAATTGGGTTGAACAACTACCCGCTGAAATATATTCCGCTTCGGCAGTCGAGAGTGCAATGCAGTTTTGCTTTTTACTATGCCATGCAACAAGACAATGGCCAAGGTAAAAACATGCACCACTCATGCTTTTCCGATCATCCATTGATCCTGCCCAATCGGCATCTGAGTATCCTATTATATCGAGAGTTGTGCCCATAGGATACCAAATTCCGAAATTTAGTGTACCTTTGACGTACCGGATGATCCTTTTCACCGCTTCAGGTGAACCTCCTTTGGTGCTGATTGATATCTCGCGCAAATCCCAACACTAAAGGATATGTCCGGGCGACTAGCCGTGAGATAGAGTAGACTTCCAGTCATACTGCGATAAAGCTTCTCGTCTACACTTTCACTGAGAGATTCACTTCCTAATCCCTTGTTGCTAGTTCCCATTGGAGTCGGAAAGTCTTTAGAATTTTCTAATCCGAATTTCTTGACCAACTCCTTTGCATACTTGGATTGGCACAGATGAATGCCTTCTTCACTTTGTTTGACTTGCAATCCAAGAAAATATGTTAGCTCGCCCATCATGGACATCTCAAATTCGCTTTCCATTGTCTCGGCGAATTTTAAAGCATCATTATTCCTTGTTGCACCGAATACAATGTCATCGACATAGATTTGTGCCATAATGAAGTTATCCTGAAAGTGCTTCACAAAGAGTGTCTGATCCACTCCCCCTCGAGTATAGCCCTTTTCCAAAAGGTGCTTTGTCAACCTTTCGTACCATGCTCGCGGTGCTTGTTTTAGACCGTAAAGAGCCTTTTTCAGTCGAAACACATGGTTAGATAGTTTATGGTCAATGAAACCTTTCGGTTGAGCCACATAAACTTCCTCATTTAGAAAACCATTTAAAAAGGCGCTCTTAACGTCCATTTGAAAGAGTTTAATTTTGAAATGACAAGCAATCGCAAAAAGGATACGAATTGACTCGAGACGAGCTACCGGGGCGAACGTCTCATCAAAATCTATACCTTCAACTTGTGAATAGCCCTGAGCAACTAGGCGTGCTTTGTTCCGAATGACGGTACCATCCTCGTTTTTCTTGTTCTTGAAAATTCACTTTGTACCGATGATGTGTTGTTGCTTCGGGGGCTTCGTTAGTTCCCAGACTTTGTTCCTTTGGAATTGATGGAGCTCTTCTTGCATTGCTTCAATCCAATAATCGTCTTGAAGAGCTTCATCAACATTCTTTGGTTCCAACATGGAGACGTAACACGCAACTCCACAAACCAATTGTCTCTGAATCCTGACTCCTTCTTGTGGATCTCCAATGATATTTGACTCTGGATGGTCCTTGGAGATACGTAGCGTTTGAGGCAACGGAGTGCTCGGAGGTATGTGTGATGATTCCTACACATCAGATAAACTAGAAGAACCATGAGATGCATCAACATTATCGAAAGAATTATTATGAGAAGATGCAATATCTTTTAAGGAGTATCATCATCAAGAGAGATATCAGGAGTAGATTTATCAGTTGAAAAATGAAAAGCTTCATCTACTTTAATATTAAAAGATTCTACCATCATTTTAGATTCGAGATTAAAAACCCGATATGCTCTACTGTTTGTAGAATAACCCATGAAAATTCCTTCGTCACTTCGAGAGTCGAATTTTCCAAGATTTTCGCGATCACGTAAAATGTAACAGCGACTCCCAAAGATTCAAAAATATTTGATTTTTGATTTTCTACAAAACCATGGCTCATATGGTGTATTTAAAGTACCCGGGCACAAATAAACACGATTGATTACGTAGACCGCGGTGTTAACTGTTTCAGCCCAAAAATGTAACGGAAGTTTCCGGCTGTGAAGCATAACACGCGTCATCTCTTGTACTACTCTGATTTTGCGCTCGACTACACCATTCTGTTGAGGTGTATAGGGTGCAGAGAATTCATGTTTTATGCCATTGGAAGTGCAAAAATCAATGAATTTAGAACTGATGAATTCTCCACCTCTATCACTTCGAACACGAATGATCTTTTCATTTTTCTCAATCATAACACGATGACATATCTCATGAAAAGAATCGAAAGTATCCGGTTTCTCTTTTAAAAATGTTACCCATGAATATCTAGAGAAATCATCAACCATAAGAAAAATGTACCATTTACCTCCTAAACTTGGTTGACGAGTCGGCCCCATTAAGTCCATGTGCAATAATTCAAGTGCCCGTTTGGTTCCCACGTGGTTTAAATTCTTGTGCGTGGCCCTTGATTGTTTTCCCTTTTGACAACCTCCACATACAATATTTTCTTTAAAAGATAGTTTAGGAACTCCCTTAACCACGTCTTTGTTAGAAATTCTAGCTAGTTCCTTAAAATTAATGTGACCTAGTCTTTCATACCAAAGAGTTTCATTATCAAGTGACACTAGGTTACAATGTTCAGAAATTTAGTTAGGAACTACATAGCAATTGTTTTCAGACCTAACCCCTTTCAAAAAGAATAAATGGTCCTTATCAGTTACAATACATTCAACAGATGAAAAATTAACTGAAAAGCCATTATCACACAATTGACTAATGCTAATGAGGTTAGTCTTAAGGCCTTCAACAAATAAAACATTGTTCAAAACCGGGCCATCTGGAATAGTAATTGTTCATTTTCCAACAATTTTAGAAGAACGACCGTCTCCGAAAACTACAAGTCCTCCGGAGGTTTTCTCTAAAGTTTGAAAACAATTTTTATCACCGGTCATGTGACGGGAACATCCACTATCCATATACCAAGACGAGTTGTCAAAAGCATGCAGTGATGTATGAATGACAAGACAAGGGAAGATTTCACATTTGCGCACCCAAACCTTTTGAGTTTTGGAGTACGTCGGCAATAATTGTGAAGTTATTCTCCTTGGTGAATGCGTCTTGTTTGATTGATCGCTTTTCTTTGAAATCCATGATGATGTCGTCTTGTTAGGTGTTCTCCTTTGAAAAATTCTCCTTTGATTTCCGGGGGATGAACTTGTTGGTAGTTGTTGCAAGGGGCACTTGATTTGATCGTTTTGCTCTAATCTTGCTGTGGTGGCCCAGATTCCCATGCAGCTTTTTCTGGTGAATCCATTGTTTAGAACACCTATTGTCGGTGTGTCTGGCCCATTGTGCATCAAGGGGATGCTACAGATGGACCCTGTGAGTTATCTTTAGCTGTGTTGGCCTTCGGCTGTGTTTGCCAAAATTTTGAAAAGGTTTTTGGCCAAATTGAGCTTGGAAATGGATTCAGCGCGGAAAACGCTTGAAAACGGCTATTTGCTTGTTAAATTCTGAGTCCGGATGCCCAAAAACGGACTCCCGGAAGTTTTCGCTGAATTTCGGTGCATGGGAGGGGCCGTGGACCGCCGGCTGCCACGTGGCAGCCCATGATTGGCCGGTCCGCAGCGCGCGGTCCACAGAGCGCCGCGGCTGGGTGCACTGACCCGGCGCATGACACGTGGCGCCGCCTGATTGGCGGGCCCGTGAGGCGCGGTCTACAGAGTTTGCGCGGCGGTGCATGGACCGGGGCGGGGGAACACGTGGCATCCCGCTGTTGGTCGGTGCACGCGGCGCGGTCCACGGAACCTAAATTGGGTGCGTGGACCAGGTGCACAGGACACGTGTCGTCACCCCATTCGCGGGCTCACGAGGCGCGGCGCACGAAACGGCGGACGGGCGCCTCGGGGCGCGTGCGTGGCAGGCGGCCAGGGCGGCGCCCTGCCCGCACATATGACCGCGACAGTGGCAGGGCCACGTGTCGCCCTGCCACTGGCAGGCACCACCTACCCGCTTTGACCGCGGGGAGGGACACGTGGTGGCGTTTGGCGCGCCCCGCATAGCTGTTCGCTGTGCGGGACGCATGTCGGGCGGGGAGGCGCGCGACGTGGCCGCCGCTGAGTAGCTCCACCCGCTGCCGCCTGTTTGCTGGGCTACGTGGCCGCACGGGAAGAATTCGGGCGCGCACAGTGTTGGGCCAGGCCCAACACTGTAGCCGCCCGAAAATTCCCCTGCGCCCGAAAGTGGGGACTTAATGGGAATTTTTCCATTTGTTTTCTGCGGCCTATAAATAGACCGAAATCCTTTCTTCTTCATTTTTTTGGCACTTCCGAGCCTCAAACCGAAGGGAGTTCTTCACCAAAGTTGATCCTCACACTGTCAAGCTTCCATCTGCAGAGTTTGGAGATTTTTGGGGGCACGCTTTTCGAGATTATCATTTCTTGGCGCGGCGCGACGCTCTTTCTTCGGTGTTTCTTCCGTCGCTCTTCGGTGTACGAGCTCCCCCGACCTACTCCGACCATCTTTTCGAGTGATTTCTTCGCTGCTCGATTCGTAACAGGTGAGGCTACGATTTTGGGTTTCTTGCACATTTTCAGATTTCGCGTTTTTTCGAGGTGTTTCCTCGTGCTCATTTGGACCCTTCTTGCTGTGAGTTTTTGGTGAGGACAGCAGCTTCTTTTGAAGAGATCTTCGCGCACAAATCTCGGATCAGGACGTGCTTATAGACTTTTTTCATCTACTCGACGCAAGGATCATCGTGGTATTTTTTTTGGAATTTCCTGAGATCTTCCCGGAGGTATACATCTTCCTTTTTATCTGTGCATGATTTTACAGTTATGTGGTTGTATGTTTTCGCGCGCCCGTGTTGTGGAATTTATATCTTGGCCTACGGAAATCTGATTTGGGCGTGCAGGTACTTGTTTCGAAGCTATCAACGCGAAGAACGCCGGGATATTTTTATTGGAATTTATTGGACACTTTCTGCAGGTGATATTTTGGCATCTGTACAGCTGAAATTCAGCATGAGACTTTTGGGCAGATTTTTGGGAATTTGTGTATGACTGTAGCCTATGTTGTACCCAGGTGGGATTTTGGACTGTACTGGATATACTGGACAGTGAGTTGCTGTTGTTCTGGTATTATCAGCTGTAGGACTTGGACAGATCAGCGCATCAGGTGGGTGACCTCTTTGTCAAGATCAGCGGACTGTGTACTAATTCTAGCTTTAGGGACTTGCATATTTTAATGTTTGTTGTACAGCATACTAGAATGTATGAATTGATGATCCTGTTGTAGTTAGATGATCCTGAGTTTATTATCTTGCTCCCTTCAAGCTGTTGATTATTAATTATTTTGGAACTTGACCTAGCACCACTGCCATATGATGCATGTTCAGCCAGACTGTAGAAAACCTCGACTTGGGCTAGGTTTTTATTGCTCTAGACTTTCCCACTGCACTATTCTTTTTATCACTCTAGACTTAGAGTTTTCCTCGCCCAAGTAGTGGGCCGAGAGGTCGGATTATCGTGGGATGAATTTACACTCGTGTCTGGGGACCGAGTGGAGTTGTTAGCAGTCTGTAGACCAGGTTTCTTCGGGAGAGTGACTTGGGTTGTAGACTTGAGATCTGAGAGCTACTTTTGAGTGACCGTGAGTCTCGGCTATGCAGTTTTCCAGCCTGTGTGTGAGACAGTGTTCCTTTGGTTACAGTCGATCTTGTTGATCGAGGATTTGGATTATAGCCTGCATGAGCCACATTTGAGCTCGACAGACATACGCGGATACTTTCCTCGGTGGGGTCGCTCCCCTCGAGAGCCACTCCGGAGTTGGGCCTGTTCTTCTATCGCGACTTGTCGACGCAGTGTTCCCTCTGGCTTGGCCAGTTAGTGGCAGTCACGGACACAGTCCCTCTGGCTGGGCCAGTTAGTGGCAGTGACGGACGCCCTACGTAAGTCCGGTCCCCCGGGACGTGACGGCAGTAGGTAGGCGCAGGTTTGACTGGACCCTATGCGGCAGTCAGTTTAGATTTGGTGATTTGAGTCGAGAGCTAGTTGTAGCATCATGTTCTTCTGTTCAACTTTTGAGCATCTAGATAGAGACATGGTAGCTGTAGAGTTTACTTTACCAGCTTTTCCTTTCCGCACTGCATTGTTACTTTTTGCCTCTAGTAGACTTAGTGGGCAGACCGTCGGGCTTGTTGGCGGCACCCACTGAGAACTACTTGGGGCGTAGTTCTCACACCCGTCGTGGTGTCTTTTCTCCAGGGACTTCTTCTTCTGCTCCAGTTCCTGCCGCACCTGTTGCTGACCCGACTGATGGAGGTAAGGAAGTCGCGAGATAGATCCCTACCAGTTGTCGCCTGAGAGTAGATGTACCTCCCTACATTTTGGAGAGTTCTTGTTGAGTGACCTTGTAGTGAGGATGGAGTTGTACACTTCTTATTTGAGAGATATTTGTACTTGGTGAGGTTTTCTGGTTGTATATTTTGTTAGAAGTTGTATATATTTTCATCCAGCTTTCACTTTCAGCTCTGATATCTGGTTTAGTGTAGATTTCTTTTGCAGGTTAGTCACTACGTCTATACGGGGCTTCCCGTATGGGGCGGCGGATCTGTTGGCGAGCCCGGGTCGCAGTTTCGACCCGGGGCGTGACAGATTAGAGTGGTATCAGAGCCTAGGTGTAGGTCATTGAGGACTTAGAAACCCTAGGCTTATGGTTGGACCCTAGATGACTTACGTGAGAGACGTAACTTTTTAGCGAGAGTCTTGATTGGGTCCTAACTCTCCCAGTGGATGGGATGAGTGATCGACATGTCTTCCTTCGGTGGCAACTATGTTGGCTGCAGACAACATAGTGCTACAGGAAGGGCGACATGCCATTGACTTTCGCTGGATTGGGTCGTGTTTTGTTTGGGTTTCTGACTGTTTCTTTCTTTTCCCTCAGGTGAGTGATGCCTCCGCGACGCACGATGTCGACGCGTTCGCAGCCTTCTTCCTCTGAGCCCGAGCAGGAGGACTCAGGGCGGGGACAGAGAGAGGTTCTGGAGCTCGTGCCTAGGTGGCACAGTTGTCTGAGGCGGTGCGCGTCAGAGGAGACATCTCAGCGCCAGGAGGAGGCTTCACAGCGCAGGAGGAGGCTTCACGCGCCAGGAGGAGGCTTCTCAGCGCCAGGAGGACTTCTCGACGCCAGGAGGAGGCCTTGGTCGTTGGATGCTTCTGTTGGAGCAGAGGTCACAGCCTGTGGTAGCACCCCCTGAGAGTTCGCCTGTGCCCTCTTCGCCAGCTGCAGCGCCCCCTGTGATTCCGTCAGCACCAGCAGTTCCTGTCGCGCCGGTTTCTAGCAGACCACCGTCAGGGTCGACGGGACCTTTGACTTCGGCTGAGCAGAGTGCGGTGGTGGATCTTTGATGAGGTTCCGCCGGTTTGATCCACCCCGTTTTTCTGGTATGGGTGCTGAGCCGGGGAGGCAGAGACTTGGATCACGGCCATGGAGCGTCATTTTGAGAGTTTTTTGTTGATGATCGATTTCGGGTCTTCTTGGCTACACACTTCTTGGAGCAACGCCGAGGCTTGGTGGCGGCGTGTGCGGCCTGCCGGTCCGCCTGGGACGCAGATTCTTCCTTGGGCGGAGTTCCGCAGACTTCTTCTAGGGGCCTTCTTTCCTGAGAGTGTTCGCAGAGATTGGAGGAGCAGCTGAGAAATCTCCGCCAGGGAGATCGGCCCGTGATGCATACATAGCCGAATTCAATCAGCTGTTGGCTAGTATGCCTCACGTGGCCAGGGACGAGTCTCACCGGATCTACATGTTTGAGCGGGGGCTGCGCCGGGACATTTATCAGCTTGTTCGCTCCCGCAGATTGCAGACATTAGAGGCCTCGATGGAGCAGGCGTTATATGTTGAGTCTGGAGAGGTAGTCATGGATGAGGTGCTCCAGCCCCCGTAGGGACTCCTGGGGCGAAGCGCCCGGCGCCGGTGGATGAGGGGCCGAGTAGGCAGGGACCCCCGAGACCCCCACGATTCCATCCTCAGGGTCGTGGACGCCAGGGGCGCCAGAGATCTGGATCATCTCGTCAGTCTTCGCAGCACCGTCGACCGCCTCGACCACAGCAGTCATCTCAGCAGCAGCAGACTTCGCGGCAGCCCCGGCAGGATCGATGTGTCTTTTGTGGAGGGCCGCACTTACCGATGCATTGTCAGCAGAGGCACGGCCGTTGTTTCCGTTGTGGACAGGCCGGTCACATTCAGAGCGTGCCCCAGAGCAGGTTCTCCAGCTCCTTCCGCCGCATCAGCACCTTCGCTTCCTCATCAGACGACAGGGCCTTCTGTGGCCTATGGTAGGCCTGATCATGCTCCATCTTCCTCGCGGCAGCCAGATCGACGACCACCAGCACTAAGCGGGCGTGTCTATGCCGCCCAGATTGAGGATGCTTCTGCCGCAGATCACGTCGTCGCAGGTATTATTTTGATTTCTGCAGTTCATACCTGAGCACTTTTTGATACTGGCGCATCGCACTCATTCATTAGTAGAGCATTTGCATCCCTACATGGTATAGAGGTAGTTTCATTATCGCATGCATTAGAGGTTCAGATTCCAGACCATGTCTTGCATGTCGAGGAGTGTTGTAGGGATTGCCCTGTACAGTTGGGACCCTGGGTTCCTGCCGGCAGACTTGCTCGTCTTGCGGCAGCTCCAGGATTTCGACGTGGTACTTGGCATGGATTGGTTAGCTCGGTATTTTGCCACCATTGACTGCAGAGAGAGGACGGTGACCCTCCGCGAGCCTGGACAGGAGGAGTTCGTTTACAGAGGCTGCCAGAGTACTTTATTTGCCATGACTATTTCTTCGGCGAGAGCCCGGCGGATGATGAGTAGGGGTTGTACCGCCTTCCTGGCGACGATTGTAGAGGTGCCTACGGCGGCACTGGGACTCGAGGATATCCCTATTGTCCGCGAGTTCCCAGATGTGTTTCCCTCAGAGTTGTCGACCATGCCGCCGGAGAGGGAGATTGAGTTTGTGATTGATGTGGTTCCAGGAACCGCACCAATCTCGAAGGCACCTTATAGGATGGCACCGGCCGAGCTGAGGGAGCTGAAGGCCCAGTTGCAGGACTTGATGGATGTGGGCTTTGTGAGGCCCAGTGTATCTCCGTGGGGAGCGCCAGTTTTATTTGTGAAGAAGAAGGATGGGTCGCTTCGATTATGTGTCGACTACAGAGAGCTGAATAAAGTGACCATCCGGACAAGTACAAGTACCCCCTTCCACGGATTGATGATCTGTTTGATCAGTTGCAGGGAGCGTCTGTGTTCTCCAAGATTGATCTCCAGTCAGGTTACCACCAGCTGAGGGTGAGGGCCGAGGATTTTCCAAGACGGCTTTTAGATCCCGGTACGGGCATTATGAGTTTACAGTTATGCCTTTTGGATTAACTAATGCCCCTGCAGCATTCATGGATTTAATGAACCGGGTATTTCAGCCGTACTTGGATCGGTTTGTCGTTGTGTTTATTGACGACATTCTGATTTACTCCCGGAGTGATTTGGAGCATGAGGAGCACTTGAGGATAGTGCTGCAGCTTCTGCGAGAGAAGAACTGTACGCCAAGTTTAAAAAGTGCGAATTTTGGCTCCGGGAGGTTGCTTTTCTAGGCCATGTAGTATCAGCCGCAGGAGTGGCAGTGGACCCGACGAAGATTGATGCTGTTCGGGATTGGCCTAGACCGACGACGGTTACTGAGGTCCGTAGCTTTTTGGTTAGCAGGTTACTACCGTCGCTTTGTAGAGGGCTTTGCGAAGCTCTCTACTCCCCTGACCAGTTTGACCAGGAAGGGGATAAAGTTTGTTTGGACTGAGCGGTGCCAGGAGAGCTTTGAGGAGCTAAGAGGAGATTGATCTCGGCACCAGTTTTAGCACTTCCAGTGATGGGCGATGGATTTGTGATCTACAGTGACGCCTCTCACAGCGGCTTGGGATGTGTTCTGATGCAGCATGGTAGGGTAATTGCTTATGCTTCACGGCAATTAAAGATTATGAGAAGAATTACCCTACTCATGATTTGGAGCTTGCGCCGTGGTGTTCGCGCTGAAGTTGTGGCGGCATTACCTCTACGGGGAGCATTGTGAGATTACACTGATCATAAGAGCTTGAAGTACTGTTCACACAAAAGGAGCTGAATTTGAGGCAACGCCGGTGGTTGGAGTTGCTAAAGGACTATGATGTGAGTATTCTTTATCACCCGGCAAGGCCAATGTAGTGGCAGATGCTTTGAGTAGGAGGTCAGCGCAGAGCTTGAGCATGTTGATCACCCAGCAGCACCGCTTGTGGAGCAGATGAGGCGCTTACAGATTGAGGTGTGTATCCCTGGGGTCTCTGCTAGACTCATGTCTATGGTCTTGCAGCCCACTCTGTTGGAGAGGATTAGAGAGACACAGAGTGAGGACCCCCACTTGACTCGGATTAGATCGCAGATTCAGGCTGATCAGTTAGGGGATTTTGCAGTGGATAGCTCGGGAGTACTGCGGTACAGGGACCGAGTGTGTGTGCCTATGCACTGAGCTCAGAGATCAGATTTTGAGGGAGGCCCATTATACACCTTATACCATTCATCCTGGTGGTACTAAGATGTATAAGGACCTCAAGGCACATTTTTGGTGGCCCGGAATGAAGCGGGATATTGGAAGATTCGTGGCTCATTGTTTAACTTGCCAGCAAGTGAAGGCAGAGCATCGTGTTCCTGCTGGCAAGTTGCAGAGTCTTCCAATTCCCGAGTGGAAGTGGGACCACATCACCATGGATTTCGTCACTGGACTGCCGAGGGCGCAGAGTGGGGCCGATGCGATTTGGGTTATCGTGGATAGACTCACCAAGTCTGCACACTTTTTGCCTGTACAGATGACTTGCCGTTGGAGCGACTTGCGCAGTTATACTTGGATGAGGTAGTGAGACTGCACGGTATACCCCCTCGATTGTATCAGATAGGGACCCGAGGTTCGTATCACACTTCTGGGGGAGTCTTCAGTCAGCCTGGGGACCCAGCTCCGTTTTAGCACAGCATTCCACCCACAGACCGATGGACAGTCTGAGCGCACCATACAGACCTTGAGGACATGTTGAGAGCGTGCGTTATGGATTTTGGAGGAGGGTGGTACCGGCACTTAGCATTGGTTGAGTTTGCGTACAACAACAGCTATCAAGCGAGCATCCAGATGGCTCCGTTTGAGGCGTTGTATGGACGCAAGTGTCGGTCACCCCTGTATTGGAGTGACGTGGGTGAGAGGAGGACTTTGGGACCGGCTTACTGCTGGAGGCAGAAGAGAAAGTCAGATTGGTTCGCCGACATCTTGAGATAGCCCAGAGTCGCCAGAGGAGCTACGCTGATACTCGGCGGCGAGACCTAGAGTTTCAGATTGGTGATCATGTCTTTTGAAGGTCTCGCCTTCGAAAGGGGTCAGGAGATTCGGAGTTCGGGGAAAGCTCAGTCCCCGCTTTATTGGACCCTTCGAGGTACTTGAGAGGATTGGCCCTGTGGCTTATAGAGTTGCTCTTCCACCCCGCCTGGCCGGAGTTCATGACGTCTTCCACGTCTCAGCTTTGAGGAGATATGTTTTTCGACCCTCGCACGTGATCGACTTCACTTCTTTGGAGATCGGAGAGGATCTTGGATACGAGGAGCGCCCGTTGCGAATTCTCGCTCGAGAGGTGAGAGAATTGCGCAACCGGACCATACCTTATGTGAAGGTTTTGTGGAGCAATCACGAGGAGCGAGGCTACTTGGGAGCTGGAGACGGTGATGCGGATACCTATCCTTTCCTGTTCGAGACTTCTGGTTGAGGTACGTCTGTTTGTTTCTTGTTTCGGGGACGAAACTCCCTTTTAGTGGGGGAGGATGTGGTGGCCCAGATTCCCATGCAGCTTTTTCTGGTGAATCCATTGTTTAGAACACCTATTGTCGGTGTGTCTGGCCCATTGTGCATCAAGGGATGCTACAGATGGACCCTGTGAGTTATCTTCAGCTGTGTTGGCCTTCGGCTGTGTTTGCCGAATTTTGAAAAGGTTTTTGGCCAAATTGAGCTCGGAAATGGATTCACGCGGAAAAAACGCTTGAAAACGGCTATTTGCTTGTTAAATTCTGAGTCCGGATGCCCAAAAAGGGACTCCCGGAAGTTTTCGCTGAATTTCGGTGCATGGGAGGGGCCGTGGACCGCCGGCTGCCACGTGGCAGCCCATGATTGGCCGGTCCGCAGCGCGCGGTCCACAGAGCGCCGCGGCTGGGTGCACGGACCCGCGCATGACACGTGGCGCCGCCTGATTGGCGGGCCCGTGAGGCGCGGTCTACAGAGTTTGCGCGGCGGTGCATGGACCGGGGCGGGGGGACACGTGGCATCCCGCGGTTGGTCGGTGCACGCGCGCGCGGTCCACGGAACCTAATTGGTGCGTGGACCAGGTGCACAGGAACATGTCGTCACCCTATTCGCGGGCTCACGAGGCGCGGCGCACGGAACGGCGGACGGGCGCCTTGGGGCGCGTGCGTGGCAGGCGGCCAGGGCGGCGCCCTGCCCGCACGTGTGACCGCAACAGTGGCAGGGCCACGTTCGCCCTGCCACTGGCGGGCGCCACCTACCAGCTTTGACCGGGGAGGGACGCCAGTGGCGGCGGTTGGCGCGCCCCGAACACAGCTGTTCGCTGTGCGGGCGCGTGTCGGGCGGGGAGGCGCGCGACGTGCCCCGCTGAGTAGCTCCACCCGCTGCCGCCTGTTTGCTAGGCTACGTGGCCGCACGGGAAGAATCCGGGCGCGCACAGTGTTGGGCCAGGCCAACCTGTAGCCGCCCTAAAATTCCCCTGCGCCCGAAAGTGGGGACTTAATGGGAATTTTTTCCATTTGTTTTCTACGGCCTATAAATAGCCCGAAATCTGCTTTTCGTCTTCTTTCATTTTTTTGGGCACTTTCGAGCCTCACAACCGAAGGGAGTTCCTTCACCAAAGTTGATCCTCACACGT
>CM055069.1:17777928-17829911 GCA_029204045.2 Tillandsia leiboldiana
CCGCCAGGGAGATCGGGCCCGTGAATTGCATACATAGCGAATTCAATCAGCTGTTGGCTAGTAGCCTCACGTCGGCCAGGACGCGGTCTCACCGGATCTACATGTTTGAGCGGGGGGCTTCGCCGGGAACATTTATCAGTTGTCGCTCCCGTAGAATTGACAGACATTAGAGGGCCTCGATGGAGCAGTCGTTATAGTTGAGTCTGGAGAGGAGTCATGGATGAGGTGGCTCCAGCCCCGTAGGGACTCCTGAGGCGAAGCGCCCGGCGCCCGGTGGATGAGAGGCAGCCGAGTAGGCAGGGTACCACCGAGACCCCAACGTTCCATCCTCAGGGTAGTGGACGCAGGGGCGCCAGAGATTGGTATATCGTCAGGTTTAGCAGCAGCAGGTCGACCGCCTCGGACCACAGTAGTCAATCTCAGCAGCAGCAGACTTCACGGCAGCCCCGGCAGGATCGATGTGTCTTTTGTGGAGGGCCGCACTTACCGATGCATTGTCAGCAGAGGCACGGCCGTGTTCCGTTGTGGACAGGCCGGTCACATTCAGAGCGACGTGCCCCAGAGCAGGTTCTCCAGCTCCTACGCGCCTCCGCACTTCGCTTCCTCATCAGGAGACAGGGCCTTCTGGGGCCTATGGTAGGCCTGATCATGCTCCATCATTCTCGCGGCACCAGATCGACGACCACCGCATAAGCGGGCGTGTCTATGCCGCCCGATTGAGGAGCTCTGCCGCAGATCACGTGTCGCAGGTATTATTTTGATTTCTGCAGTTCATACCTGAGCACTTTTGATATGGCGCATCGCATCATCATTAGTAGAGCATTTGCATCCCTAATGATAGAGTAGTTTCATTATCGCATGCATTAGAGGTTCAGATCCAGACCATGGCTTGCATGTCGAGGAGTGTTGTAGGGATTTGACCTGTACAGTTGGGACCCTGGGTTCTGCCGCAGACATTGCTCGTCTTGCGGCAGCCCCGGATTTCGACGTGGTACTTGGCATGGATTGGTTAGCTCGGTATTGCCACCATGATGCAGAGAGAGGACGGTGACCCTCCGCGAGCCTGGACAGGAGGAGTTCGTTTACAGAGGGCTGCCAGAGTACTTTATTTGCCATGACTATTTCTTCGGCGAGAGCCCGGCGGATGAGAGTAGGGTTGTACCGCCTTCCTGGCGACGATTGTAGAGGTGCCTACGGCGGCACTGGGACTCGAGGATATCCCTATTGTCCGCGAGTTCCATATGTGTTTCCCTCAGAGTTGTCGACCATGCCGCCGGAGAGGGAGATTGAGTTTGTGATTGATGTGGGTCCAGGACCGCACCAATCTCGAAGGCACCTTATAGGATGGCACCGCGGCTGAGGGAGCTGAAGGCCCAGTTGCAGGACTTGATGGATGTGGGCTTTGTAAGGCCCAGTGTATCTCCGTGGGGAGCGCCAGAGTTTTATTTGTGAAGAAGAAGGATGGGTCGCTTCGATTATGTGTCGACTACAGAGAGCTGAATAAAGTGACCCATCCGGAACAAGTACCCCCTTCCACGGATTTATGATCTGTTTGATCAGTTGCAGGGAGCGTCTGTGTTCTCCAAGATTGATCTCCAGTCAGGTTACACCAGCTGAGGGTGAGGGCCGAGGATATTTCCAAGACGGCTTTTAGATCCCGGTACGGGCATTATGAGTTTACAGTATGCCTTTTGGATTAACTAATGCCCCTGCAGCATTCATGGATTAATGAATCGGGTATTTCAGTCGTACTTGGATCGGTTTGTCGTTGTGTTTATTGACGACATTCTGATTTACTCCCGGAGTGATTTGGAGCATGAGGAGCACTGAGGATAGTGCTGCAGCTTCTGCGAGAGAAGAAACTGTACGCCAAGTTAAAAAGTGCGAATTTTGGCTCCGGGAGGTTGCTTTTCTAGGCCATGTAGTATCAGCCGCAGGCAGTGGCAGTGGACCCGACGAAGATTGATGCTGTTCGGGATTGGCCTAGACCGACGACGGTTACTGAGGTCCGTAGCTTTTTGGGATTAGCAGGTTACTACCGTCGCTTTGTAGAGGGCTTTGCGAAGCTCTCTACTCCCCTGACCAGTTTGACCAGGAAGGGGATAAAGTTTGTTTGGACTGAGCGGTGTCAGGAGAGCTTTGAGGAGCTAAAGAGGAGATTGATCTCGGCACCAGTTTTAGCACTTCCAGTGATGGGCGATGGATTTGTGATCTACAGTGACGCCTCTCACATCGCTTGGGATGTGTTCTGATGCAGCATGGTAGGGTAATTGCTTATGCTTCACGGCAATTAAAGGATTATGAGAAGAATTACCCTACTCATGATTTGGAGCTTGCAGCCGTGGTGTTCGCGCTGAAGTTGTGGCGGCATTACCTCTACGGGGAGCATTGTGAGATTTACACTGATCATAAGAGCTTGAAGTATCTGTTCACACAAAAGGAGCTGAATTGAGGCAACGCCGGTGGTTGGAGTTGCTAAAGGACTATGATGTGAGTATTCTTTATCACCCCGGCAAGGCCAATGTAGTGGCAGATGCTTTGAGTAGGAGGTCAGCGCAGAGCTTGAGCATGTTGATCACCTAGCAGGCACCGCTTGTGGAGCAGATGAGGCGCTTACAGATTGAGGTTGTATCCCCTGGGGTCTCTGCTAGACTCATGTCTATGGTCTTGCAGCTCACTCTGTTGGAGAGGATCAGAGAGACACAGAGTGAGGACCCCCACTTGACTCGGATTAGATCGCAGATTCAGGCTGATCAGTTAGGGGATTTTGCAGTGGATAGCTCGGGAGTACTGCGGTACAGGGACCGAGTGTGTGTGCCTATGGACACTGAGCTCAGAGATCAGATTTGAGGGAGGCCATTATACACCTTATACCATTCATCCTGGTGGTACTAAGATGTATAAGGACCTCAAGGCACATTTTTTGGTGGCCCCGAATGAAGCGGGATATTGGAAGATTCGTGGCTCATGTTTAACTTGCCAGCAAGTGAAGGCAGAGCATCGTGTTCCTGCTGGCAAGTTGCAGAGTCTTCCAATTCCCGAGTGGAAGTGGGACCACATCACCATGGATTTCGTCACTGGACTGGCGAGGGCGCAAAGTGGGGCCGATGCGATTTGGGTTATCGTGGATAGACTCACCAAGTCTGCACACTTTTTGCCTGTACAGATGACTTTGCCGTTGGAGCGACTTGCGCAGTTATACTTGGATGAGGTAGTGAGACTGCACGGTATACCACCTCGATTGTATCAGATAGGGACCCGAGGTTCGTATCACACTTCTGAGGGAGTCTTCAGTCAGCCTTGGGGACCCAGCTCCGTTTTAGCACAGCATTCCACCCACAGACCGATGGACAGTCTGAGCGCACCATACAGACCGTTGAGGACATGTTGAGAGCGTGCGTTATGGATTTTGGAGGAGGGTGGTACCGGCACTTAGCATTGGTTGAGTTTGCGTACAACAACAGCTATCAAGCGAGCGTCCAGATGGCTCCGTTTGAGGCGTTGTATGGACGCAAGTGTCGGTCACCCCTGTATTGGAGTGACGTGGGTGAGAGGAGGACTTTGGGACCGGACTTACTGCTGGAGGCAGAAGAGAAAGTCAGATTGGTTCGCCTACATCTTGAGATAGCCCAGAGTCGCCAGAGGAGCTACGCTGATACTCGGCGGCGAGACCTAGAGTTTCAGATCGGTGATCATGTCTTTTTGAAGGTCTCGCCTTCGAAAGGGGTCAGGAGATTCGGAGTTCGGGGAAAGCTCAGTCCCCGCTTTATTGGACCCTTCGAGGTACTTGAGAGGATTGGCCCTGTGGCTTATAGAGTTGCTCTTCCACCCCGCCTGGCTGGAGTTCATGACGTCTTCCACGTCTCAGCTTTGAGGAGATATGTTTTCGACCTCTCGCACGTGATCGACTTCACTTCTTTGGAGATCGGAGAGGATCTTGGATACGAGGAGCGCCCGTTGCGAATTCTCGCTCGAGAGGTGAGAGAATTGCGCAACCGGACCATACCTTATGTGAAGGTTTTGTGGAGCAATCACGAGGAGCGGGAGGCTACTTGGGAGCTTCAGACGGTGATGCGGGATACCTATCCTTTCCTGTTCGAGACTTCTGGTTGAGGTACGTCTGTTTGTTTCTTATTTCGGGGGACGAAACTCCCTTTTAGTGGGGGAGGATGTGGTGGCCCAGATTCCCATGCAGCTTTTTCTGGTGAATCCATTGTTTAGAACACCTATTGTCGGTGTGTCTGGCCCATTGTGCATCAAGGGGATGCTACAGATGGACCCTGTGAGTTATCTTCAGCTGTGTTGGCCTTCGGCTGTGTTTGCCGAAATTTTGAAAAGGTTTCTGGCCAAATTGATCTCGGAAATGGATTCAACGCGGAAAAACGCTTGAAAACGACTATTTGCTTGTTAAATTCTGAGTCCGGATGCCCAAAAGGGACTCCCGAAAGTTTTCGCTGAATTTCGGTGCATGGGAGGGGCCGTGGACCGCCGGCTGCCACGTGGCAGCCCATGATTGGCCGGTCCGCAGCGCGCGGGTCCACAGAGCGCCGCGGCTGGGTGCACGGACCCGGCGCATGACACGTGGCGCCGCCTGATTGGCGGGCCCGTGAGGCGCGGTCTACAGAGTTTGCGCGGCGGTGCATGGACCGGGGCGGGGGGACACGTGGCATCCCGCGGTTGGTCGGTGCACGCGGCGCGGTCCACGGAACCTAAATTGGGTGCGTGGACCAGGTGCACAGGACATGTGTCGTCACCCTATTCGCGGGCTCACGAGGCGCGGCGCACGGAACGGCGGACGGGCGCCTTGGGGCGCGTGCGTGGCAGGCGGCCAGGGCGGCGCCCTGCCCGCACGTGTGACCGCAACAGTGGCAGGGCCACGTTTCGCCCTGCCACTGGCGGGCGCCACCTACCAGCTTTGACCGCGGGGAGGGACACGTGGCGGCGTTTGGCGCGCCCCGAACAGCTGTTCGCTGTGCGGGACGCGTGTCGGGCGGGGAGGCGCGCGACGTGGCCGCCGCTGAGTAGCTCCACCCGCTGCCGCCTGTTTGCTAGGCTACGTGGCCGCACGGGAAGAATCCGGGCGCGCACAGTGTTGGGCCAGGCCCAACACTGTAGCCGCCCGAAAATTCCCCTGCGCCCGAAAGTGGGGACTTAATGGGAATTTTTCCATTTGTTTTCTACGGCCTATAAATAGCCCGAAATCCTTTCTTCTTCATTTTTTTGGCACTTTCGAGCCTCAAACCGAAGGGAGTTCTTCACCAAAGTTGATCCTCACACTGTCAAGCTTCCATCTGCAGAGTTTGCGGATTTTTGGGGGCACGTTTTTCGAGATTCTCATTTTCTTGGCGCGGCGCGACGCTCTTTCTTCGGTGTTTCTTCCGTCGCTCTTCGGTGTACGAGCTCCCCCGACCTACTCCGACCATCTTTTCGAGCGATTTCTTTGCTGCTGGATTCATAACAGGTGAGGCTACGATTTTGTGTTTTCGCACATTTTGAAATTTCGCGTTTTTCGAGGTGTTTTCTCCTGCTCATTTGGACCCTTCTTGCTGTGAGTTTTTGGTGAGGACAGCAGCTTCTTTTGAAGAGATCTTCGCGCACAAATCTCGGATCAGGACGTGCTTATAGACTTTTTTCATCTACTCGACGCAAGGATCATCGTGGTATTTTTTTTGGAATTTTCTGAGATCTTCCCGGAGGTATACATCTTCCTTTTTATCTATGCAAGATTTTACAGTTATCTGGTTGTATGTTTTCGCGCGCCCGTGTTGTGGAATTTATATCTTGGCCTACGGAACTCCGATTTGGGCGTGCAGGTACTTTTTTCGAAGCTATCGACGCGAAGAGCGCCGGGATATTTTTATTGGAATTTATTGGACAAATTCTGCAGGCGATATTTTGGCATCTGTACAGCTAAAATTCAGCATGAGACTTTTGGGCAGATTTTTGGGAATTTGTGTATGACTGTAGCCTATGTTGTACCCAGGTGGGATTTTGGACTGTACTGGATATACTGGACAGTGAGTTGCTGTTGTTCTGGTATTATCAGCTGTAGGACTTGGACAGATCAGCGCATCAGGTGGGTGACCTCTTTGTCAAGATCAGCGGACTGTGTACTAATTCTAGCTTTAGGGACTTGCATATTTTAATGTTTGTTGTACAGCATGCTAGAATGTATGAATTGATGATCCTGTTGTAGTTAGATGATCCTGAGTTTATTATCTTGCTCCCTTCAAGCTGTTGATTATTAATTATTTTGGAACTTGACCTAGCACCACTGCCATATGATGCATGTTCAGCCAGACTGTAGAAAACCTCGACTTGGGCTAGGTTTTTATTGCTCTAGACTTTCCCACTGCACTATTCTTTTTATCACTCTAGACTTAGAGTTTTCGTCGCCCAAGTAGTGGGTCGAGAGGTCGGATTATCGTGGGATGCATTTACACTCGTGTCTAGGGACCGAGTGGAGTTGTTAGCAGTCTGTAGACCAGGTTTCTTCGGGAGAGTGACTTGGGTTGTAGACTTGAGATCTTGAGAGCTACTTTTGAGTGACCGTGAGTCTCGGCTATGCAGTTTTCTAGCCTGTGTGTGAGACAGTGTTCCTTTGGTTACAGTCGATCTTGTTGATCGAGGATTTGGATTATAGCCTGCATGAGCCACATTTGAGCTCGACAGAGATACGCGGATACTTTCCTCGGTGGGGTCGCTCCCCTCGAGAGCCACTCCGGAGTTGGGCCTGTTCTTCTATCGCGACTTGTCGACGCAGTGTTCCCTCTGGCTTGGCCAGTTAGTGGCAGTCACGAACACAGTCCCTCTGGCTGGGCCAGTTAGTGGCAGTCACGGACGCCCTACGTAAGTCCGGTCCCCCGGGACGTGACGGCAGTAGGTAGGCGCAGGTTTGATTGGACCCTATGCGGCAGTCAGTTTAGATTGGGTGATTTGAGTCGAGAGCTAGTTGTAGCATCATGTTCTTTCTATTCCACTTTTGAGCATCTAGATAGAGGCATGGTAGCTGTAGAGTTTACTTTACCAGCTTTTTCCTTTCCGCACTGCATTGTTACTTTTTGCCTCTAGTAGACTTAGTGGGAAGACCGTCGGGCTTGTTGGCTGCACCCACTGAGAACTACTTGGGACGTAGTTCTCACACCCGTCGTGGTGTCTTTTCCCCAGGGACTTCTTCTTCTGCTCCAGTTCCTAACGCACCTGTTGCTGACCCGACTGATCGAGGTAAGGGAGTCGCGAGATAGATCCCTACCAGTTGTCGCCTGAGAGTAGATGTACCTCCCTACATTTTTGAGAGTTCTTGTTGAGTGACCTTGTAGTGAGGATGGAGTTGTACTCTTCTTATTTTGAGAGATATTTGTACTTGGTGAGATTTTCTGGTTGTATATTTTGTTAGAGTTGTATATATTTTCATCCAGCTTTCACTTTTCAGCTCTGATATCTGTTTAGTGTAGATTTCTTTTGCAGGTTAGTCGCTACGTCTATACGGGGCTTCCCGTATAGGCGGCGGATCTGTTGGCGAGCCCGGGTCGCAGTTTCGACCCGGGGCGTGACACTTGCAATCTCTTCTTATGTGCCCTGCAAAACCGCAATGAAAACATACCTTTGTACATGTTGAACCCGAAGTAGGTGAGGTAGGCTTGTTTACGTTGGATGCATTGATTTTCGTCGGTGGAGGAGGAGGAGGAGCAACCGACTGAGGCACAAAAATTGTTTCACTCGAACTAGGACTGTTTCCAGTTCGATCGTATCCAAGGCCCAAACGATTCGTTTGACCAAGACCAAGCATCTTATCCAACTTGCTCCTTCCAGAAGAGAAACGCTTCAAATCTTCCTTAAGTTGGAATATGGTCTTCGTCATCTCCATCTTTTCTTGTCGAGCCTCGGAGTAGAGATTTAAGAAGTAATTAGCTTTATCCACCAACTTGTTGTGTTCCATCTTGAAATGCTCGTTCTTCTCTTGAAGGGAAACATTTACTTTGATCAAATTGTCCCTTTCCACTTCAAGAGCGTTTGAGAGAGAAGTTGCCCTTTTAGCTTCTTCTTCAAGATCCTGCAATCTTCTTCTCAAACTCTTATTTTGCTTTGCCAATTTCTTTGAATCCTTTAAAAGCTTATGATAGGCAAAAGCAAAGTCTTCACCTTCGGAATTACTTGGTTCATCGTCCGTTGCATTCTTTTCAACTTGGGAGGAGTTGGATAATGAACCGGATGTACTTGCCATAAAGCACACGTAAGGTGAAGTTGTGGACGCGTGGAATGCCGTTGCGTTGTTATCCTCATCACTGGAAGATGACTCATTGGAAGTTGAGGTGTCATCCCAAGTGACGGCTTGCATCGCCTTCTTCTTTGACGGATTCTTGTTGGGACATTCCGTTGAGATGTGACCGTAGCCTCGGCACTTGAAGCATTGGATTTGTCCCTCCGAGTTCTTCTTGTCCTTTGAAAAACTCTCTTGCTTTCTTGACTTAAAGCCTGAAGTTCCTTTGCCTTTCTTAGACTTTACGAAGGATGAGGTTTTGCTTGAATTACCCCTTCGAAAGCTTCGGCGAAATTTCCTCGTCAAGAATGCAAGTTGCTTCTCGAAATCCTCCATTGATAGATTCTCATCATCGTCTGAGGAGGATGAATCCGCGTCTTCTTCCTTTGTTGATTTTAATGCAAAACCTGAAGACTTAGAAGAAGATGGCTTTCCAGAAGAATTGTTAGTAGGAAAAGTCATTTCATAAGTTTGAAGTGCACCAACTAATTCTTCTACTTTGATTTCGTCCGGGTGTTTTACTGTTTCAATGGCCGTAACCTTAGCACGAAATCTTTCAGGAAGAGTTCTTAAAATCTTTCTTACAACTTTAGATTCTGGAATTTTCTCTCCCAAGTTAGCACATGTATTAACGATATCTTGCAATCGTGTATAATAATCTGTGAAAGATTCATTTTCTGCCATAAAAATTGAGTCAAATTTGCTCGTAAGCATTTGCAGTTTTTGAATCTTCACAAGGCTTGTTCCCTCATGTGTAATTTGTAGAGTATCCCAGATTTCCTTCGCAGTCTCACATGCCGAGACGCGAGAGAATTCGGTTTCCGACAAAGCATTAAATAAAGCATTAATCCCTTTGCCGTTGTAAGAAGATGTATCAATTTCTTCCTTGGTCCATTTCGACCTAGGTTTGATGGTGCGAACATCAGCAATAATTTTAGTAGGATTTGTCCATCCAAACTCGATTGATTGCCATACTCGTTCATCGATGGAAATTAAAAACGCTCTCATGCGTACTTTCCAATAAGCAAAGTTTGTTCCATCGAAGAACGGTGGTCTATTGATGTTTCCACCTTCAACCATTGTTTACAATCCTATTCCCTCTCTGATACCACTTGTGGGTTATGTTAAATATGGATCTGAATAGGGGAAAAAACACCTAGAGGGGGGTGAATAGGTGTAAATAATAAACACACCAAAATCTTTGCGTAACAAAAACCCAATGCGGAAAAGTAAATAACACGCAGAGATTTTACGTGGAAAACTCCAAACCAGGAGTAAAAAATCACGGGACCGATCACACGGTGAAATCCACTAAGATTAAACACGTACAAAGGTGATATACCGTACTCACACGACTCAACCTTTTACCATACGCTCCTAGTTGATCTTCTCCGCTCGCTCCGCAACGCGCCTCGAATCCACGATTTGCGTCCAACGCCGAATCCACAGCGTCCAACGTCGAGTCCACAACGTCCAACCGAATCCACGGT
Organism: Tillandsia leiboldiana; assembly: GCA_029204045.2. Taxonomy (NCBI): domain Eukaryota; kingdom Viridiplantae; phylum Streptophyta; class Magnoliopsida; order Poales; family Bromeliaceae; genus Tillandsia; species Tillandsia leiboldiana. The sequence continues at coordinate 17,787,679 of CM055069.1, forward strand.
CTCCACCAAGTAGTACGTCTCGAATCCACGAACACACCTCGTTTCGAATCCACGAAACGGTAGCACCTTGAGTCCACAAGGCCACGTGAATCCACGCGCCGATTTTTGGCAAAACTGTTGTTTGTTGGTGGTGAAAATCCTCCGAATACTTAGATCAAAGATAGATCGGAAATACCATCTAAGTATTCATTAATTTGATTCTACAAGAGATATGAGCTTTGAAACTCTAGAATCAAATTAATCAATATAGATGAAGAAACATAGAATATATCTAGTTTTTTCCTTTCTTCTCTATATGTGGATTTTTCTAAGTTTTCTCCGTTAATTTTGGATTCTAAAATCTTAACCTTCGGATTAACGTTTGGATTACCCTAAAAGATGAAATCATGGTTTATTTATAGGTTAGAAACCTTTGGAATAAGATAAGAATAAAAAACTGACTTAACAGAAATTTTCCCGCACGACGGTCCGAACTGGATTTGGCTTGATCCGGACTGTCGTCATTTTTCAGAGAATTTCCTGAAAAATCATGTTCGGGGTCCGGACTGAAAGATGAACGGTCCGGACTGTTCATGCGATTTCTGCAGAATCCTTGTTCGGGGTCCGGACTGAAACAGGGGCGATCCGGACTGAAATTCCGCATGAACTTACCTACGTTCGGGGTCCGGACTGGAATACCCTGATCCGGATCCTGAACATATAACAGTCCAGTTTTTTTATTTTTATTTAATTAAAAATCCATCCAAGTGTTTCTACACTATAAGAAATATTCGGATCACCAAGATTATTTAGTTAAACGTACCTGATCCTTTTGAATTCTTCTTTCTTGAGATTGAGGTATATGATCCAAACATCTTCATCTTCAATCTTCAAGACTTAACCACTTCACGAAATACGCCAAAATAAAATCCTTAACAAAGGTGCCTCGGGAACCATGCCAAAAACCCAAAACGGAGCGAAGTGATCAACATAAAAATCGATGGCCTACCTCTTAGGAACACGCTGCCGTGAAAATCGTCCAAAAATTCCTCCTGGTTGGCCCAGGGAATTTTTTCGACTGAACAGCGACGAAAACGGGCCGCGAAAGGGAAACGTCGAAGCGCGTCGTGTCGCAGAGATCTTGATGCCGAAGACTCCTAAAATCCTGAAACCTCCTGGAGGGATGGAAGACAGAGAAAGGAACAAGTCTTCTTCAGGTCACTCTCTCTCAATCTCTCCCTAAAGCTCGAAAAAATAAGAGAAAGGAGGAGGTGGAGGGCTTTTTATAGCCCACAAAACATTTGGGCGCAAGCCCGACTTTCGGGCGCCCGAAAGGGCTGAGGAGGCCCAGTGTCACGCCCCGGGGTCGAAACTGCGACCCGGGCTCGCTAACAGATCCGCCATCTGTACGAAAACTGCCGTACAGACGAAGGGTCTATCCTGCAAATAAATCTATAGCTAACAGATATCAGAGCAAAAGTAACTACATGCTATAGAAAGGAAACTGAACAACTGTACTAAAGTAAATAAAATCCAAAATAAAAGCTGTCCACTAAGATACATACATAACATCTCTCACAATCTCTCTCTACAAAAGTGGAAACTCAAAAGGGTAATGCTACCTCTATGCTATACAGACTCGGGTAAGCGACTAGCCGGCCACGCCCTTACCTCGATCTGAAGACTCCGCACGGGAAGGAGTCGGAACAGCCGCCTCAGGAAAACCTGCACCGCAGCGGGTGTGAGAACTACTGCAGAAGGTAGTTCTCAGTGGGTACCGTCCTCAAAGCACACGGTATGCCCACTAAGTCTACCGGAGGCACAAGTAAGGTAAACAAATAGATAGGTAGATATGGAAAGCCAGAAAATCTACAGCTATATGCCTCTACATATGCTCAAGGAAATGCTCATCTATGAACATACAATGAAACTCACTCACACATATCACCCAAATCTCAATGATTGTCCCTCTTTGGACCAGTCAAGCCTGCACTCATCTACTGCCACTCATGCCCAAACAGGGCTTGGTCTTACGTAGGGTGTCCCTCAAAGACTATCTCAGTAACCACATCGCAGCCTCGTCAGGCTCGGTATCATCATCGCATCCGGAGCGGGGAGCGACCCCGCGAACTCAAGTATCTCACATCTGGCATAAAATCTCAGTCTCAGCAGGCTATAATCCACGATCAAATAGATCGGTAACACAGTGAACAGACGACACACACTCATGTCAAGGTCGGAGTAAACTCCACGACTAAATCTGAAGTGCTCAAATAGAACCCCCAACGACATTAGTAAATCTCTAAAAATCATAAAATGGCTCTAATAATGAACAAATATCTCCTCGGCCCCCCGACACGAGAGAACATGCACCCCGAACCCATGCCACATCTCTAGAACCCTCAGACATTTTAAAACCTTTTTTAAAAGTCGAGTTTTCAATAAAACGGGCTTTCGGATTTTTTAAACGGTTCAGGTGCTTAAATGAGGCCAACTAAGCATGCAGTCTAGTGTCATATAGTGCCAAGAGTCTACTAAAAATATTCCGGGGTTCAGATAATTTTTCTGTAATTTTCTAGGCAACTATCAGATCATTTAACAGCTAAAATATACAGTTTTGACATGATCAAAGTGCGTTCTGAAGCATTAGAGGGCATTCCGTAATTTTTAGAAGAAAATCCAACCCACCTCAAATGCTTTCCGAAGGCCGCGCCGAAGTCGGTGAAGAACTGGACGAAAACTGTCGAAAACTGCACTGCGCCACGCGCGCGCGCACGCTGTCGCGCATCCCGAAAAAATCCATGGAGCTCCAATCAACCTCCACGGCACCCAGCTAGGCCACCACAAAAATCTGCACTGCCTATAGCCACTCCACTACACGCATGCATGCATGCACAGTGCTGCGGATAGCACAGTAACTCCAAGTCTGCATGCAAACCCGAGAGCACAGGGAGAGAGCAAGGATGGAAAAATCAACTCAAATCCAAACACCGTCGCCTAGCTCTCACCCCTGAAAGAACCTGTCACGGAGCGGGGAGTCAGCGACACGATAATAACAAGGAAAGCAGGAAAGAGCAGTAAATCCAACCGTAAGACTATCTGGAGCAACCACTCTCCCAAGAGGGAAATAAAGCACGAACACCTGCAAAACCTGACCACGTCGAGCACCTATCCCGACGGGTCGCACCGCTCACACCTTGGCGCCTCAAAACCCCGCACCTACGGGGGCCCCACTACGTCACCTCGTGGGTTTACACGGGTCATAGACCACTTTTCCGGAAAAGCGCACCCATTGCGGTGGCCAAACCGCGGGTGCGCGTGCCGTAGCCTCGAGCATAGTAACCAAATATACAAAGTATAACTCAATAACAAGGACCATAAAGACTATCCACGTTAGCACAGTTAAACGTATAATCAGTAGTTACCAGCGTCGGAAGCCCGACACTAAGTCTCAAAATAAAAACCCACCTCGAAGTCAGTCGAACGAGCCCCCTGAATGTAGGCCGATCCCGAACTCCCGCTAGACTAGACTGGTGCTAAACTGCTGGGCCCTGAACAGAAACTGTGATCAGAACTAGACTCACTCATACCCATCCCGACAACACTACAATAAAATGTCGCTAATACGGGGAACTTAGCCGAAACTAGGCTTAAACCGAAATTCCCGAAAATCCACAGGCCCTCCAACCCTGACCCGCCAACGGTCTAAAAATATCCAAATATCGTCCAACTACACCTGCTGTCCCTAAACATCATAATTTTGATGTTCGGGCAGACAGGGACCAAATCATAATTTCCTCTGTCGAAATATTGCTATAAATACACCTTTATAACCATTGTTTTCACTCGTTCTTCCAAACCAGGAAGCTTTAGACAGCGCCGTAAGTTTCAGTGCGTAGGTTTCGATGCGACGAAGCCCATGCTCACTGGTTTGGGCTTGCACGAGGCCGGAGGGCAAAGTTGGCCCATAAACTACTTCGGCTAAAAATGCAACTATGCAATGTCTTATTCATTACTCGATAAATTTGGAAACTAACAGGAGCATGGCACTGAGTAATGACAGAGGACAGTGATGCTCACCTGTGGCGCGTCGGAGGGTGGCCGGAGAAGTCGCCGGAGCAACACCACACTCGGTTCAAGGCTCGGTTTGGCCGAGTCCAGCACCACTCCTGCTCAGACTGCAAACAAGGGTGAGCATCAGCTCGGTACAGGTCTCAGAAGAAGGTTGGCCCCTGCTCGGTCAAGCGCCGGCGGCCGGAGGTGGCGGCGGCCGGAAACAAACCCGAGTTGAATAATTCGGGTGCAAGACCATAGCTCGGTGACAGGGGCCCCTCGGCCCAAAACAAAATGATAGAACATCAGCAAATCAAACTTATGGCCTACCTGGGTAGATGGCCGGAGCCCGGAGGCATCGGAGGTGGCCGGAGGTGGTGCTCGGCTGGCACAAGGGTGCAGCTACAGAGGTTATTATCCCGACGTCAAAAACTCCATGCAACACCACGAGACACCTTAAAAAGATCAACTGAGCTTACCTGGATGGTTGGCCGACGCCTGGAAGCGACGGCGACGTGCGGCGGCGGAGCTCGGTCGAGCTTGATGAGCTCTAATGGCGGATTCCTATCCAAAGCTCGAGAGGCCCTCCAACTTGGATCAGATGGTTCCTCTCGGTTCTGTGAGGCTTGCCAGGGGTGTGCCCGGCGGCGTCGGGCAGCGGCGGCGCCGGGCGGTGAGTTTCGGCCAAGGAAGAAGAAGACCGGGGCTAGGGCTGGCTCGCGCGGCTTGGATTCCCAGGTGATCTCCACCAAACTTGATGGTACCCCTTCAGTCAACAAGAGGAAGGAATCGAACGGTTTTGATCTGGGTTCCGACGGTTGGATGAAGCCGCGTCCGAGGCCGGCCAACAATGAAGTTTTCCGGCGACATATAGCTCCCGCCGGCAACAGGGTCGACGGCGGCAGCTCGGGCTGCACCAGGATGGTCCCCTCGGTGTTAGGAACACGATGCTAGGGTCCATGGGCCAATTTAAAACGAAAGCTTCTATAAACTTACCTCGCCAGGAAAATAAAGGAGGAAGGAGGTGGCCCGTGGCGGCGCGCGGCGGCGGCTGTCGTCGGCTTCACTTCAGCTCGGCGTCAACCATGTAGAGGCACTCCCAGATGGTGTTTGGAACCACCTAAGGCCTCTGGGAGCTAATATCTCACCTTCCCAACCGAGATGAAGGAGGATACTTGGTTCTCCTTCCTCTCCGACGATGAGGCGGCGGCGGCCGGTGCGCTACCACCGAGGAGTGCGGCCGAGGGAGTGGAGGACATTGGGAGCTGGCGGCTGGGCTGAGGCTATGGGGTTTATGGTTTAAGAGAACCCTAACCCGGCTAGAGATTTAAATACTGCAAGTGCATAAAAATGCATTTAACCCCTTAAACTTCTACTATCTTGAGTCCAGTCCCTGACAGTAAACTTATTTCGCACTTAGGTCCCTCTCCAAAGAGTAGCACGCAAAACGGAGCATAAAATATAGGGTGTATTGTGCAAAATGCCGCATTTTCCATCGTATTTCACGCTTTTTTAGGCATTCGAGTCGCCAAACGGAAAAACAGACTTCACCACGACGTCCGGCTCGACGAAACCTATCAGGTAGCGATTTTTGTTCGTCGACTAAAAATCCTGATAAATCGCAGATCCACAAAATACTGCGATATCTACAGTTCAGCACACTTTTTGAGGCTCTAGGGTCGTCAAACGTAGATTTCGTCTGCGCCATTGCGCTCGGATCGACAACGCCATTTAAATCGACTACCTGGATCGTCAGATTCGGACTCCAGACAGTCGATCGGCGACGTTGGCCAACGCGGGAAACAAAATCAAGGTGTTACTATTCAAAACACTATTCACTTAAGTCGCGGGCCCCACTAGTTTTCTTGTGATTTCCGGACGATCCGACCGTCGGATCAGCAAACGGTCTATACCATTTCCACTCGATTCGAGGAGACGGTCGCACTGGCGACCTCAGATTTCTGAGATCAGACTCGGATCGGAAAGGCGGAAATTGTGCATCGGAAACTGTGCAATTCGCGCACCGGTATGCAAATCACTAAGGTTTAGATCTGCTTCCTCGCCCGCAAACACACTTGAATTTCTCGAGTGCTACATCACTCACACCTTAAAAGAAGTTTCGTCCCCGAAACTTAAATACGCCAGGAATCCAATAAATGGGGAAATTGGCCAAACATGTCCGACTTGTGCTTCCCATTGGCCTTGCGCCCCTCGTGATCTTCTCATTTCTCGCTGGCACTAGGAGAGATTGCAGTTTTCCCGCCGGGCGCTGATGTCCGGCCTTTATTCGATGACCAACCCCAAAAGCGAGCCACGAGTTGTGCTACATCCCTAGTCAATTTAAGCCACCAAGAGTCTGCTGTTGATCCGTCCCTCTTGATCGAAACTAATATGAGTAAGCTTGCTCCTCGACTTGGAGTTCCCTGTTATGACGCCACTGGTTCGCGGACCACCTCTGACGGTGTTGAGCAGTCAGCAACCAAAGTCTCACGATGCGTCGAGGTACCCCGGTCCTACCACCAAACCCGGACCGACGACCCTTAAATGCCCAAACTAACCCGACAACAAAAGAGGGGAAGAAACCATACTAATACCCTCACGAACTCCAGGTTGTGCCAACCAAACCAGCCGTGTCACTGCCTACAAGTAACCCTCCTTTGAAAACGACGAACCCACCCGTCACCAACGCGGATTACTTCCACCCGTCACCAACACGAGCCACCAGCTCGGAGCATAACCACCATTCCGGATTGTCCGCTCCGATTGACCGTTCTACCGAGGCGACGGTCAAAACTAAAGCTAGGTTTCAGCTCTAAGACCTACCCCAAGGTCTACCCCACAGAGAAAGCTGCATGCAGGGCATCCTAGCCAAAAGTAACAATGCCAGAGCGCCATGTAGTCAACAACCCCCCCCCCTCGCTGACCTACACTGCTTCGCAATCAATATTCTCGCAACCCAAAATCCTCCCGATTATGCCTTGGTCATGGGAAGCTGGCGACAGAAACCAAGAAATACGGTCCTACTTCCGTCTCGGCACCGAAGGGGTGCGACACTCTGGTTAACCCCTACCGCTCGGTCCCAATCTATTGCCCCTCCAAGCACCGTGATTGAACTGAGCTGCATATCCCCAGACCAAACGGTCACATTCCCAACTAGGAGTATTCTAAGCTCTAGGTCCGCTCACCCAAAATCGAGCCCATACGAACAAGATTTGCTAGCCCCGGGGGTCTCCTTTCTCAACTCAAAGGAGAACCCCAAGACCCCATCTCGACGATTTTTACCCCCATCGCAGTGTCTACAGCAAAAAGGCGAACTATGGGTAACAACCGTAGGGGAGGAATCCTCATTCCCACCCATACCTTGTCCAAGATGCAAAAGAATCGGTCGACTATCTGCTGTAACCTAAAACCAGTAGACCTAGAAGGTACAATTTAGACAAGAGGCTACCCAGTTACTCACGACCGACAAAACGGCCGACTCACTAACAAACACCGGCGGATTACTCTACCACCCGTCGCCGCTACTAACGACTACCAGAACGTCGGCAGAGGAAGGGGTTCGGAAACAAAAGCCGGCGCAACGATCTGCTATGCTAACCACCGCACCAAGTGCATGAACACCGTCAGCAAGCCCACCGTGTCCGATGCTGGTTGCTTGATCCAATGATTCCCCGCCACCATCAAGACCCCGGTGGCAGCAGGCCTCAACCCCAACCTCCAAAACAACCTGACTACACTAGCTCGACAACCGAGCTAAACCGAGAAACAAAAAAAAAAAAACTTAACCCGTACACACACATAACACAAGTCAGCTCTAGACTCCGCTAGCATAGCACTCAACCAACTATAGAGAAAAGGGACCTATACTTCCCCCCCCCCCCCCCCCCCCCCCCTCGATCACTCGCGTTCTACGCTTCTATGGCATATTCATTTCCTTCATTAGTAGCTAAGTGAGGTCTCTTTGTGGATGTCGGGTAGAAATTGTTGTGATTAAATAAAGTCTCTGATACCATCTTAATCTGTCACGCCCCGGGGGTTTCATTCAGCGGAAACGGTCAACGAAAAGAGGATTTGTTTTGCGTGTAAATTTTTTTGAAATTCCTTCTTGCCCGGCGCGTGCCCAGACCCGCCGCATACACAGATTCGCTCTGCAAACGGACAGAGTCTCCTCTGTATATGCACGGCGTCGCGGCTAATACAACATCCAATCACAGTCGTTTATTCAATCACAACAGTTTCTAAACATACATACACATACAGAACTGAATAATTCTCAAGGCCAATCAACTTGAAAGGATAAATCCACAGTTTTGAAAGCGGTGCCCACTCGGCACCCAGTTTTTCTAAAACAGTTTCGAAAGCCATAAATCCACCGAGTTTTTAAAACAGTGCCCACACGACACTCAGGTTTTTAAATCCGTTTTTCGAAATCTATAAATCCACAAGGTTTTGAAAACGGTGTCCACACGACACCCAGATTTTGAAAACGGTTTTCACAATTCTTTTTCCTTGTTTTTCTTTCTTTTTCTTTTCTTTGAAACGGTCGAACAGAGATAGAAACCAAAACTCAACATCCTCATATCTAGAGAGTGAAGTACCGGCATCCACACCGACCCCACGAGGGTATCGAGAACCACACAGTAGACTACAATGTCAAATGAAAAGCAAAGTAGAGAAGGAAATACAGTCTAGGGCCTCCATGGACCCAAAAGCTCCTGTCTCGGCCTCACCGTCGCCCAGCTCTCACCCCTGAAAGAACCTGTCACGGAGTGGGGAGTCAGCGACACGATAATAACAAGGAAAGCAGGAAAGAGCAGTAAATCCAACCGTAAGACTATCCGGAGCAACCACTCTCCCAAGAGGGAAATAAAGCACGAACACTTGCAAAACCTGACCACGTCGAGCACCTATCCCGATGGGTCGCACCGCTCACACCTTGGCGCCTCAAAACCCCGCACCTACGGGGGCCCCACTACGTCACCTCGTGGGTTTACACGGGTCATAGACCACTTTTCTGGAAAAGCGCACCCTTTGCGGTGGCCAAACCGCGGGTGCGCGTGCCGCAGCCTCGAGCATAGTAACCAAATATACAAAGTATAACTCAATAACAAGGACCATAAAGACTATCCACGTTAGCACAGTTAAACGTATAATCAGAAGTAGTTACCACCATCGGAAGCCTGACACTAAGTCTCAAAATAAAAACCCACCTCGAAGTTAGTCGAACGAGCCCCCTGAATGTAGGCTGATCCCGAACTCCCGCTAGACTAGACTGGTGCTGAACTGCTGGGCCCTGAACAGAAACTGTGATCAGAACTAGACTCACTCATACCCATCCCGACAACACTACAATAACATGTCTCTAATACGGGGAACTTAGCCGAAACTAGGCTTAAACCGAAATTCCCGAAAATCTACTGGCCCTCTAACCCTGACCCGCCAACGGTCTAAAAATATCCAAATATCGTCCAACTACACCTGCTGTCCCTAAACATCATAATTTTGATGTTCGGGCAGACAGGGACTAAATCATAATTTCCTCTATCGAAATATTGCTATAAATACACCTTTATAACCGTTGTTTTCACTCGTTCTTCCAAACCAGGAAGCTTTAGACAGGGACGTAAGTTTTAGCGCGTAGGTTTCGACGCGACAAAGCCCGTGCTCACTGGTTTGGGCTTGCACGAGGTCCGAGGGCAAAGTTGGCCTATAAACTACTTCGGCTCAAAATGCAACTATGCAATGTCTTATTCATTACTCGATAAATTTGGAAACTAACAGGAGCATGGTACTGAGTAATGACAGAGGACAGTGATGCTCACCTGTGGCGCGTCGGAGGGTGGCTGGAGAAGTCGCCGGAGTAACACCACACTCGGTTCAAGGCTCGGTTTGGCCGAGTCCAGCACCACTCCTACTCAGACTGCAAACAAGGGTGAGCATCAGCTCGGTACAGGTCTCAGAAGAAGGTTGGCCCCTGCTGGGTCAAGCGCCGGCGGCCGGAGGTGGCGGCGGCCGGAAACAAACCCGAGTTGAATAATTCGGATGCAAGACCAGAGCTCGGTTACAGGGGCCCCTCGGCCCAAAACAAAATGATGGAACATCAGCAAACCAAACTTATGGCCTACCTGGGTAGATAGCCGGAGCCCGGAGGCGTCGGAGGTGGCCGGAGGTGGTGCTCGGCTGGCACAAGGGTGCAGCTACAGAGGTTATTATCCCGACGTCAAAAACTCCATGCAACACCACGAGACACCTTAAAAAGATCAACTGAGCTTACCTGGATGGTTGGCCGACGCCTGGAAGCGGCGGTGACGTGCGGCGGCGGAGCTCGGTCGAGCTTGATGAGCTCTAATGGCGGATTCCTATCCAAAGCTCGAGAGGCCCTCCAACTTGGATCAGATGGTTCCTCTCGGTTCTGTGAGGCTTGCCAGGGGTGTGCCCGGCGGCGTCGGGCAGCGGCGGCGCCGGGCGGTGAGGTTCGGCCAAGGAATAAGAAGACCGGGGCTAGAGCTGGCTCGCGCGGCTTGGATCCTCAGGCGATCTCCACCAAACTTGATGGTACCCCTTCAGTCAACAAGAGGAAGGAATCGAACGGTTTTGATCTGGGTTCCGACGGTTGGATGAAGCTGCGTCCGAGGCCGGCCAACAATGAAGTTTTCCGGCGACATATAGCTCCCGCCGGCAACAGGGTCGACGGCGGCAGCTCGGGCTGCACCAGGATGGTCCCCTCGGTGTTAGGAACACGATGCTAGGGTCCATGGGCCAATTTAAAACGAAAGCTTCCATAAACTTACCTCGCCGGGAAAATAAAGGAGGAATGAGGTGGCCCGCGGCGACGCGCGGCGGCGGCTGTCATCGGCTTCACTTCAGCTCGGCGTCAACCACGTAGAGGCACTCCCAGATGGTGTTTGGAACCACCTAAGGCCTCTGGGAGCTAATATCTCACCTTCCCAACCGAGATGAAGGAGGATACTTGGTTCTCCTTCCTCTCCGGCGACGAGGCGGCGGCGGTCGGTGCGCTACCACCGAGGAGTGCGGCCGAGGGAGTGGAGGACATTGGGAGCTGGCGGCTGGGCTGAGGCTACGGGGTTTAGGGTTTAAGAGAACCCTAACCCGGCTAGAGATTTAAATACTGCAAGTGCATAAAAATGCATTTAACCCCTTAAACTTCTACTATCTTGAGTCCAGTCCCTGACAGTAAACTTATTTCGCACTTAGGTCCCTCTCCAAAGAGTAGCACGCAAAACGGAGCATAAAATATAGGGTGTATTGTGCAAAATGCCGCATTTTCCATCGTATTTCACGCTTTTTTAGGCATTCGAGTCGCCAAACGGAAAAACAGACTTCACCACGACGTCCGGCTCGACGAAACCTATCAGGTAGCGATTTTTGTTCGTCGACTAAAAATCCTGATAAATCGCAGATCCACAAAATACTGCGATATCTACAGTTCAGCACGCTTTTCGAGGCTCTAGGGTCGTCAAACGTAGATTTCGTCTGCGCCATTGCGCTCGGATCGACAACGCCATTGAAATCGACTACCTGGATCGTCAGATTCGGACTCCAGACAGTCGATCGGCGACGTTGGCCAACGCGGGAAACAAAATCAAGGTGTTACTATTCAAAACACTATTCACTTAAGTCGCGGGCCCCACTAGTTTTCTTGTTGATTTCCGGACGATCCGACCGTCGGATCAGCAAACGGTCTATACCATTTCCACTCGATTTGATGAGACGGTCGCACTGGCGACCTCAGATTTCCGAGATCAGACTCGAATCAAAAAGGCGGAAATTGTGCATCGGAAACTGTGCAATTCGCGCACCGGTATGCAAATCACTAAGGTTTAGATCTGCTTCCTCGCCCGCAAACACACTTGAATTTCTCGAGTGCTACACCCCGAAATCTACCGAACACCTCTGTAAAAATAGAATACACATGTCCCAAGTGGTCTTCTCTCAACAAACCCATCCATAAAACCGATGCTCGATCCGCAACTCTCAACACGACGCCTACACACTTTTCTACAAAAAAGCTTTCGCGTCGCTCCGGAACCACCCGAACCTCTCTGTTAATATAAACAGAATCTGCTGAAGGCATTTCCACTGTACCTGGCTGTCACGTGGAGTCGGCACGCTGCCCGAAGCTCCAGCACTCTACACTCTCCCCTCATTTTAAAGGTTTCGTCCTCGAAACCACAAAAATCCAAAACTCAGGAGGGTGACTCAAATAAGTGGGGATATGAAACTTTCAGCTCATCCTCAGGCTCCCATGTGGCCTCTCGCTCCTCATGATGACTCCATAAGACCTTCACAAAAGGTATGATCTGGTTGCGCAATTCCTTCATCTCTCGAGCAAGAATTCGCACCGGTCGCTCCCGATAGCCCAAGTCCTCGTCTAACTCCAAGGATGTGAAGTCCAGAATATGCGAGGGATCAAACACATATTTCCTCAAGGTGGATACATGAAACACATCGTGGGTGCCTGCCAACCGCGGCGGTAGCGCAACACGGTATGCAACTGGTCCAATGCGCTCTAGCACCTCAAATGGCCCGATAAACCGCGGACTAAGCTTTCCGCGTACTCCAAATCGGCGAACTCCTCGAGAGGGCGAGACTTTCAGGAAAACATGGTCTCCAACCTGAAACTCCAAGTCTCGCCGCCTCCTGTCTGCATAACTCCTCTGACGGCCCTGAGCGGTCTCCAAATGTCGCCGAATGATCCTGACCTTTTCCTCGGCTTTTACAAGCAAATCTGGCCCCAAGGTCTTCCTTTCACCCACGTCACTCCAAAATAGAGGCGACCGACACTTCCGTCCATACAATGCTTCGTAGGGCGCCATCTGAATGCTCGCCTGGAAGCTATTGTTATACACGAACTCGGCTAATCTCAAATTTCGATCCCAACTGCCGCTGAAGCTCAGGACACATGCTCTCAACATATCCTCTAGAGTCTGAATGGTCCGCTTCGACTGTCCATCAGTCTGAGGGTGAAAGGTGGTGCTAAACTGAAGCTGGGTCCCCAAGGCTGTCTGCAAGCTCCTCCAAAACTGTGAAGTGAACCTCGGGTCCCTATCAGACACAATCGACGCGGGCACCCCGTGTAGTCTCACAATCTCATCTAGATATAACTGTGCTAACCTCTCCAGAGACCAACTCAACTGTATCGGCAGAAAATGGGCTGATTTGGTCAAACGATCCACAATCACCCATATAGCATCAGCTCCACTCTGAGTCCTCGGCAATCCTACAATGAAGTCCATAGTGACACGGTCCCATTTCCATTCAGGTATTGGAAGGCTCTGCAACTTGCCAGCTGGAACCTGATGCTCAGCTTTAACTTGCTGACAAGTTAGACAACGGGCCACAAACCTTCCAATATCTCTTTTCATGCCAGGCCACCAAAACTGCGTCCTCAAATCCCTATACATCTTAGTTCCCCCAGGATGGAGGGTGTAAGGTGTATAGTGAGCTTCCCTCATAATCAGCTCTCGAATATCCAAGTCCACGGGCACGCAGTAGCGGTCCCTGTACCTCAGTACTCCCGCTGCATCTACAGTAAAGTCCCCACTCTGACCATGCTGAAGCTAATCTCTGATCCTCACAGGATCGGGGTCCTCACTCCGTTTCTCTCTAATCCTGTCCAACAGAGTGGGCTGCAAGACCATAGACATAAGTCTTGCAGAAACCCTAGGGGACACCACCTCTACATCCAAATGCCTCAACTGCTCTCTCAGGGGCATCTGCTGGGTAATCAATAAACTCAAAGACTGCCCTGCTCGCCTGCTCAAGGCATTTGCGACCACGTTGGCCTTGCCGGGATGATACTGTATGCTCAAATCATAGTCCTTTAGCAGCTCTAGCCGCCGGCGTTGCCTCAAGTTGAGTTCCTTCTGAGTGAATAAGTACTTCAAACTCTGGTGGTCGGTGAAGATCTCACAGTGCTCGCCATAAAGATAGTGTCGCCAAAGCTTCAAAGCAAAGACAACAGCGGGTAGCTCCAAATCATGCGTAGGGTAATTCTTCTCATAGTCCTTTAGCTGGCGCGAAGCATAAGCAATTACCCTACCATGCTGCATCAACACACATCCTAGGCCGCTGTGGGAGGCATCACTGTAAATCACGAATCCCTCTCCCATGACTGGTAATGAAAGGACTAGCGTTGTAATCAACCTCTACTTCAACTCCTCGAAGCTCAGCTGACACTGCTCTGTCCACACAAACCTGGTCCCCTTCCTAGTCAACCGAGTGAGGGGAGTAGAAAGATTCGCAAAGCCTTCTACAAAATGACGGTAGTACCCTGCAAGGCCCAAGAAGCTGCGAACCTCTGTCACCGTTGTAGGTCTAGGCCAATCCCGAACTGTATCAATTTTCGCCGGGTCCACTGCGACTCCTGCGGCTGAAACTACGTGGCCTAGAAAAGAAACCTCCCGAAGCCAAAAAGCGCACTTTTTTAACTTGGCATACAACTTCTCTCTCAGAAGCTGCAGCACTATCCTCAAGTGCTCCTCGTGCTCAGTGTCACTTCGGGAGTAAACCAGAATGTCATCAATAAACACCACTACAAAACGATCCAAGTAGGGCTGAGACACTCGGTTCATCAGATCCATAAAAGCCGCTGGGGCATTAGTCAATCCAAATGGCAGCACCGTGAACTCATAATTGTGACGCCCCGAGTCCGCCAATTTGTACGGTTCGGGCACGCCAACAGACCCGCCAATCGGGTAAGACCTTTTCCTACCCTTAAGGAACGGTAACATCCATAATAACACAACAAGTGTATGCGGAAGCTCAATATCAGAGTAATAAAAATCACTACAAATTAAAACTTTCATTCAATAACAACAGTTAAAGCGGAAATGAAAGCATACAAGAGTGAACCATGCATTACTTAATTACACTTTACATTTCTGAACTTGCAATATAAAATTATTACAATTCTTTTACATAAATTCCTCATCATACAAGGTTCACTCAAGAAATATAAAAATGGGATACCTCTGTTAGACCCTCTAGGTCTCTATGCTGCTGGGCCCTTGCCCCTGTCGTATACCTCGCCGTCTGCCTCTGAACCGTCGCGATCGCTTCATCCATACCTGAACCTGTGGGGGGGAGTCACCCAAGGGGTGTGAGAACTACGACATAGTTCCCAGTGGGTTCAACCACCGAGATAAAGTGTCCTACACCACTTGGTCCAATGGAAGCAATAATAATAGTGCTAGGAAACTAAAATCCTCGATATCAAATGCAGCTATGCAAAATAACATATCACTATCTGTATATACTCATCGACCCAGCACTACTCTGTCTAGCCACACTAGGCTGCTAACCACCAACTCGGCCACTAAGCCGCTGTATACTGGGTTACCCTAACCCGGCCACCTTGGCCACTCTCTGTTCTTCTTATTCTTTACCCTATGGTGGTTTAATTTAAGTTAACCCTCAGAAATTCTTATCCAACGGGCCCCAGCCCGGTAGTCCTGCTACCATCAGATAAGATTTCTAAGGTTGCCGATAACACTCGCAAGTGTTACCCCGTCCTGCCGGGGGGACTTGTCATACGGGACACTGCCCGATAGGGTCACTGCCCAACTCTGACAAGAGTACTCTAGAACCTGTCATACGGGTCGCTGCCCGGGAGAGGGATCCTGTCCAACTCCGACAGTTGTACGTTCGCCCCCGGAGGTCCGCCCGTTTTATCTTTTTCTTTTCTTTTCTTTCTCTTTTCTTTTTCTTTCTCTTTTCTTTTTCTTTGACTTTAGCACTTGGCCTCTTTGCTCTTAACACTTGCTTTTCTGTCTTATACGAGCTTGTAGATCCCTTTTTGCCACTGGCAATCTCTTTCTTTAAGCATTTAGCTTTTTACTTTCACTTTTAGCCTTTCGAAAGTATCTCGTCCGATGGGTCACTGCCCTGGCAGTCCTGCTCCACAATGACGAGTCTCGAATTCGAAGGCGCCTTTACATTCTCGATATGCTCTTTTAGCCGCTTTTAGCTTGCTATTAAACTTTACCTTTTGCATTTATTACCTCTTATCCTAGGTCTTGCCATAAGGATAATTAGAGAGTCACCTAGACTCTTAAACATTTCACCTTCATTTATTTAACTCAAATTGAAGTTAAAGTTATTGTCCATTTGCCCAGACACCCTATGACTTTCTAGGGTTATATTTGATCAACTCTTTAACCTTGGGATCTTATCCCACTTTCCTGATTCCTCATTGAATCCTAGAGTTAACTTAACTCTATTTTCATGTTCCACTATTAACTTAGAGTTACACTGACTCTAATTTCCTGTTTTCCCTTTCATGTCTCCACACTTGATCCATTTTTCCATTCTCTTGATTCCTTACTGAATCCTAGAGTCAACTTGACTCTATTTTTCTGTCTGTGAGTTTAAACTCTTCTAGCTCAACTTAGGTTCCCTTTACCTAAGTTCCATGTCATACTTGTCCTAGAGTTCCTTGACTCTATGCTGATCACTAGTTCACCTTAGGTTCTCTTTACCTAAGTTCCAGGTCATATACATCCTAGAGTTCCCTGACTCTATGTTGATCACTAGTTCTCCTTAGGTTTCCTTTACCTAAGTTCCATGTCATATACATCCTAGAGTTCTCTGACTCTATGTTGATCACTCTATCCAGTGTCCTTAGGTTGTCACCTAAGACCATGCCACTCGTCCTCCCTAGGATAACTCCTAAGTTGATGTCACTCGTCAAACCCCTATACTAGGTTTTCTCCTAGTCTTACTACCAACAACTGTTGTTCCCTTATGTCACGTGATTCCTAGGGTTATACCCTAACATACTCATAATCATGAATAGCTAATCATTTTCATACATGCAATTATTTTCATCTCATTCATAAAATAATAATTATCTCTACGCATGCATATTCATCATATATGTTTGGCAACCAACAGTTGCACTTTTCCTCTGTGTCTCTTTGCACATACACAACTATTCTCCTATCTCTGGCAACCAACAGCTGCTCTTTTTCATCTGAATCCATCTATACAGGCAATCAATATCATAATTACCTAACGCCTCTAACAGGCTACTATCATACTTCGAATCGAAAAGCAAGGGAGCAAGGAAAGAGGTCACCCAATTTCGGCAGAATTCCCCACCTTGTGGTGTACCCAATTGCTTGTAGACACTTGCAATCGATCTCCACGCGATTCCACTTGTTCCCTCGAGCTTGCACGCAAAACGGTGCACCTCTCTCGAGTCCGCACGCAAAACGGTGCACGTCCACCAAACCTGCACGCAAAATGGTGCGCGTCAGTAATACCCACACGCAAAACGGTGTGCGCCACTTCAGTCGGCACGCAAAACGATGCGCGTCATCTCAACCTGCACGCAAAACGGTGCACGTACCTCGGGTTTGCACGCAAAACGGAGCATGATTCTCTTAAGGTTGCACGCAAAACGGTGCACATCTTTTCTGACCCTACACAAAAAATGATGCATAATATTAGGGTCGGCACGCAAAACGATGCGCGACAACGCGATCGGCACGCAAAACGGTGCACATACCTCAAATCTGCACGCAAAACGGTGCACACCTCACTATAGGGTTGCACGCAAAACGGTGCACTTTTCTCTAGCCCTGCACACAAAATGATCCGTCATATTAGAGACTGCACACAAAACGGTGCGCGTTAATTCGATCGACACGCAAAACGAAGCACGTACCTCAAATATGCACGCAAAACGATGCACGATTAACTGTAGGATTGCACGCAAAACGGTGCATATTTTTCTAACCTGCACGAAAGCGATGTATATTATTAGAGACTGCATACAAAACGATGCGCGATAACACAACCGGCACGCAAAACGGAGCACGTACCTCGGGTTGGCACGCAAAACGGTGCATTTTTTTTCAATGTTGCACGTAAAACGGTGCACGTTTTCCGAGTTTGCGCCCAAAACTGTGCATTTTCGCCGAATCCGCACGCAAAACGGTGTATTTTTCTACAAACTGGCACGCAAAACGGAGCGCGCCAAAAATACCCGCGACAGTCCGTGCAGCAACGGTACAGTAGAACTCGGTCCCTAACACGCAAAACGGCACAGGGTCAAATTTAATGTCCAAAAAGGAACCCTACAAATTGTGCCAAAAATACCGAAAAATAACGTTACCTCGTACAGTCGCGCCGCCCATCGGCTTTTGGGAACGCCTCGCGCGCTCCACGAGGTTCACGGCGCGCTCGCATGCCCCACGAAATCTCCCATTTTTTTTTCTCTTTCACTCTCTCTCTCCCTCTCTCTCTCGATCGATGCTCGGTCGGAGAAGAAGAAAAGGAAAGAGAGGAGGGTCTGCGGGGGGGAGAAGGAAGAAGAAGAAGAGAAAAAGGAAGGAAAAGGGAGGGGAGGGGTTTGTAGACCCGGTCCATGGGCCCCCCAATGGGGGCCCGCCACCTGGCAGCCCCACCCTCACAGGGGCGCACGCACTGCGCGCCCCTGCGCCATACGGGCGCGCGCCCCCGCGCCCTGTGCGCGCCAGCTGTGCGCGTGGCGCAACGCGCCGCGCGCCTGGAAATCCCTTTTTTATCTTGTTTTCTGTCCGTTTTTTGTCCGTTTCCGTCCAAATTTGACAGGCAGCTTCGTTTCAGCCTAATTTACCACAGAAAATTTTAAATTTTCAGTTTGGGCCTTTTCTAGGCCACCAAAAGCCTCGCTGTATCCAGAATCGCTGGCGGATCCCGTTCTCACAATCCGGGTATCCGGTCAACACGAAACTTTTACTGTGGCCTTAAAACATAATTACGAAGCTCCCCAAATTTTCTCAGAATTTTCCGACACTGTTGGCGGAGCCCGTTCTCACTATCCGGCATCCGATCAACGCGAAACCTTTTTCTGTGGTCTTAAAACATATTTACGGGGCTCCCGTAATTTTCTCGGAATTTTCCGACACTGTGAATTTTCCACTAAACATCTGGGCCCCTTTCTCAAATAAATTTTTAGATCTCTCCATTTTAACCCGATTTGGGCCCAACTCGCGTCCAAATGTTCTTTACTTCCCTAACTTTCATAACACTAGTATTTCATACCACCTTTATTTACATTTATTTATTTGCCGAAATCCGATACTTTACAATAATGCCCATACCGAGTCCTGAAAGCTGTCTTGGACACGTCCTCGGCCCTCACCTTAAGTTGGTGGTAACCGGACTGAAGGTCGATCTTGGAGAAGACCGTAGCTCCCTGAAGCTGATCAAACAAATCATCAATCCTGGGGAGACGATACTTGTTTCGAACGGTCACTTTATTCAACTCTCGATAATCCACACACAATCTAAGTGATCCGTCTTTCTTTTTCACAAAAAGAATTGGCGCTCCCCACGGAGAAACACTAGGTCTAATGAACCCTCGGTCCAAGAGATCCTGCAACTGAGCTTTCAGCTCTCTCAACTCTGTCGGTGCCATCCTGTAGGGCGCCTTAGAGATTGGTGTAGTTCCAGGGACTACATCAATCACAAACTCTATCTCTCGATCCGGCGGCATAGAGGATAACTCCGAGGGAAAAACATCCGGGTACTCGCAGACAACGGGGATGTCTTCGAGTCCGGGCATCGCCGTAGGCGCCTCTACTACAGTCGCAAGAAAAGCGACACAACCTCTACTCAACATCTGTCGGGCTCTGGCGAAAGATACTGTCACTACAAACAGTGCACTCTGACATCCCCTATAGACGTACTCCTCCTGACCCGGCTCCCAAAGGGTCACTGTCCTCAATCTACAGTCAATGGTAGCATAGTACCGAGACAACCAATCCATACCCAAAACCACATCAAAATCCTGGAGCCGACGTAGGACTAATAGATCAATGGGTAAAATCCAGGGTCCTAACTGCACTGGGCAGGACCAACAGCACTCATCTACGTGCAACACATAATCAGGAATCTGAACCTCTAATGCACGAGTCAATGGCCCTATCTCAAACCCATGCGAAGATGCAAAAGTACTACTGATAAATGAATACGATGCTCCAGTGTCAAAAAGTGCTCGAGCACGGGTAGAGGAGATAAGGATAATACCTGCTACCACCTGATCAGCTGCTGTGGAATCCTCGACCTGAGCGGCGTACACTCGCCCGCTCGGAGGTGGTCGTCTCTCTGGCTGTCGCGAGGAGGTGGCACGATCCCCTTGGCTAGAACTCGGTGTAGCTCCCACTACCTGCAAGGGCAAGGGAGGAGTCGATGCAGTCGAAGGTGCCGATGACCCTGCTCTCGGGCAAGTCCATGCTATGTGTCCCGGCTGCCCACAGCGATAACACCGGCCCTGACGCTGCTCACACTGCTGGGGTGCATGTGGCCCGCCGCAAATCACACTTCGATCAGTACGCCTCTGCTGCTGCTGCTGCTGCTGTCTAGGGGGCCGATAACCCCCAGGCCTCTGCCTCCTCTGTGTCCCACGGCCTCGCGGCTGGAACTGTGGCGGTCTCGGGGGCCTCGGTCTACTCGACTGCCCAATGTCCTGCGGGGCTGGGCACTTCTCCCTGGAGTTGGTCCCTGGCGCCCCGTCCCTCTCTGACATAATCACTGTCCCTCGAGAAACCCACCGAGCACGCTCTATGGCTACATCCAAAGTCAGCGACCGATGCGAGTGAACAAGGTGATAAATATCCTGGTGCAGCCCTCTCTCAAACAAATCTACCCTCTGAGCCTCATCTGGGGCAACATGTGGCACACTGCTCAGCAACCGCTGAAACTCCCGAATGTACTCCTGAAGAGGCCGACTACCCTGCTGTAACCATCGAAGATCCCCCTCCAGTTTCTGCTTTGCACTATCGGGAAAATAAGCCCCGCGTAGCAAAGCTCGAAACTCTGGCCAAGTCATCAACTGAACTCCCGGGGGTCCAACTGGGCGGACTCGACGCCACCAAGTCTCGGCGTCCTTCTCCAAATAATGCGCCCCCAAGTGCACCTGATGTTCTTCCTTAATGAAGAGGTTCTCAAATAGCTTCTCCATTGTCGCGATCCAGTTCTCAACTTCCCACGGCTCTGAACTCTGCCATGAAAACCGCGGAGGGTGGAATTGGCTAACATAAGCCAACTTGTCGGTAAGCTCCCTCTGGTCCTCAGCTGTCAGTTGGGCAATCTGAGTCGAGGTCGATGACGCCGCAGCCGGAGGTACTGCTGGTGGCGCTGCAAGGAATGCTCTTTGCTCCAACATACGCATCATGAGCTCCATGTTTTCCCCTTGGCGCCTGGTCACCTCTGCCAATTGGGCTACCTGAGCCTGCAACTCGTGACCCTCACTCTGCTCGGTATGCTCAGCCTCCCGCTGCTCGGGCTCCTCATCTGCGACTGGATGTGCCCTAGTCGTCGCTCGACGTCTGGGAGGCATCGTAGATCCTGTAATCAAAACCAAACATCAGGACCAAGAATCGCTCAACCCAATCAAACGAGAGTCTATACATGTTACCCATTCTAAAGCGTGATGTCGTCTGCAGCCGACATGTCCCCTTTAGAGAATAAACATGCAAAATTACTCGCCCCAATCCCCTGGGGGAGTTGCTACTCAATCATGACTCTCGCTAAAAATCACATCTCTCTCGATAGTCAACCTACTGTCCAGCCAAAATAGCCTAGGGTCTCTAAGTCCTCAATGACCTATAAACCTAGGCTCTGATACCACTCTAATCTGTCACGCCCCGGGGTCGAAACTGCGACTCGGGCTCGCTAACAGATCCGCCATCTGTACGGAAACTGCCGTACAAACGAAGCGTCTACCCTGCAAATAAATCTATAGCTAACAGATATCAGAGCAAAAGTAACTACATGCTATAGAAAGGAAACTGAACAACTGTACTAAAGTAAATAAAATCCAAAATACAAGCTGTCCACTAAGATACATACATAACACCTCTCACAATCTCTCTCTACAAAAGTGGAAACTCAAAAGGGTAATGCTACCTCTATGCTATACAGACTCGGGTAAGCGACTAGCGAGCCACGCCCTTACCTCGATCTGAAGACTCCACACGGGAAGGAGTCGGAACAGCCGCCTCAGGAAAACCTGCACCGCAGCAGGTGTGAGAACTACTGTAGAAGGTAGTTCTCAGTGGGTACCGTCCTCAAAGCACACGGCATGCCCACTAAGTCTACCGGAGGCACAAGTAAGGTAAACAAATAGATAGGTAGATATGGAAAGCCAGAAAATCTACAGCTATATGCCTCTACATATGCTCAAGGAAATGCTCATCTATGAACATACAATGAAACTCACTCACACATATCACCCAAATCTCAATGATTGTCCCTCTTTGGACCAGTCAAGCCTGCACTCATCTACTGCCACTCATGCCCAAACAGGGCTTGGTCTTACGTAGGGTGTCCCTCAAAAACTATCTCAGTAACCACATCGCAGCCTCGTCAGGCTCGGTATCATCATCGCATCCGGAGCGTAGCTCGCGGGGAGCGACCCCGCGAACTCAAGTATCTCACATCTGGCATAAAATCTCAGTCTCAGCAGGCTATAATCCACGATCAAATAGATCGGTAACACAGTGAACAGACGACACACACTCATGTCAAGGTCGGAGTAAACTCCACGACTAAATCTGAAGTGCTCAAATAGAACCCCCAACGACATTAGTAAATCTCTAAAAATCATAAAATGGCTCTAATAATCAACAAATATCTCCTCGGTCCCCCGGCACGAGAGAACATGCACCCCGAACCCATGCCACATCTCTAGAACCCTCAGACATTTTAAAACCATTTTTAAAAGTCAATTTTTCAATAAAACGGGCTTTCGGATTTTTTAAAAGGTTCAGGTGCTTAAATGAGGCCAACTAAGAATGCAGTCTAGTGTCATATAGTGCCAAGAGTCTACTAAAAATATTCCGGGGTTCAGATAATTTTTCTGTAATTTTCTAGGCAACTATCAGATCATTTAACAGCTAAAATATACAGTTTTGACATGATCAAAGTGCGTTCTGAAGCATTAGAGGGCATTCCATAATTTTTAGAAGAAAATCCAACCCACCTCAAATGCTTTCCGAAGGCCGCGCCGAAGTCGGTGAAGAACTGGACGAAAACTGTCCAAAACTGCACTACGCCACGCGCGCGCGCGCGCGCGCTGTCGCGCGTCCCGAAAAAATCCACGGAGCTCCAATCAACCTCCACGGCACCCAGCTAGGCCACCACAAAAATCTGCACTGCCTGTAGCCACTCTACTACACGCATGCATGCATGCACAGTGCTGCGGATAGCACAGTAACTCCAAGTCTGCATGCAAACCCGAGAGCACAGGGAGAGAGCAAGGATGGAAAAATCAACTCAAATCCAAATAATTCCATCAATAAAATCCAAGAGGGAAACTAATAATCCAAAATCTAAAATCACCATCAAACAATTTACCTCGAATGAAGCTCCTCGCGCGCGCACAGTTGCCTCTGACAATTCCCACAAGCAGCACACACACACACACACTTTCCTTCTTCTTCTTCTACTTCCTCTTCTTCTTCTCTGGCAGCAAGGATGAAGGTGGATGAGATGAGATGAAGAGTGGGCGAGGGAGCAGGTGACGAGGGGTACAAAACATGTCTGGGGTGGTTGGAATAGAGAAAAGTCCAAAATACCCCTTACTGTGCAAATCCGGGCCTTAAAGGGCCTCCCTGGTGGCTGTGTACCGGTACCAACCTGGGGGTACCGGTACACCACCCCTGGTTCCGGAACTAGGCAGCTGGTTCCGGAACCAAGGGGCCAGTTCCGGAACCAACTGCCTGGTTCCGGAACCCAGCCACCCAAAGCCCAAAAACCGCAACCTGAAGCTCCAATCTTCGCGCCGACAACTCACTTTCACCCCTCGGGACCTCTGCATCACCCCGAAACCTACCGAACACCTCTGTAAATATAGAATACACATGTCCCAAGTGGTCTTCTCTCAACAAACCCATCCATTAAACCGATGCTCGATCCGCAACTCTCAACACGACGCCAACACACTTTTCTACAAAAAAGCTTCCGCGTCGCTCCGAAACCACCCGAACCTCTCTGTAAATATAAACAGAATCTGTTGAAGGCATTTCCACTGTACCAGGCTGTCACGTGGAATCGGCATGCTGCCCGAAGCTCCAGTACTCTACACCGAGCCCATCAGCGCCCGAAACCCCATGGGCGCGACGCGTGTCCCGAACACGGGACAGCGGCGCCCAGCGGCTCGGGCGCTGCCGCGTGTCCCACACGGGGCGGCGGGACAGCAGCACCCGCCAATGGCGGGACTCCATGTGGCGCACGCGAGCGGCGCCCCGCCCGCCACGCCTGCCGGTGCCCGCCAACCGCCGCCCGACATGCAGCGTGCCCCCCGGCCACGCGTGCGTACGGCCGCGGCGCCGCGCCCTCGCATGCGCCGCGCACGCATGAGCCAGCGAATCCGGGGCTGCAACGTGGCGCGCCCCAGTCCATGCACCAGGCCGCTCGACCCCGTGGAACGCACCGCATGAGCCCGCCAATGAGAGGCTGCCACGTGTCTCTCGCCGGGTGCACTGCACCAGCGCCGCTTTTACGTGGACCGCGAAGCGTGTGCCGGCCAATCCCCGGCTGCCACATGTCACCTCCGCCGGTCCACGGCTCCCCCATGCACCAAAATACATTGTAAATCTCCGGGTGCCCTTTTTGGGTGTCCGAACTTCGAAAAATACAAGTAAATAGCCGTTTTCAAGCGTTTTTCCGTGCTGAATCCAAATACGACCTCCGTTTAGCCAGAAACCATTTCTAAAATTCGGCATGAGCAGTTGAAAGCCAGGCTTGATCCAAAATCCTCACTGAGTCCGTCCAACGCGTCCCCTTGACGCGTTGCGGGCCCGACACACCAATAATAGGTGTTTCACTATCACGGATCACGAAAAAAGCTGCACGGGGATCTGGGCCACTACACAGAAACACAGCCACACTCAATCCAATCTGGCGAAAGTCAAAGACATCTCCCCACTGCTGTAACTTTATGTTGTCTGCAGCCAACATAATTGTTCAACAGATAATAGGGTATGTCGATCCCTCTTCGCTCACTGGAAGAGTTCAGTAAACAAATCACCGACTTTCGCAAAGTATCACGTCTCTCACGCCCTATTATCCTAGGGTCTGCCAAAAGCCTAGGGTTTTCTAAGTCCCAACTGACCTATCCCTAGGCTCTGATACCAACTTAATCTGTCACGCCATTGGGGTAAACCAGAACCCGGGCTCGTCTACAGATCCGCCGTGCACACAGAATTTTTCGCGTACACGAAGCATCAAAAATCTGCTCAGAAATAAGATAAGCAATAAAAGAGTATAAGTATAGAGCTGAAACTAAAAACTATACTATCTCAGACTGAAACTAAAGCACAACTGTAATAAAATACAATAACATCTCCCATCTCGCCAAAAATATACAACCAGCTAGCTGAAGCCAGACCCAAAATAAGTAAGAGTACAACAGCCCCGCGCGGGTAGCAGCCTCGCGCGGCGCACCGCATGCGGTGCGGCCCCGTGCGGCGCAGCAGCCCCGCACCGCGCCGCATGCGGTGCGGCCCCACGCGGGCAGTAGCCCAGCGCGGCGCACCGCACCGCGCCGCATGCGGTGCGGCCCCGCGCGGCAGCAGCCCCGCGCGGCGTGCCGCACCGCGCCGCGTGCGGTGCTTCCCCGCGCAGGCGGTGGCCCTGCGCGGCGCGCCGCACTGCGCCGCGTGCGGTGCGGCCCCGCGCGGGCGGCGGCTACCCCGCCCGGCGCGCCCACCGCGCCGCGTGCGGTGCAGCCCCGCGCGGGCGGCGGCCCCACGCGGTGTGGCCCACGCGGGCAGCGGCGCGTCCGCACACCGCGGCGGCGGTGCTCTAGGGCATCGCGGCGGCGGTGCTCGAGGGCATCGCGGCGGCGGTGCGAGCGGCACACGCAAGGCAAAACTGCGAAGACCCCCGACACACGAAACAGAAAGAAAACCAAGACACGGAAACTAGAAAGTCACCGCTAACCTCGATCTCACGGAGAAGAAGAAGAAAACACGTCCCTCGCAGGCGATGAGAAACCGATTCTGCTTCCCGCCTCCAACACGCTTGATCCAAGAAGAGAAGAAGAAGAAGAAGAAGAATCGCTCTCTCTTTTTTTTTCTCCGAACTAGGGTTCTCGTTTCATGAGAGGTATTAAAATTAATTAAAACATTATTTTTTATTTCTACGTACGAATCCCAAAATTCCAATAAAAGGGGTTTTCCAACCAACTTCTTGATAAGAGTGCCACCTAACCCACATTCTAAAATAGCCAGCGTGGGTTTGATGCACCAAGGTCTTAACGGGTTCGACTTATCCTATCGTACCCGTTATCACAAAAGACTCAATCCGGAAGATCCGTAAGTCGTATTTCAGATCCGATCGCTTTGTCGTTCCCCGTTTTGCGAGCTCTATCACAGAAAAATAACCGCAACCCACGACGATCTACCCAAGAAAACACGATGATTTATTTCCCCTAATAACTAATCTGTTCAAAAGGAACAAAAAGAAAAACAAGAAAGGTCGTGATACTATAGTTGATACACTAGGGGAGATGCAGGCTTGACTAGACCAGATTTGGCAGTTAGTGAGATTAGGTTGATATGAGCACCTCGTAAGCGAGTGGATGCATAGTATGTTCATAGTTGAGTATTTTTCCTGTGAGCATGATACTTGAGGCATAGTAGTTGTAGCTTTCATATCAGCTGTTATTATTCTAGTATAACTATTTCTTGCCTCCAGTAGACTTAGTGGCATATCGTGGATGTTGGCAACGACACCCACTGAGAACTACATATTGGTGTAGTTCTTACACCACTGTGGTGTTTGTTTTTCAGAGGTACCTGTTTCGGTTTCAGCTCGTGCGGAGGCAGCTGATCGAGGTAAGGGCGTGGCCGAGTAGTTCCTTATCAGCTTTATTTGAGAGTCAGAGTGGTAGTGGTACCCGGTATGGGAGGTTTTATTTTGTTACTGTACATTTTGGAGACTTATGTTGTATTTTATTTTTGGGAGTTGGCTATGTATTTTGGATTCTTTACTCGGATGTACAGTTGGAGTTTTCTGTAGCTATTTATTTTCTTTTCAGCTCTGATACATATAACTATAGATTTGACCTTATAGGTTAGACGCTTCGTCTGTGCGGGGATTCCCGTACAGATGGCGGATCTGTTGGTGAGCCCAGGTCGCAGTTTCGACTGCGGGGTGTGACAAGCAGTTCCTTCTGATTGAGGATAGGGAGTCACAAGCTAGATCCCTACCCATGCTTGAGGAGAGTAGACGGAAACCCTGTTTCAGTGTTTGGAGTTGAGAGTATTGTACAGTCTGTGTATTATTTCATTGTACTCTATTGAGAGTTGACTATATATTTGAGAGATGGCTTTGTATATGAGAGGACAGTTGTATAGTGACGTGAGTTTTAGTAGTTTATTTTTCAACTCTGATATTTGTATAGATATGATATATCTCTTTTGCAGGTTAGATGTTTCGCTTGTGCAGGATTTTTCGTATGGGCGGTGAATTTGTTGGCGAGTCCGGGTCGCAGTTTCGACTCCGGAGTGTGACACGCTCGATCCTCACCCACGCGAGCCCGATCCTCGCCCGCGCGCGCCCAACGCGGGCCACGTGTTGCCACCAGGTGACGTGTGTCGGCGAGCCCCACGCGCCACGCGTCACCCCCGCGCGACATGTTGTGCTCCGCTGCTGCCACGTGTCCCGCGTTGACCTGTCGGTCAGCGGCTCCCCTGTCAGGCATTCGGGCGCCCGAAAACATACTTTCGGGCACTAGGAAATGTACTTTCGGACGCCCGAATCCTCAGAAAAACACAAAAAAAAAGTCTTTCGATAAGAATTTCACGTTGAATTTGTTTTTCGCGTCCGTTTTGCATGCAAACGTCTCCGACACTCGAAAAAATGTCGAAACACTACTGATCATATGGCCAACAAGTCTGTTGGCATTAAGGATCCATAATTATCTAAATAGGTACTATCAAACAACTAGAGGGGGGTGAGTAGGTGTAATACTCAAAAACCAATCTCAGTGCAAAATAAAAACCAATGCGGAAAATAAAAACAGCACACCGAGATTTATGTGGAAACTCCAATCCAGGAGAAAAACCACGGGACCAACACGCAATAACAATCCACTAAGAATAGAAGAATAACAAGGTGATTACCGACTCCACGGACTCCAACCCCTTCTTCAACTTCTTCGGATCTTGCGCTCACCGACTGCCTGTCCACTACACACGTTCGGATCCACGAACACCACTCGAATCCACGAGCAACACGTTTCGAATCCACGAAACGCCTTCAACACATCGAATCCACGATGCCACATCAACTCCTTGACGCAAACTTGATAAAAGCTTCGATGGTGATCCTTTGCTTAGATTATCAATGAAGAACCATGGATGGAATCTCTAAGCAAAGATTAGATCAATTCGAAAAAAAGTATGTCTTGGAAGAACCGTCGAATTGACCTAAAAGAGGCTAAACGATGAACAAAAAAAATCTAGCCTTTAGGGTTGCTCTCAAGTGTTTTCTCAATTAGTCGATAGTTCTTGAGGAACCCTAAGTGTCTATTTATAGGTTAGAAACCTTTGGAAAGAGATAAGCATCAAAAACTAACTTAACAGAATTTTTCCCGCACGACGGTCCGGACTGGATTTGGCTTATCCGGACTGTCGTCTTTTTTCAGTAATTTTCCTGAAAAAACAGTTCGGGTTCCGGACTGGAATTTTCTGATCCGGACTGTTCATGTGATTTCATCAAACACATAGTTCGGGGTCCGGACTGAAACAGGGGAGGTCCGGACTGGAATTCCGCATGAACTAAACTATGTTCGGGGTCCGGACTGGAATGCCCTGATCCGGATCCTGAACATATTACATGTCCAGTTTTTTATTTTTATGCAATTAAAAATTCATCCAAGTGTTTCTACACTATAAGAAAGTATTCGGATCACCAAAATTATTTAGTTAAACATACCTGATCCTTTTGAATTCTTTCTTCTTGAGATTGATGTAATTGATCCACAATTCTTCATCTTCAATCTTCAAGACTCAAAACACTGAGTGTCAACTTGAGCTCTTGTTGAATCTTCTCTGAGTCTTCGATTGCTGATTGACAATTTGATCACTTCAAGACTCCGACTCAACTCACGAAATATGCCAACACAAAAAGCCGTAACAATCTCCCCCTTTGGCAATTTCGTGACAAAACCCAAAAATACATAAAACGCTCAAGACACTCATCTTAAACCAAAAAATTGAAACTCAATGTCATCACCAAAACATTGACTTTCTTTGCGTGAAAGATCCAATAAACAAAAATTACATTTGAACCAGTCTTAGAACAAACTCTATGACTTAGGACTTGGAGTCTTAGAGTGATGTAGATCCTGCAAAACAAAACTCCAAACAAATCAAAAGTCAGTTGTCAGAAATTAAAATTAAGTATAAATCCTACATTTGATTCGTCCTTTTGGTTCTTTTTATTTTTCGGCTCCCTTTTTTTTCATCTCCCCCTATCTCGATGATCTCATCTCCGTCTCCCCCTATCTCGATGATCTCATCTCCGTCATTTCTCTTCTCCCCCTTTTTGTCACAAATTGTCAAACAGCGAACATACTAGACAAAAGGAAATCACTAACAACATTAGTTTATAGAGAAAGAGAGATAAAAGCTCAGTTCCGGTATATAACAAAAACGCAGATTGCGTACCGGTACTCGAAAGCAAAAATCAAATAATTTCTTGAAACAAATCTAGATTTTGAAATATTTGAATTACCGATTTGCGTGCAATCAAGAAAATCAATTTAAGTGCTTGAAAATTATGAGATCACACAGATGCCATTCAATCCAATTAATTTTACAAAAATTAAAAAGATTTACTCCGAAATCATGAAAAACAAAGATAAAACATTATAAACCGTTTTTCATATTATATGCGTCAAACACAAGTCATCAAAAATAATCTAGAGATCCAAACTCTATCAAGATGTAACGGATTTACAAAGATGACTTACAGAGATTTCCAAATGACATCAATTTGATTTCTACCCTTTCAAATTTGAGATAAACACTAAAATACCTAAGGGTGGCTCTTTGAGCATCTTTCAACTATCCCACCTTATACCAACCAGGAGATTGTTCAAAATTTAAGAATTTTGAATATGAATCTCCGAATGCTTCAACTAAAAAATTTCAAAAATATTTTTCATGCATCCAAAACATGTGGTAGCTTCACACACTAACCGGACGACCGGGGTGGCAGCTCTTTCCAACATGTGGTGGTAGTTTTCACACTCCTTTCGGATGTAACTCTTTCCACATCTTTTTCAACTCTTTTATTTACCCTTGAAAAAATGCAATCTCTTATGTGAAAGAATTAAATCCCAAATTTTAGTCTATTGGTTGTTTCATGTTCATCACAATGAATTCACACAACCGAGATAGGTTAAGCACCTTAAGATCACACATTATTAGTAAAATTTGATGAATATAAATATCAAAAACTCCTGTAATGGAATATCTTCAAAGATTATGATTATGGAGTAAAGCTGATAATTAATTGTGAAATTAATTAGGAGTGAATGAAAGTAAACCCTTTTCAAATTCAATGCACTCGTTCGTTAAAACCCTTTTGTTTGAAAACAAAACATAAATAAAAACGAAAAGCATTGAAATCATGTAATGCAAAGATCAAGAAAAATATGAAGGGAAAACCAATCAAAGCATTACATACAGTCAAAAGCTATTTAGAACTTGAGACAAGGAAAGATATCACCTTTCCGAATCCAAAACCGTCGGATTTTGGGTTGCCTTGATTCATTGTGGTCGTGAGTTGATAGCTGTCACGCCCCGGGTGTAAACCAGAACCAAGGCCCGTCTACAGATCCGCCGTGCACACGAAATTTTTCCGCGTACACGAAGCGCTGGTAACCTGCTCAGATATAAGAGATATAAAGAAAGAGCAATAAAAACAGAGCTGAACTAAAACTACTACATCTCAGACTAAAGCTGGAAGTAAAATATATAACATCAGGAAATAATAGTACAAGTGTCTCTCCCAGCTCACCAAAATGATACAACCAGCTGGCTAAAGCCAGACCCAAGAAATAAAAGTACAATCGTCTGAGATAAAAGGGATACAAGTCCAGCTAACTCACTGTCGGGCCGACCGTCTATCTACTCAGCTGTCCTCTCTCCTCGATCCGCCGTTGTACGTCCAGCAGCACCCGCAGAAGACTCTGCAAAATAAATGAGAAGAAAAAGAGGAAAAGAAGAATGGGGGTGAGAACTACTACCAAACCAGTAGCCTCCCCTAGTGGGTAAAGCCTCAAACTCCAACGTGCCCACTAGGTCTACCAGAAGCAAAAAGGGAAAGAAGAGTGGTAAGTAATAAAGACTGCTGAAAAAAGAAACTAACACTACTATGCCTCTAAATGCATCAGTAACCAAACTGTCCCGGTAACCCAATCTATCCACCAGTATAAACTGGTACTGCCTGCTATCACTCTCATCATCGGGCAAATAAAGCTGCGTCGATGTGATAGCAAAACTCAATGACTGTCTAACCCCCACGCTCTAGAGGGGAACTCCCCAATGCTCTAGAGGGGAACTCTACCTGACCCCGACACTCCGGAGGGGAACTCGAGGGGAGCGACCAACACGAGGAAAGCATCACCGGGCATATAAAGCCGCGCCGGTGTGATAACAAACTCAATCACTGTCTGACCCCCACGCTCTAGAGGGGAACTCCCCAACGCTCTAGAGGGGAACTCGATATCTCACTATAGCAGGACTGGATCACGTCTCTTATCAAAGTGCGAAAACCCATCCATTAAAGGGAAACCCGATCCCCAATCTGATGCATAAGTAACCATCCGGTCAACCGCCTAATATCCGCGGTCGCAGCGATACCCACTGTCAACAATCAAGCCCAACAACCGACACCCGGTCAACCGCCCAATATCTGCGGTCACCGAAATAACCCACAATCACAATCATGTCCCACATCCGACATCCGGTCAACCGCCTACTATTCGCGGTAGCCGCAATAACCCCCAATCCAAAAATCAAATACCACCTATTCACGACCCCAAGGTCCCGGCTACACTATCCGTACCCCTGCTCAAACCCGAGCAACAAGAACCACCTGACTAAGGAATAAGGAGAAAGAAAGCAAAACATGGTTTCTCCTAAGTCAAGTTCCAATAATATAGTGTAGCAACAAATAGTGGCCTATCTAGATAACCATACAAGCATGCATATGTCCTTGTGAGAGATAAAGAAAGTATGACAAATAGTGGTTCCACATGTGTATCAATTAATAGCTCCGCATGGATATAACCATCATGCTAAAATCATTATCCAACCACACATGTCTATAGTCCACAAATTATCCTCACATAAATCATCCACCTATGCATGTCCAAAAGATCCTCAAGTGGTACCCTCCCACAAGACGTTTCATATTATCCCAATATGATAGTAAATTCCACATGCAAGGTTAAGTGCTAATATTATCTCCATGTAAACATGTATAAGTCCCAACCACTATCAGATTCCCACAATAGCATTTTCCAAAAGATAGGCTCACAATTATTTTAGTTTAAGCATGCATGTCCATTAGGTGATCATTCAATATGTCCAATATGGAGATTCTCTCTAATACACATAGTGAGCAAGTCAGAAATTAAGGTATGCAGCAACCACCCACCTCGATCGCGAAGCACGGATCCAAATACGCTAACACTCCAAGGAAACCTCGGTGCACCGCAAAACTGCAACATATAATCCACACGAGGCACAATTAATTCACAATTCCTCAATTCACCGTTGTCCACAAAACCAGTCAAGGCTAAATTTCACCTGTAAGAAGACCTTAGAAAATTCCAGAAAAATAACCGTTACGATCCTCGCGGCGAGCCGATCAAAACGAGTACAAGCACGTCCAAATCCGACACCTGTAGGCCAAGAAACAAATTGAGCACCGCCGCGAGCTAAAATTCCTCACAACAAATATTCTGCGGCAAACAGTCCAGAAGATGCATAAATCTCACCTCTGTACAGTCCTCCAAAAATTCTAGAAAAATCACGGTTGCATTCCTCGCGTCGAGTAGATGAAAATTGAGTATTCACACATCTAAATCCGATAGTCAAAGGCCAAGATATAAATTCGACAAGCCCGTGCTGTCCAAAAAGCCACCAAAGAAAATGGGGTAAAAAGGTGCCTCGGGAACCATGCCAAAAACACAAAAATGAGCAACACGATCAACACGAAAATCGAAGGCCTACCTCTCAAGAACTTGCTGCTAGAAAATCGTCCAAAAATTCCAACCGGGTGATCCAGGGTGCCTCGCGCACTGAAAAGCGATGAAAGGAACCAAAACCAAAGAAGCGTCGAAGTGCGCCGCGTCGCAGAAAACGCCGATGTAGCAACCTCCAAAAATCCTAGAACTCCACCAAAGGGTGGAGGAGAGAGAGAGAAAGAACTTCTCTGAAGGAAGCCCAGAGAGAAGAAGCCCATAAAAGGAGAAAAAGCAACCAAGGGGGCCTATTTATAGCCCAAGTCCACTTCACATGCGGATACGGATTCGGGCGCTGGATTCGGGCGCCCGAATCCGGCCCAAGCCCGCACAGTACGCGCCCGAATCCTTCTCGGCGTGCCACGTCACCCATATCCGCACCCCGCGTGCCCGGAGGATGCGCGCCCGCCAATCGCGGCGCGCCGCGTGGCGACGCTGTCCACGGCGGGGACCGTGGGCCGCGATTCACGCCGGGCCCGCCGGGTCACTGCGTCCGCCAATGAGCGGGCCGCGATTCACGCCGGACCCGCCCTCTCGCATCTCTACGCATCTATACCCTGATCATTTCATTGGTTAGTAGCTAGTGATGATGTACCCCGTGGATGTTGGACAGCGTCTACTGTGGTTAAAGTTGTTTTTCTCTGATACCATCTTAATCTGTCACGCCCCGGGAGTTTTTACGCGCGGAAGGGTAGCCACCGATGCTCCCAAAATTTTTCATATATATTTTTTTTTTGAAACCAATCTCCCCCGGTGCGTGCCCAAACCCGCCGCATATACAAATTCACTCTGCAAACGGCAGAGTCTCCTTTATATATGCACGGCGTCCTGATTACAAAGTTCACATAAAACTGCCTTTAACCACACTAGACCGATTGCCAATTACATACAACCATTCTCAACCACATACAATCAATTTCCACAAGTAATAAGAGGCCGACCATTTTCGAAAGGATAAAACCACAGGGTTTTGAAAGCGATGCCCACTCGACATCAGGTTTTAATAAAAACTATTTTCGAAACCACATAAATCCACAAAATTTGAAAGCCGTGCCCACACGGCACCCATATTTTTAAAAACAGTTTTCATAATAGTTTCCTTGTTCCTTGTTTGTAGTTTGAAAGCGGCCAAGCCAAGAAATAAGGGCAAAACACCCATCCAAAAGAGTTATCGAATAGCCCAACATCCACATCGATCCCACGGGGGTATCGCGATCCACAACTATCTACAATACGTAATGAAATGAACAAAGGAGGTAAAGAAACCAATATCTGTGGCCTCTAAGGGCCAGAAGATCACTCACGCGGCCTCACCAACGCCCTAGCACTCGCCCCTGGACGAACCTGTCACGGAGTGGGAAGTCAGTGACCAGAAATAATAATAATAAAAGCAATAAGGGCTAAAGTAAGGCAGACCACGGTAAAAAACCAAAGCAACCACCCTCCTCAACGTGCAACCAACAGTGAAGAACCCTGTGCAAACCAAACCGGGCACCTCCCCGGCAACCACAACCGAGCACCTGCCTCGGAAACCCCTGCCGAGCACCTGCCTCGGCCGCCAAGCACCCGCCTCGGCATCACCGCTCACACCCCCCACCCACGGGGGCCCCCATTACGTCACCATCACGTGGGGTACACGGGTCAACGTACCACTTTTCCGGAAAAGCACACCCTCGCGGTGGCCAAACCGCCGGTGTGCGTGTAGCAATCTCGAGCCTCGACCGAGCACCAACCTCGGCCAACTAGACCGAGCACCAACCTCGGTAAACCAGACCGAGCACCTGCCTCGGCCATCTCCCAGAACATGATGTATCGTCGAGCACAGCGATCCTTAGTCGCCATAAACGTAGTGATAATAAAAACATAAGCATAAACGGGGTTAGCAACATTTCAACGTGTCAAACCTTTGCTCTTACCAATTGCCCTCGTTTCCCGACTTAAGAACTGTCGGGAGAGGAACCCACCTTTCGACGTCCGACTGGTCACACCGATCACCGTCCTCATCGCTAGCATGCTCCAAACAACCCTACTGTTGTTCGGAGGGGGAACTGCCCGTCCAGTCTCCACCGCGACGTTCATTAAACCGGAGGTCCACGTCACCCCTTACAAGATTTAAATAACACTAACGAACAACATGCACAAGAGGTTCTAAGGGGTACCCACCTGAAACGCGAAGGAGAATGTGTGCGGAACTCCCGCTAAAAACACTCCCACCCTGTGCCTGAAAAAGCTACAGTAAGTAATAATGTTAAAAACATCGTCGTGGTCAAAAACACTGAAAAACGGGGCGAAACGGGCCACAAACGGAGATTCTGGACTCTTTTCTGAAGTCTAGTGCACGGGTCCAGGCGTGGACCGGGTCCACGACGCAGAGGAGGCGGCGGCGTAGATCGGCTCACCCCAAGAGCGTGCACCAGGAGGAAATGGGCCGGGCCGGTGCACGGGTTGAGAGCGCACCGGGCTCACGCGTCCCAGGTCGCGGCGGCAGCGCCGGGTGCACGCCTATGCGGGACCGCCGCTTGCAGGCCGGGTTGGCGCGCGCGGCTACCGTGCGCCGGTGTCCGCACATTCGGGCTGCGGGCACGTGCACCGGGTGCACGCCAGCCCGGTGGACCGCGCGGTGCCGGAGGCGGGTTGGCGCACGACGCACGTGCGCCGTGTCCGCGCCTTCGGGCCGCGGACACGTGCGCCGGGTGCACGCCGGTCCGGTGGACCGCGTGAGGGCCAGCCGTACGGGATGAACAGTATGTCCCCGTTTTCCGCCCTTCGCGGCTCCGGTTGCGACCACCGCGACCACGGCGACGACCCCGAGAACACGATAACGGCGACGGCAGCCTCCCGTTTGACAACGGCGGCGGCGGCTTCCCGTTATCAACCTCGCATCGCACGCTACAACGACAAGAAAACCCCACAACGGAAAAACCCGAAAATATGAAACCACTCACCTTGATTCGTTGGAGAAGGAGTAAGAAAAATAATCGTCCCTTCCTCGCCTCCTTGCTCGATCAAAACCGCGGAAGGGAGCCGTTCTCCTTCCCTCTCCGTGTCTCTCCGCCTAGATCCCTACGCTGCCTTCTGGAAAGAGAGAAAAATGTGAAATAGGGTTTTGGGGTTTTTTTTTTCCCCCACCCCCCGGTCGGCTTCACGATACGAAGAGAAATTAAAATTAAACCCAGTCAACAAACCTAGCAATTTGAAAATTGAACGAGGGGTCCAGATCACCTCGGAAAACGTGCCGATCGCCGGCACGCATTCCGATGCACCCAAGCTGATAGCAAACTTCAAAAATTATTTCTGGGAGATCCCGGGGTCGGAATTCAAATCCGATCGCGCCACCGTTCACCGTTTTGCGAGCTCTACCACCTAAAATATCCACAAACCCTGACGTTCAGCCCAGAAATTCTCGAACTTCAACCCCCCCCCCCCCCCCCCCCCCCCCGTTACAACTGAAGGATTCAATTAGGACCCAAACGGAAAACCGAAAGGTCGAGGTGCTACGAAAAAAATAAAATAACCCACTGACATAAATAAGATAAAAAGTCCGATTGCAGAAGGATCCCGTCCGATCACCTCGAAAAGTGTGCCGACCACTTAGCACGGATTCTGGTGCACCACTCAAAGGCAAACGCTTTGACCCCCCATTCCGGGAGATCCGTAAATCGGAATTCGAATCCGTTCACTTTGCCGTTCTCCGTTTTCCGAGCTCAGACGCAGAAAAATACCCGCGGTCCAGGCCGGTCCATTGCATAAAACACAGTGAAAAGCTTCCCTAACAACTCCGTCACAAAAAGAGGGTATTCAAAAGCATTGGAATGCCAGGACTCTACATCACTCACCTCTTAAAACAAGTTTCGTCCTTGAAACTTAACCCTGGTCCGCAACGAATAAAACTGGGTAGCACTCCTCCATCTTTGACTCCCATTCCCAAGTCGCTTCATGTTCTTCTTGGTTGCTCCACAGCACCTTCCCATAGGGGATCGTCCAGTTATGCAATCCTTTTTGTCCTCTCGTGCTAAGATCCGCACCGGTGTTCCGTCGAAGCTCAGGTCCTCCCTAAGCTCAAAAGTAGTGACCACCCATCACCCAAATCAAGTACGCAGGTTCAGAGCACATCTTCGAGAATCCGGTTCACTCACCCGGGCTGCCCGTCGGTCTGGGGCTGAAACGCCGTGCTGAAGTGTGGTTTAGTCTCTAGAGCTCGTTGCAGACTTGCCAAAGGTTCAACACCAGCCGAGTGTCTCTAGTCCACCAAAATTTCTGCTTGCGGTCCTCGTACATCTTCGTGTCGCCTGGATGCGCCGAGAAGGAAGCGCCGTGCGCCTCTGACAGTAACTCTTTCTTCAACACTGGCAACTCGGGCACGCAAGTCCGCCCTCGGAAACGTATAGCATCGTTCGCACTCGCCGAAAAGTCGCTTGCGTGGTCCGGGGGGTCTTGTCTCGAATAAGCTGTATCCGCCCGCCTTTTTTGACCTTCCAGGATTTCTCTAATAGGGTTGGCTCGACCATCAAGGACAAGAGTCGCGCGACCGTACTGGTCCTACTGAGTAATCGCGCTTATCAGGTTCTCCTCGATTTGACCCTTCCCGCTCAAGACATCCGTTACTACGCTTGCTTTTCCGAGGTGATACAGGATGGACAAATCGAGTCCTTCACCAACTCCAACCAACGCCTCTGCCACAAAGACAACTCTTTCAATGTGAACCAAACTTAGGGCTCTGGCGATCCGAAACCACCTCACGATGAACTCCAAAAGGTGGTGTCTCCAACGCTTTAAAACGAAGATGACTGCTGCGAGTTCCGAATCGTGTGTCGGGCAGTTCCGCTTACATTTCCTGCGATTCCCGTTGCTGACACAATGTGCCCCAAAAAGCCCACTTCGTGAAGTCAAAACTCACATTTCTTAAACTTAGCTAACAGCCTCTGGTCCCTGAGATTCCAGAGAATAATCCGCAAGTGCTCCTCGCAGTTGATTGAAGAGGTCATCAATTCTGGGCTTGTTCTTCACTGTAACCTTGTTCATCTCCCTGTAGTCGATGTGCAGACGTAAGCTTCCGTCCTTCTTTCGCACGAAGAGAACGGGTGCACCCCCAACGCGACACCCTCGGCCTGATGAACTCCTTGTCTAGAATGCCTCCTAGTTGCGCCTTGAGTTCCCTCAATTCCGCAAAAGTCATTCAGCAAGGCACCTATGTGATAGGTTGCGAGCTTGGTAGAAGCTTGAAGGGAAGGACGACCCCTCGCTCGGGGTATCCCGGCAGTTCAGTCGGGAAGATGTTGGAAGCAATCCTTACAACCGGGGTGTCTCTGAGCGATGCAAAGGGTCGGGTCGCTAGGCCCACAGAAACCAGGTAACTACACCTCCGCCTGATGCCTCGTAAACCAAACCATGCCCGGCACCACGTCGCATTCCTGTTTCCCGACTTGGAGTTCCCCTTCACGACACCACCGGTCCGCAGGCCACCTCTGCCGGCGCTGAGCAGTCAGCAACAAAAGTCTCGTGATGTGTCGAGGTACCCCAGTCATACCTCGCAACCCGCACCGAAGAGCCCCTAAAAGTCCAACACAACTAACCCGACAACAAAGGAAAGACCACACTAACACCCTCACGAGGCTCCAAGAGGTGCCAGTTAAACAGGCTGGGTTACTAACTACCAGAAAATCTCCCCTGAGAGCAGCGAACTCACCCGTCACCAACACGGACCGCTCCCGCCCATCACCAACACGGGCCACCTCTACCCGTCACCAACACGAGTCACAAGCTCGGAGCATATCCACCGTCCCGGATTACCCGCTCCGACGGTCCGTCCGACCGGGGCGACGGTCAAAACTAAAGTTAGGCTTCAGCTCTAAGGCCTACCACCAGGTCTACCCCACAGAAAGGGCTGCGTACAAGGCATCCTAGCCGAAAGTGATCAGTGCCAAAGCTCCAAGCAGTCGACAGATCCCCATCACCCACACCTGCCTCACAAGATCAACGACCCAAGATGCTCACAATGAAGTCTCATGATTATGCCTTGGTCATGGGAAGCTGGCGACAAAACTCACAAGGTCAGGTCCTACCTCCGTCCTGGCATCGACGGGGTGCGACACTCTGATTAACCACTAACACTCGATCCCAATCCGTTGCCCCTCCGAGCACCGGGCATCGAATCGAGCGGTAAAACTCCAAACCAAACAGCGAAACCCCCACTAGGGAACTTCTAAGCTCAAAACCTACTAAAACAGCGGCCTCCATGTACAGTCGACTATCCATACGAAACCTATCGGGTCGAAAAGAAAATATGCAACGAAACAGCGAGACGGACCTGTCCAAAAGGTTGCCTAGGTTTTCCAAGCGCACTCGAGGGAACACGCGCTCACCCACCCGCAGGACAACCTAACCGACCCTCTTGTGCGGAACACAGGAACTCGACCCAGAGCTACCGGGCATCACCCAGCGTCAAAAGCTAAACCCCCCAAAAAAAAAGTCGCCACTTACGCGCACTTGTGCAAAGCGAGACACGGCCTCTCTAACCAAAATCGAGCCCAAACGAACAAGATTTACTAGCCCTGGGGTCTCATTTTTCAATCCAAAGGAGAACCCCAAGACCCCCATCACGTCGATCTCTACAACCATCGCAGTGTCTACGGTAAAAAGCCGAACTATGGGTAACAACCGCAAGGGGAAGAGTCCCGTTCCCACCCCTACCTTATCCAAGATGCAAAACGAATCGGCCGACTAGCCGCCGTAGTCTAACACCCGAAGACCCAGAAGGTACAAATTTAGACAAAAGGCTAGCCAGTTACTCACGACCGACCAAGCGGCCGACACACTAACAAACGCCGGTGGGTTACACTACTACCCGCCACCGTTACTAACGATGACCAGAACATCGGCGGGGAAAAGGGGTTCGGGTAAACGAGAGCGGCGCAACGATCTGTGGTACTAACAGCCGCAGCAAGTGCACAAACACCGTCAGCAGACCCACCGTGTCCTGTGCTGGTTGCCTAATCCATTGATTCATAGCAACCATCAAGACCCCGGTGGTAGCCGGCCTCGACCCCAACCTCCAAATTAACCCGACAACACTAGCACAACACCCGAGCTACAATCGAAAAACCAAACTGACAATCCCGCCCTCTCGCATCTCTACGCATCTATACCCTGATCATTTCATTGGTTAGTAGCTAGTGATGATGTACCCCGTGGATGTTGGACAGCGTCTACTGTGGTTAAAGTTGTTTTTCTCTGATACCATCTTAATCTGTCACGCCCGGGAGTTTTCACGCGCGGAAGGGTAGCCACCGATGCTCCCAAAATTTTCATATATATATTTTTTTTGAAACCAATCCCCCCGGTGCGTGCCCAGACCCGCCGCATATACAAATTCACTCTGCAAAGGGCAGAGTCTCCTTTATTATGCACGGCGTCCTGATTACAAAGTTCACATAAACATGCCTTTAACCACACTAGACCGATTGCCAATTACATACAACCATTCTCAACCACATACAATCAATTTCACAAGTAATAAAGAGGCCGACCATTTTCGAAAGGATAAAACCACAGGGTTTTGAAAGCGATGCCCACTAGACATCAGGTTATAATAAACTATTTTCGAAACCACATAAATCCACAAAATTGAAAGCGGTGCCCACACGGCACCCATATTTTTAAAACAGTTTTCACAACAGTTTTCTGTTCCTCGTTTGTAGTTTGAAAGCGGCCAAGCCAAGAAAATAGGGCAAAACACCCATCAAAAGAGTTATCGAATAGCCCAACATCCACATCGATCCCACGGGGGTATCGCGATCCACAACTAGCTACAATGCGTAATGAAATGAACAAAGGAGGTAAAGAAAACAATATCTGTAGCCTCTAAGGGCCAGAAGATCGCTCACGCGGCCTCACCAACGCCCTAGCACTCGCCCCTGGACGAACCTGTCACGGAGTGGGAAGTCAGTGACCAGAAATAATAATAATAAAAGCAATAGGGCTAAAGTAAGGCAGACCACGGTAAAAACCAAAGCAACCACCCTCCTCAACGTGCAACAACAGTGAAGAAACCCTGTGCAAACCAAACCGGGCACCTCCCCGGCAACCACACCGAGCACCTGCCTCGGAAACCCTGCCGAGCACCTGCCTCGGCCGCCAAGCACCCGCCTCGGCATCACCGCTCACACCCCCACCACGGGGGCCCCCATTACGTCACCATCACGTGGGGTACCGGGTCAACGTACCACTTTTCCGGAAAAGCACACCCTCGCGGTGGCCAAAACGCCGGTGTGCGTGTAGCAATCTCGAGCTCGACCGAGCACCAACCTCGGCCAACCAGACCGAGCACCAACCTCGGTGTAAACCAGACCGAGCACCTGCCTCGGCCATCTCCAGAACATGATGTATCGTCGAGCACAGCGACCCTAGTCGCCATAAATGTAGTGATAATAAAAACATAAGCATAAACGGGGGTTAGCAACATTTCAACGTGTCAAACCTTTGCTCTTACCAATTGCCCTCGTTTCCGACTTAAGAACTGTCGGGAGAGGAACCACCTTTCGACGTCCGACTGGTCACACCGATCACGTCCTCATCGCTAGCATGCTCCAAACACCCTACTGTTGTTCGGAGAGGCGAACTGCCGTCCAGTCTCCCACCGCGACGTTCATTAAACTGGAGGTCCACGTCACCCTTACAAGATTTAAATAACACTAACGGAAACATGCACAAAGAGTTCTAAGGGGTACCCACTGAAACGCGAAGGAGAAGGTGTGCGGAACTCCCGCTAAAAACACTCCACCCTGTGCCCGAAAAAGCTAGAGTAAGTAATAATGTGAAAAAAACATCATCGTGGTCAAAACACTGAAAATGGGGCGAAACGGGCCACAAACAGAGCTTCTGGACTCTTTTCTGAAGTCTGGTGCACGGGTCCAGGCGTGGA
>CM055069.1:17830011-17884068 GCA_029204045.2 Tillandsia leiboldiana
GGCGCCGAAAACATACTTTCGGCGACTAGGAAATGTACTTCGGACGGCCCGAATCCTCAGAAAACACAAAAAAAAAGTCTTTCGATAGAATTTCACGTTGAATTTGTTTGTGTCGCGTTCCGTTTTTGCATGCAAACGTCTCCGACACTCGAAAAAATGTCGAAACACTACTGATCATATGGCCAAGAAACAAGGTCTGTTGGCATTAAGGATCCATAATTTCTAAATAGGTACTATCAAACAACTACAGGGGGGTGAGTAGGTGTAATACTCAAAACCCAATCTCAGTGCAAAATAAAAACCAATGCGGAAATAAAAACAAGCACACCGAGATTATGTGGAAACTCCAATCCAGGAGAAAAACCACGGGACCAACACGCAATAACAATCCACTAAGAAGAAGAATAACAAGGTGATTACCGACTCCACGACTCCAACCCCTTCTTCAACTTCTTCGGATCTTGCGCTCACGATTGACTGCCTGTCCACTACACACGTTCGGATCCAACACCACCACTCGAATCCACGAGCACACGTTGCGAATCCACGAAACGCCTTCAACACAATCGAATCCACGATGCACAGCAACTCCTCGAATCCACGACGCAAACTTATAAAGCTTCGATGGTGATCCTTTGCTTAGATTATCATGAAGAACCATGATGGAATCTCTAAGCAAAGATTAGATCAATTCGACAAAAGTATGTCTTGAAGAACCGTCGAATTGACCTAAAAGAGGCTAAACGAAGAACAAAAAAACCTAGCCTCTAGGGTTGCTCTCAAGTGT
Source organism: Tillandsia leiboldiana (assembly GCA_029204045.2). Classification (NCBI taxonomy): domain Eukaryota; kingdom Viridiplantae; phylum Streptophyta; class Magnoliopsida; order Poales; family Bromeliaceae; genus Tillandsia; species Tillandsia leiboldiana. The sequence goes on from CM055069.1 coordinate 17,830,799, forward strand.
TTTCTCAATTAGTCGGTAGTTCTTGAGGAACCCTAAGTGTCTATTTAAGGTTAGAAACCTTTGGAAAGAGATAGAATCAAACGAACTTAACAGATTTTTCCCGCACGACGGTCCGGACTGGATTTGGCTTATCCGGACTGTCGTCTTTTTTCAGAATTTTCCTGAAAAAACATTCGGGTTCCGGACTGGAATTTTCGATCCGGACTGTTCATGTGATTTCATCAAACCCATAGTTCGGGGTCCGGATGAAACAGGGGAGGTCCGGACTGGAATTCCGCATGAACTAAACCCCTTCGGGTCCGGACTGGAATGCCTGATCCGATCCTGAACATGTCCCATGTCCAGTTTTTAATTTTATGCAATTAAAATTCATCCAAGTGTTTCTACACTATAAGAAAGTATTCGGATCACCAAAATTATTTAGTTAAACATACCTGATCCTTTTGAATACTTCTTCTTGAGATTGATGTAATTGATCCACAATTCTTCAACTTCAATCTTCAAGACTCAAAACACTGAGTGTCAACTTGAGCTCTTGTTGAATCTTCTCTAAGTCTTCGATTGCTGATTGACAATTTGATCACTTCAAGACTCCGACTCAACTCACGAATATGCCAAACAAAAAGCCGTAACAATCTCCCCCTTTGGCAATTTCGTGACAAAACCCAAAAATACATAAAACGCTCAAGACACTCATCTTAACCAAAAAATCGAAACTCAATGTCATCACCAAAACATTGACTTTCTTTGCGTGAAAGATCCAATAAACAAAATTACATTTGAACCAGTCTTAGAACAAACTCTAGACTTAGGACTTGGAGTCTTAAGTGATGTAGATCCTGCAAAACAAAACTCCAAACAAATCAAAAGTCGTTGTCAGAAATTAAAATTAAGTATAAATCCTACATTTGATTCGTCCTTTTGGTTCTTTTTATTTTTCGGCTCCCTTTTTTTTCATCTCCCCCTATCTCGATGATCTCATCTCCGTCTCCCCCTATCTCGATGATCTCATCTCCGTCCTTTCTCTTCTCCCCCTTTTTGTCACAAATTGTCAAACAGCGAACATACTAGACAAAAGAAATCACTAACAACATTAGTTTATAGAGAAAGAGAGATAAAAGCTCAGTTCCGGTATATAACAAAAACGCAGATTGCGTACCGTACTCGAAAGCAAAAATCAATAATTTCTTGAAACAAATCTAGATTTTGAAATATTTGAATTACCGATTTGCGTGCAATCAAGAAAATCAATTTAAGTGCTTTGAAAATTATGGATCACACAGATGCCATTCAATCCAATTAATTTACAAAAATTAAAAGATTTACTCCGAAATCATGAAAAACAAAGATAAAACATTATAAACCGTTTTTCATCATTTATGCTCAAACACAAGTCATCAAAAATAATCTAGAGATCCAAACTCTATCAAGATGTAACGGATTTACAAAGATGACTTACGAGATTTCCAAATGACATCAATTTGATTTCTACCCTTTCAAATTTGAGATAAACACTAAAATACCTAAGGGTGGCTCTTTGAGCATCTTTCAACTATCCCACTTATACCAACCAGGAGATTGTTCAAAATTTAAGAATTTGAATATGAATCTCCGAATGCTTCAACTAAAAAATTTCAAAAAATATTTTTCATGCATCCAAAACATGTGGTAGCTTCACACACTACCGGACGACCGGGGTGGCAGCTCTTTCCAACATGTGGTGGTAGTTTTCACACTCCTTTCGGATGTAACTCTTTTCCACATCTTTTTCAACTCTTTTATTTACCCTTGAAAAATGCAATCTCTTTGTGAAAGAATTAAATCCCAAATTTAGTCTATGGTTGTTTCATGTTCATCACAATGAATTCACACAACCGAGATAGGTTAAGCACCTTAAGATCACACATTATTAGTAAAATTTGATGAATATAAATTCAAAAACTCCTGTAATGGAATATCTTCAAAGATTATGATTAGGGAGTAAAGCTGATAATTAATTGTGAAATTAATTAGGAGTGAATGAAAGTAACCCTTTTCAAATTCAATGCACTTCGTTCGTTAAAACCCTTTTGTTTGAAAACAAAACATAAATAAAAACGAAAAGCATTGAAATCATGTAATGCAAAGATCAAGAAAAAATGAAGGGAAAACCAATCAAAGCATTACATACAGTCAAAAGCTATTAGAACTTGAGACAAGGAAAGATATCACCTTTCCGAATCCAAAACCGTCGGATTTGGGTTGCCTTTGATTCATTGTGGTCGTGAGTTGATAGCTGTCACGCCCCGGGTGTAAACCAGAACCAAGGCCCGTCTACAGATCCGCCGTGCACACGAAATTTTTCCGCGTACACGAAGCGCTGGTAACCTGCTCAGATATAAGAGATATAAAGAAAGAGCAATAAAAACAGAGCTGAACTAAAACTACTACATCTCAGACTAAAGCTGGAAGTAAATATATAACATCAGGAAATAATAGTTACAAGTGTCTCTCCCAGCTCACAAAATGATACACAACAGCTGGCTAAGCCAGACCCAAGAAATAAAAGTACATCGTCTGAGATAAAAGGGATACAAGTCCAGCTAACTCACTGTCGGGCCGACCGTCTATCTACTCAGCTGTCCTCTCTCCTCGATCCGCCGTTGTACGTCCAGCAGCACCCGCAGAAGACTCTGCAAAATAAATGAGAAGAAAAGAGGAAAAGAAGAATGGGGGTGAGAACTACTACCAAACCAGTAGCCTCCCCTAGTGGTAAAGCCTCAAACTCCAACGTGCCCACTAGGTCTACCAGAAGCAAAAAGGGAAAGAAGAGTGGTAAGTAATAAAGACTGCTGAAAAAAGAAACTAACACTACTATGCCTCTAAATGCATCAGTAACCAAACTGTCCCGGTAACCCAATCTATCCACCAGTATAAACTGGTACTGCCTGCTATCACTCTCATCATCGGGCAAATAAAGCTGCGTCGATGTGATAGCAAAACTCAATGACTGTCTAACCCCCACGCTCTAGAGGGAATCCCCAATGCTCTAGAGGGGAACTCTACCTGACCCCGACACTCCGGAGGGGAACTCGAGGGGAGCGACCAACACGAGGAAAGCATCACCGGGCATATAAAGCCGCGCCGGTGTGATAACAAACTCAATCACTGTCTGACCCCCACGCTCTAGAGGGGAACTCCCCAACGCTCTAGAGGGGAACTCGATATCTCACTATAGCAGGACTGGATCACGTCTCCTTATCAAAGTGCGAAAACCCATCCATTAAAGGGAAACCCGATCCCCAATCTGATGCATAAGTAACCATCCGGTCAACCGCCTAATATCCGCGGTCGCAGCGATACCCACTGTCAACAATCAAGCCCAACAACCGACACCCGGTCAACCGCCCAATATCTGCGGTCACCGAAATAACCCACAATCACAATCATGTCCCACATCCGACATCCGGTCAACCGCCTACTATTCGCGGTAGCCGCAATAACCCCCAATCCAAAAATCAAATACCACCTATTCACGACCCCAAGGTCCCGGCTACACTATCCGTACCCCTGCTCAAACCCGAGCAACAAGAACCACCTGACTAAGGAATAAGGAGAAAGAAAGCAAAACATGGTTTCTCCTAAGTCAAGTTCCAATAATATAGTGTAGCAACAAATAGTGGCCTATCTAGATAACCATACAAGCATGCATATGTCCTTGTGAGAGATAAAGAAAGTATGACAAATAGTGGTTCCACATGTGTATCAATTAATAGCTCCGCATGGATATAACCATCATGCTAAAATCATTATCCAACCACACATGTCTATAGTCCACAAATTATCCTCACATAAATCATCCACCTATGCATGTCCAAAAGATCCTCAAGTGGTACCCTCCCACAAGACGTTTCATATTATCCCAATATGATAGTAAATTCCACATGCAAGGTTAAGTGCTAATATTATCTCCATGTAAACATGTATAAGTCCCAACCACTATCAGATTCCCACAATAGCATTTTCCAAAAGATAGGCTCACAATTATTTTAGTTTAAGCATGCATGTCCATTAGGTGATCATTCAATATGTCCAATATGGAGATTCTCTCTAATACACATAGTGAGCAAGTCAGAAATTAAGGTATGCAGCAACCACCCACCTCGATCGCGAAGCACGGATCCAAATACGCTAACACTCCAAGGAAACCTCGGTGCACCGCAAAACTGCAACATATAATCCACACGAGGCACAATTAATTCACAATTCCTCAATTCACCGTTGTCCACAAAACCAGTCAAGGCTAAATTTCACCTGTAAGAAGACCTTAGAAAATTCCAGAAAAATAACCGTTACGATCCTCGCGGCGAGCCGATCAAAACGAGTACAAGCACGTCCAAATCCGACACCTGTAGGCCAAGAAACAAATTGAGCACCGCCGCGAGCTAAAATTCCTCACAACAAATATTCTGCGGCAAACAGTCCAGAAGATGCATAAATCTCACCTCTGTACAGTCCTCCAAAAATTCTAGAAAAATCACGGTTGCATTCCTCGCGTCGAGTAGATGAAAATTGAGTATTCACACATCTAAATCCGATAGTCAAAGGCCAAGATATAAATTCGACAAGCCCGTGCTGTCCAAAAAGCCACCAAAGAAAATGGGGTAAAAAGGTGCCTCGGGAACCATGCCAAAAACACAAAAATGAGCAACACGATCAACACGAAAATCGAAGGCCTACCTCTCAAGAACTTGCTGCTAGAAAATCGTCCAAAAATTCCAACCGGGTGATCCAGGGTGCCTCGCGCACTGAAAAGCGATGAAAGGAACCAAAACCAAAGAAGCGTCGAAGTGCGCCGCGTCGCAGAAAACGCCGATGTAGCAACCTCCAAAAATCCTAGAACTCCACCAAAGGGTGGAGGAGAGAGAGAGAAAGAACTTCTCTGAAGGAAGCCCAGAGAGAAGAAGCCCATAAAAGGAGAAAAAGCAACCAAGGGGGCCTATTTATAGCCCAAGTCCACTTCACATGCGGATACGGATTCGGGCGCTGGATTCGGGCGCCCGAATCCGGCCCAAGCCCGCACAGTACGCGCCCGAATCCTTCTCGGCGTGCCACGTCACCCATATCCGCACCCCGCGTGCCCGGAGGATGCGCGCCCCGCCAATCGCGGCGCGCCGCGTGGCGACGCTGTCCACGGCGGGGACCGTGGGCCGCGATTCACGCCGGGCCCGCCGGGTCACTGCGTCCGCCAATGAGCGGGCCGCGATTCACGCCGGACCCGCCCTCTCGCATCTCTACGCATCTATACCCTGATCATTTCATTGGTTAGTAGCTAGTGATGATGTACCCCGTGGATGTTGGACAGCGTCTACTGTGGTTAAAGTTGTTTTTCTCTGATACCATCTTAATCTGTCACGCCCCGGGAGTTTTTACGCGCGGAAGGGTAGCCACCGATGCTCCCAAAATTTTTCATATATATTTTTTTTTTGAAACCAATCTCCCCCGGTGCGTGCCCAAACCCGCCGCATATACAAATTCACTCTGCAAACGGGCAGAGTCTCCTTTATATATGCACGGCGTCCTGATTACAAAGTTCACATAAAACTGCCTTTAACCACACTAGACCGATTGCCAATTACATACAACCATTCTCAACCACATACAATCAATTTCCACAAGTAATAAAGAGGCCGACCATTTTCGAAAGGATAAAACCACAGGGTTTTGAAAGCGATGCCCACTCGACATCAGGTTTTAATAAAACTATTTTCGAAACCACATAAATCCACAAAATTTGAAAGCCGTGCCCACACGGCACCCATATTTTTAAAACAGTTTTCATAATAGTTTCCTTGTTCCTTGTTTGTAGTTTGAAAGCGGCCAAGCCAAGAAATAAGGGCAAAACACCCATCCAAAAGAGTTATCGAATAGCCCAACATCCACATCGATCCCACGGGGGTATCGCGATCCACAACTATCTACAATACGTAATGAAATGAACAAAGGAGGTAAAGAAAACAATATCTGTGGCCTCTAAGGGCCAGAAGATCACTCACGCGGCCTCACCAACGCCCTAGCACTCGCCCCTGGACGAACCTGTCACGGAGTGGGAAGTCAGTGACCAGAAATAATAATAATAAAAGCAATAAGGGCTAAAGTAAGGCAGACCACGGTAAAAACCAAAGCAACCACCCTCCTCAACGTGCAACCAACAGTGAAGAACCCTGTGCAAACCAAACCGGGCACCTCCCCCGGCAACCACACCGAGCACCTGCCTCGGAAACCCCTGCCGAGCACCTGCCTCGGCCGCCAAGCACCCGCCTCGGCATCACCGCTCACACCCCCCACCCACGGGGGCCCCCATTACGTCACCATCACGTGGGTACACGGGTCAACGTACCACTTTTCCGGAAAAGCACACCCTCGCGGTGGCCAAACCGCCGGTGTGCGTGTAGCAATCTCGAGCCTCGACCGAGCACCAACCTCGGCCAACCAGACCGAGCACCAACCTCGGTAAACCAGACCGAGCACCTGCCTCGGCCATCTCCCAGAACATGATGTATCGTCGAGCACAGCGACCCTTAGTCGCCATAAACGTAGTGATAATAAAAACATAAGCATAAACGGGGGTTAGCAACATTTCAACGTGTCAAACCTTTGCTCTTACCAATTGCCCTCGTTTCCCGACTTAAGAACTGTCGGGAGAGGAACCCACCTTTCGACGTCCGACTGGTCACACCGATCACCGTCCTCATCGCTAGCATGCTCCAAACAACCCTACTGTTGTTCGGAGAGGGGAACTGCCCGTCCAGTCTCCCACCGCGACGTTCATTAAACCGGAGGTCCACGTCACCCCTTACAAGATTTAAATAACACTAACGAAAACATGCACAAAGAGGTTCTAAGGGGTACCCACCTGAAACGCGAAGGAGAATGTGTGCGGAACTCCCGCTAAAAACACTCCCACCCTGTGCCTGAAAAAGCTACAGTAAGTAATAATGTTAAAAACATCGTCGTGGTCAAAAACACTGAAAAACGGGGCGAAACGGGCCACAAACGGAGATTCTGGACTCTTTTTCTGAAGTCTAGTGCACGGGTCCAGGCGTGGACCGGGTCCACGACGCAGAGGAGGCGGCGGCGTAGATCGGGCTCACCCCAAGAGCGTGCACCAGGAGGAAATGGGCCGGGCCGGTGCACGGGTTGAGAGCGCACCGGGCTCACGCGTCCCAGGTCGCGGCGGCAGCGCCGGGTGCACGCCTATGCGTGGACCGCGCTTGCAGGCCGGGTTGGCGCGCGCGCCCGTGCGCCGGGTCCGCACATTCGGGCTGCGGGCACGTGCACCGGGTGCACGCCAGCCCGGTGGACCGCGCGGTGCGGAGGCGGGTTGGCGCACGCGCCCGTGCGCCGGGTCCGCGCCTTCGGGCCGCGGACACGTGCGCCGGGTGCACGCCGGTCCGGTGGACCGCGTGAGGGCCAGCCGTACGGGATGAACAGTATGTCCCCGTTTTCGCCCTTCGCGGCTCCGGTTGCGACCACGCGACCACGGCGACGACCCCGAGAACACGATAACGGCGACGGCAGCCTCCCGTTTGACAACGGCGGCGGCGGCTTCCCGTTATCAACCTCGCATCGCACGCTACAACGACAAGAAAACCCCACAACGGAAAAACCCGAAAATATGAACCACTCACCTTGATTCGTTGGAGAAGGAGTAAGAAAAATAATCGTCCCTTCCTCGCCTCCTTGCTCGATCAAAACCGCGGAAGGGAGCCGTTCTCCTTCCCTCTCCGTGTCTCTCCGCCTAGATCCCTACGCTGCCTTCTTGGAAAGAGAGAAAAATGTGAAATAGGGTTTTGGGGTTTTTTTCCCCGCACCCCCCGGTCGGCTTCAACGATACGAAGAGAAATTAAAATTAAACCCAGTCAACAAACCTAGCAATTTGAAAATTGAACGAGGGGTCCAGATCACCTCGGAAAACGTGCCGATCGCCGGCACGCATTCCGATGCACCCAAGCTGATAGCAAACTTCAAAAATTATTTCTGGGAGATCCCGGGGTCGGAATTCAAATCCGATCGCGCCACCGTTCACCGTTTTGCGAGCTCTACCACCTAAAAATATCCACAAACCCTGACGTTCAGCCCAGAAATTCTCGAACTTCAACCCCCCCCCCCCCCCCCCCCCCCCCCGTTACAACTGAAAGGATTCAATTAGGACCCAAAACGGAAAACCGAAAGGTCGAGGTGCTACGAAAAAAATAAAATAACCCACTGACATAAATAAGATAAAAAGTCCGATTGCAGAAGGATCCCGTCCGATCACCTCGAAAAGTGTGCCGACCACTTAGCACGGATTCTGGTGCACCACTCAAAGGCAAACGCTTTGACCCCCCATTCCGGGAGATCCGTAAATCGGAATTCGAATCCGTTCACTTTGCCGTTCTCCGTTTTCCGAGCTCAGACGCAGAAAAATACCCGCGGTCCAGGCCGGTCCGTTGCATAAAACACAGTGAAAAGCTTCCCTAACAACTCCGTCACAAAAAGAGGGTATTCAAAAGCATTGGAATGCCAGGACTCTACATCACTCACCTCTTAAAACAAGTTTCGTCCTTGAAACTTAACCCTGGTCCGCAACGAATAAAACTGGGTAGCACTCCTCCATCTTTGACTCCCATTCCCAAGTCGCTTCATGTTCTTCTTGGTTGCTCCACAGCACCTTCCCATAGGGGATCGTCCAGTTATGCAATCCTTTTTGTCCTCTCGTGCTAAGATCCGCACCGGTGTTCCGTCGAAGCTCAGGTCCTCCCTAAGCTCAAAAGTAGTGACCACCCATCACCCAAAATCAAGTACGCAGGTTCAGAGCACATCTTCGAGAATCCGGTTCACTCACCCGGGCTGCCCGTCGGTCTGGGGCTGAAACGCCGTGCTGAAGTGTGGTTTAGTCTCTAGAGCTCGTTGCAGACTTGCCAAAGGTTCAACACCAGCCGAGTGTCTCTAGTCCACCAAAATTTCTGCTTGCGGTCCTCGTACATCTTCGTGTCGCCTGGATGCGCCGAGAAGGAAGCGCCGTGCGCCTCTGACAGTAACTCTTTCTTCAACACTGGCAACTCGGGCACGCAAGTCCGCCCTCGGAAACGTATAGCATCGTTCGCACTCGCCGAAAAGTCGCTTGCGTGGTCCGGGGGGTCTTGTCTCGAATAAGCTGTATCCGCCCGCCTGTTTTTTGACCTTCCAGGATTTCTCTAATAGGGTTGGCTCGACCATCAAGGACAAGAGTCGCGCGACCGTACTGGTCCTACTGAGTAATCGCGCTTATCAGTTTCTCCTCGATTTGACCCTTCCCGCTCAAGACATCCGTTACTACGCTTGCTTTTCCGAGGTGATACAGGATGGACAAATCGAGTCCTTCACCAACTCCAACCAACGCCTCTGCCACAAAGACAACTCTTTCAATGTGAACCAAACTTAGGGCTCTGGCGATCCGAAACCACCTCACGATGAACTCCAAAAGGTGGTGTCTCCAACGCTTTAAAACGAAGATGACTGCTGCGAGTTCCGAATCGTGTGTCGGGCAGTTCCGCTTACATTTCCTGCGATTCCCGTTGCTGACACAATGTGCCCCAAAAAGCCCACTTCGTGAAGTCAAAACTCACATTTCTTAAACTTAGCTAACAGCCTCTGGTCCCTGAGATTCCAGAGAATAATCCGCAAGTGCTCCTCGCAGTTGATTGAAGAGGTCATCAATTCTGGGCTTGTTCTTCACTGTAACCTTGTTCATCTCCCTGTAGTCGATGTGCAGACGTAAGCTTCCGTCCTTCTTTCGCACGAAGAGAACGGGTGCACCCCCAACGCGACACCCTCGGCCTGATGAACTCCTTGTCTAGAATGCCTCCTAGTTGCGCCTTGAGTTCCCTCAATTCCGCAAAAGTCATTCAGCAAGGCACCTATGTGATAGGTTGCGAGCTTGGTAGAAGCTTGAAGGGAAGGACGACCCCTCGCTCGGGGGTATCCCCGGCAGTTCAGTCGGGAAGATGTTGGAAGCAATCCTTACAACCGGGGTGTCTCTGAGCGATGCAAAGGGTCGGGTCGCTAGGCCCACAGAAACCAGGTAACTACACCTCCGCCTGATGCCTCGTAAACCAAACCATGCCCGGCACCACGTCGCATTCCTGTTTCCCGACTTGGAGTTCCCCTTCACGACACCACCGGTCCGCAGGCCACCTCTGCCGGCGCTGAGCAGTCAGCAACAAAAGTCTCGTGATGTGTCGAGGTACCCCAGTCATACCTCGCAACCCGCACCGAAGAGCCCCTAAAAGTCCAACACAACTAACCCGACAACAAAGGAAAGACCACACTAACACCCTCACGAGGCTCCAAGAGGTGCCAGTTAAACAGGCTGGGTTACTAACTACCAGAAAATCTCCCCTGAGAGCAGCGAACTCACCCGTCACCAACACGGACCGCTCCCGCCCATCACCAACACGGGCCACCTCTACCCGTCACCAACACGAGTCACAAGCTCGGAGCATATCCACCGTCCCGGATTACCCGCTCCGACGGTCCGTCCGACCGGGGCGACGGTCAAAACTAAAGTTAGGCTTCAGCTCTAAGGCCTACCACCAGGTCTACCCCACAGAAAGGGCTGCGTACAAGGCATCCTAGCCGAAAGTGATCAGTGCCAAAGCTCCAAGCAGTCGACAGATCCCCATCACCCACACCTGCCTCACAAGATCAACGACCCAAGATGCTCACAATGAAGTCTCATGATTATGCCTTGGTCATGGGAAGCTGGCGACAAAACTCACAAGGTCAGGTCCTACCTCCGTCCTGGCATCGACGGGGTGCGACACTCTGATTAACCACTAACACTCGATCCCAATCCGTTGCCCCTCCGAGCACCGGGCATCGAATCGAGCGGTAAAACTCCAAACCAAACAGCGAAACCCCCACTAGGGAACTTCTAAGCTCAAAACCTACTAAAACAGCGGCCTCCATGTACAGTCGACTATCCATACGAAACCTATCGGGTCGAAAAGAAAATATGCAACGAAACAGCGAGACGGACCTGTCCAAAAAGGTTGCCTAGGTTTTCCAAGCGCACTCGAGGGAACACGCGCTCACCCACCCGCAGGACAACCTAACCGACCCTCTTGTGCGGAACACAGGAACTCGACCCAGAGCTACCGGGCATCACCCAGCGTCAAAAGCTAAACCCCCCCAAAAAAAAAGTCGCCACTTACGCGCACTTGTGCAAAGCGAGACACGGCCTCTCTAACCAAAATCGAGCCCAAACGAACAAGATTTACTAGCCCTGGGGGTCTCATTTTTCAATCCAAAGGAGAACCCCAAGACCCCCATCACGTCGATCTCTACAACCATCGCAGTGTCTACGGTAAAAAGCCGAACTATGGGTAACAACCGCAAGGGGAAGAGTCCCCGTTCCCACCCCTACCTTATCCAAGATGCAAAACGAATCGGCCGACTAGCCGCCGTAGTCTAACACCCGAAGACCCAGAAGGTACAAATTTAGACAAAAGGCTAGCCAGTTACTCACGACCGACCAAGCGGCCGACACACTAACAAACGCCGGTGGGTTACACTACTACCCGCCACCGTTACTAACGATGACCAGAACATCGGCGGAGGAAAAGGGGTTCGGGTAAACGAGAGCCGGCGCAACGATCTGTGGTACTAACAGCCGCAGCAAGTGCACAAACACCGTCAGCAGACCCACCGTGTCCTGTGCTGGTTGCCTAATCCATTGATTCATAGCAACCATCAAGACCCCGGTGGTAGCCGGCCTCGACCCCAACCTCCAAATTAACCCGACAACACTAGCACAACACCCGAGCTACAATCGAAAAACCAAACTTGACAATCCCGCCCTCTCGCATCTCTACGCATCTATACCCTGATCATTTCATTGGTTAGTAGCTAGTGATGATGTACCCCGTGGATGTTGGACAGCGTCTACTGTGGTTAAAGTTGTTTTTCTCTGATACCATCTTAATCTGTCACGCCCCGGGAGTTTTCACGCGCGGAAGGGTAGCCACCGATGCTCCCAAAATTTTTCATATATATATTTTTTTTGAAACCAATCTCCCCCGGTGCGTGCCCAGACCCGCCGCATATACAAATTCACTCTGCAAACGGGCAGAGTCTCCTTTATATATGCACGGCGTCCTGATTACAAAGTTCACATAAACATGCCTTTAACCACACTAGACCGATTGCCAATTACATACAACCATTCTCAACCACATACAATCAATTTTCACAAGTAATAAAGAGGCCGACCATTTTCGAAAGGATAAAACCACAGGGTTTTGAAAGCGATGCCCACTAGACATCAGGTTATAATAAAACTATTTTCGAAACCACATAAATCCACAAAATTTGAAAGCGGTGCCCACACGGCACCCATATTTTTAAAACAGTTTTCACAACAGTTTTCTTGTTCCTCGTTTGTAGTTTGAAAGCGGCCAAGCCAAGAAATAAGGGCAAAACACCCATCCAAAAGAGTTATCGAATAGCCCAACATCCACATCGATCCCACGGGGGTATCGCGATCCACAACTAGCTACAATGCGTAATGAAATGAACAAAGGAGGTAAAGAAAACAATATCTGTAGCCTCTAAGGGCCAGAAGATCGCTCACGCGGCCTCACCAACGCCCTAGCACTCGCCCCTGGACGAACCTGTCACGGAGTGGGAAGTCAGTGACCAGAAATAATAATAATAAAAGCAATAAGGGCTAAAGTAAGGCAGACCACGGTAAAAACCAAAGCAACCACCCTCCTCAACGTGCAACCAACAGTGAAGAACCCTGTGCAAACCAAACCGGGCACCTCCCCCGGCAACCACACCGAGCACCTGCCTCGGAAACCCCTGCCGAGCACCTGCCTCGGCCGCCAAGCACCCGCCTCGGCATCACCGCTCACACCCCCCACCCACGGGGGCCCCCATTACGTCACCATCACGTGGGGTACACGGGTCAACGTACCACTTTTCCGGAAAAGCACACCCTCGCGGTGGCCAAACCGCCGGTGTGCGTGTAGCAATCTCGAGCCTCGACCGAGCACCAACCTCGGCCAACCAGACCGAGCACCAACCTCGGTAAACCAGACCGAGCACCTGCCTCGGCCATCTCCCAGAACATGATGTATCGTCGAGCACAGCGACCCTTAGTCGCCATAAATGTAGTGATAATAAAAACATAAGCATAAACGGGGGTTAGCAACATTTCAACGTGTCAAACCTTTGCTCTTACCAATTGCCCTCGTTTCCCGACTTAAGAACTGTCGGGAGAGGAACCCACCTTTCGACGTCCGACTGGTCACACCGATCACCGTCCTCATCGCTAGCATGCTCCAAACAACCCTACTGTTGTTCGGAGAGGCGAACTGCCCGTCCAGTCTCCCACCGCGACGTTCATTAAACTGGAGGTCCACGTCACCCCTTACAAGATTTAAATAACACTAACGGAAACATGCACAAAGAGGTTCTAAGGGGTACCCACTGAAACGCGAAGGAGAAGGTGTGCGGAACTCCCGCTAAAAACACTCCACCCTGTGCCCGAAAAAGCTAGAGTAAGTAATAATGTGAAAAAACATCATCGTGGTCAAAAACACTGAAAAATGGGGCGAAACGGGCCACAAACAGAGCTTCTGGACTCTTTTTCTGAAGTCTGGTGCACGGGTCCAGGCGTGGACCGGGTCCACGACGCAGAGGAGGCGGCGGCGCAGACCGGGCTCACCCAGAGAGCGTGCACCAGGAGGAAATGGGCCGGGCCGGTGCACGGGTTGAGCGCGCACCGGGCTCACGCGTCCCCGGTCGCGGCGGCAGCGCCGGGTGCACGCCTATGCGTGGACCGCGCTTGCGGGCCGAGCTGGCGCGCACGCCCGTGCATCGGGTCCGCGCTTTCGGGCTGCGGGCACGTGCACCAAGTGCACGCCAGCCCGGTGGACCGCGCGGTGTGGAGGCGGGTTGGCGCACGCGCCCGTGCGCCGGGTCCGCGCCTTCGGGCCGCGAACACGTGCGCCGGGTGCACGCCGGTCCGGTGGACCGCGTGAGGGCCAGCCGTACGGGATGAACAGTATGTCCCCGTTTTCTCCCTTCATGGCTCCGGTTGCGACCCCGCGACCACGACGACTGCGGCGGCGACCCCAAGAACATGATAACGGCGGTGGCAGCCTCCCGTTTGACAACGGCGGCGGCGGCTTCCCGTTATCAACCTCACATCGCACGCGACAACGACAAGAAAATCCCACAACAAAAAAGCCCGAAAATATGAACCACTCACCTTGATTCGTTGGAGAAGGAGTAAGAAAAATAATCGTCCCTTCCTCGCCTCCTTTCTCAATCAAAACCGCGGAAGGGAGCCGTTCTCCTTCCCTCTCCGTGTCTCTCCGCCTGGATCCCTACGCTGCCTTCTTGAAAAGAGAGAAAAATGTGAAATAGGGTTTTGGGGTTTTTTTCCCCGCACCCTCCGGTCGGATTCAACGATACGAAGAGAAATTAAAATTAAACCCAGTCAACAAACCTAGCCATTTGAAAATTGAACGAGGGGTCCAGATCACCTCGGAAAATGTGCTGATCGCCGGCACGCATTACGATGCACCCAAGCTGATAGCAAACTTCAAAATTTATTTCTGGGAGATCCCGGGGTCGGAATTCAAATCCGATCGCGCCACCGTTCACCGTTTTGCGAGCTCTACCACCTAAAAATATCCACAAACCCCGATGTTCAGCCCAGAAATTCTCGAACTTCAACCCCCCGCGTTACAACTGAAAGGATTCAATTAGGACCCAAGACGGAAAACCGAAAGGTCGAGGTGCTACGAAAAAAATAAAATAATCCACTGACATAAATAAGATAAAAAGTCCGATCGCAGAAGGATCCCGTCCGATCACCTCGAAAAGCGTGCCGACCACTTAGCACGGATTCTGGTGCACCACTCAAAGGCAAACGCTTTGACCCCCCATTCCGGGAGATCCGTAAATCGGAATTCGAATCCGTTCGCTTTGCCGTTCTCCGTTTTCCGAGCTTAGACGCAGAAAAATACCTGTGGTCCAGGCCGGTCCATTGCAGAAAACACAGTGAAAAGCTTCCCTAACAACTCCGTCACAAAACGAGGGTATTCAAAAGCATTGGAACGCCAAGACTCTACACCACGTCACCCATATCCGCACCCCGCGCGCCCGGAGCACGCACGCCCGCCAATCGCGGCGCGCCGCGTGGCGACGCGGTCCACTGCGGGGACCGTGGGCCGCGATTCACGCCGGGCCCGCCGGGTCACTGCGCCCGCCAATGAGCGGGGACACGTGGCCCGGTCGGTCCATCGTGCGCCGCGCCCGGCCGCCTGTCGCGCGTGCGTTGACCGGCCAATCACCGCGCGCCACGTGTCTGGGCCAACACTCACTGCGCCCGGTGCACAAACCCGATGCACCCGACGAAACCGAAGCCGCCACGTGTCTCCTGCGCGCCCAATGGGGAGCCGCCACGTTGCACTCCCATCTCCGTACGCCGCGCCAGCCCACGCCAGCGCCTGCGCCTGCCCGCGCCTGCCCACGGCCGCGCCCCTGCCTGCGCCGCTGTGCTCCGCCGCCTGCCCGCCGCCGCCGACGCCGCCCCGGCCGCCGAAACAGTAATATTTGCCTCGATATCCGTGTTTGCACATCCGGGCTCCGAAAAATACAAGTAAATAGCCCATTTTCAACATTTTCGCGCGCTGTGTCCAAATTCGAAGTCCGTTTTGCCAAATTCCTCTTCTAAAATTTGTCAAAGGCATCCGGAAAGGTATTCTTAATCCAAATTTCGCGCTGGGTCCAAACCTGAGATCCGATTCGTGCGCAAACACCTCCAACACACAGTATAGGCCTCCGAATGCTGCTAAACACACGGCGGATGTTCCGTTGATCCAACAGTAATCCTCTTGCGAAAATTCGGGTCCTCATATCCTCCCCCACTAAAAGAAAGTTTCGTTCTCGAAACTGAAGTCATTCCTCAACCCGAAACCTCAACCAAGTAGGGGGTAGATATCCAATCATCCACGACTCAAGCTCCCAAGGCTGTCTAATGTTACGGAATTTGAGTTGGCGTAGTTTCGTGAAAGTCTCAAGTCTTGAAGATTGAAGGTGAAGAAAGTTGGATCATTTAACTCAATCTCAAGAAAGAAGAATTCAAAAGGATCAGGTATGTTTAACCTAAGATTTTGTGTGATCCGAATACTTCTTGTAGTGTAGAAACACTTGGAAGAATCTTTCATTGCATAAAAATCAAAAACTGGACTTGGGACATGTTCAGGATCCGGATCAGGTTGTTCGATCCGGATCCCGAAGGTGGTTTGTTCATACACCAGTTCAATCCGGATCGTAGCCTCTCTTGATCCGGATCCCGAACACTGAGTTTGCCATCTTCCTTGAACGATCCGGATCAGGCTTCGCAATCCGGATCCCGAACGTTGATGTTTGGTGAACTGTATGAACGATCCGGATCAAGCACTTCGATCCGGATCCCAAACCTTCGTTTTTCTGGAATTACCTGACTCGTTACGACGATCCGGATCACAGCTAATCCGATCCGGATCGCCGTCCGTAAAATTTCCAGAAATGTTAGGTTTTTGATTCTTATCTCCTTCCTAGGGTTTCTAACCTATAAATAGACCCTATGATTCATTTCCTAGGGTAAGCCGATAAAAAGGAAAATAGCCGTCATTTTCATATATCATCTTTAACGGCTCTAGATCCACATATAGAGAAGAAAGGAAATCATTAGAGAACACTCTATGTTTCTTCATCTATATTGATTAGTTTGATTCTAGGTTTTCATACTCACATCTTGAGTTGAATCAAACTAATGAATACTTAGATGGTATTTCCGATCTATCTTTGATCTAAGTATTCGGCGGATCATCACCACCCAAAAACAACGATTTACCCCAAAAATCGGCGCGTGGATTCGCGTGTCCTTGTGGATTCAAGGTTCAACCGCTCTCGTGGATTCTGAGCGAGGCACGTTCGTGGATTCGAAGGGTGCTATTGGGTGAAGACCGTGGATTCGGCCGGACGTCGTGGATTCGACGTTGGACGCCGTGGATTCGGCGTTGGGCGCAGATCGTGGATTCGAGAAGCGTCGCGGAGCGAGCGGAGAAGATCCGCTAGGAGCGTATGGAAAAGGTTGAGTCGTAAGTGTGTACGGTAAATCACCTTGTACGTGTTTTAATTCTAGTGGATTTCTGCCGTGTTATCGGTCCCGTGGTTTTTTACTCCGGTGATGGAGTTTTCCACGTAAAAATCTTGCGTATTATTTTTATTTCCGCATTGGGTTTTTATCGCAACGATTTTTTGAGTGTTTATACGTTTACACCTATTCACCCCCCTCTAGGTGTTTTTTCCCCTATTTAGATCCGTATTACATATAACCCAACAAGTGGTATCAGAGCGGGAATAGGGTTGTAAACAATGGTTGAAGGTGGAAACATCAACCGACCCCCGTTCTTCGATGGAACAAATTATGCGTACTGGAAAGTACGGATGAAAGCCTTTTTAATTTCCATCGACGAACGGGTGTGGCAATCAATTGAATTAGGATGGTCTAATCCAACTGAATTTATTGGTGATGTTCGCACCTTAAAACCTAGGTCGAAATGGACCAAGGAAGAGTTAGATTCATCTTCTTACAATGGCAAGGGAATTAATGCTATCTTTAATGCCTTATCTCAAACTGAATTCTCTCGCGTCTCGGCATGTGAGACTGCGAAAGAAATCTGGGATGTTCTTCAGGTTACACATGCGGGAACTAACCTCGTGAAGATTCAGAAACTGCAAATGCTTACGAGCAAGTTTGACTCTATCTTAATGGCAGAAAATGAATCTTTCACGGACTACTATACACGATTGCAAGACATCGTAAACTCATGTGCTAATCTGGGAGAGAAGATTCCAGAATTTAAGATTGTAAGAAAGATCTTAAGAACTCTTCCTGAACGATTTCGCCCAAAGGTTACTGCCATTGAAACTATTAAACACCCGGACGAAATATGTGTAGAAGAATTAGTTGGTTCATTACAAACTTATGAAATGACATTTACTACTAACAATTCTTCTGGAAAGGCATCCACTTCTAAGTCTTCAGGTTATGCGTTGAAAACAACTAAGGAAGAAGACGCGGATACATCCTCCTCAGACGATGACGAGAACCTTTCTATGGAGGAATTTGAGAAGCAGCTCGCTCTCTTGACAAGGAAGTTTCGCCGCAACTTTCGAAGGGGTAATTCAAGTAAATCTCCATTCTTCGAAAAGTCGAACAAAGGCATGGGTACTGCAAGTTACAAGTCAAGAAAGCAAGAGAACTTCTCAAAGGATAAGAAAAGTTCAGAGGGACAACTACAATGCTTCAAATGTCGAGGCTACGGCCACATTGCAACGGAGTGTCCTAACAAGTATCCGGCAAAGAAGAAGGCGATGCAAGTCGTCACTTGGGATGACAACTCAACGTCAAATGAGTCGTCTTCGAGTGATGAAGAAAAGAGCTCCACCGCATTCCACGCGTCCGTATCTTCACCCTTCATGTGCTTTATGGCAAGTACATCCGAGTCGTTGTCCAACTCCACTGTTGAAAAGAATGCAACGGACAACGAATCGGATGATTCGGAAGGTGAAGATTTTGCTCTAACCTATCACAGATCTTTACGGGATTTAAAGAAACCGGCTAAGCAAAACAAGGGGTTGAGAGGGAGATTGCAGGATCTCGAAGAAGAAGTAAAAAGGGTAACTTCTCTCTCGACCGATCTTGAAGTGGAAAGGGATAATCTGATAAAGGCAAATGTTTCCCTTCAAGAGTCCAATGAGCAACTCGAGAAGAACTATATAGATATGGTGAACAAAGCGAACTATTTCTTGAAGCTCTACGGCGAGGCCCGACGGGAAAAATTGGAAATGACAGAGACCATTTGCCAACTCAAGGATGACTTACAGCAATTTTCTTTTGGAAGGAGTAAGTTGGATAAACTTCTTGGTCTTGGTCAAACAAACAAGTCCGGCCTCGGATACAATCGAACTGAAGACAATTTTAGTTCGGTTGGGACAGTCTTTGTGCCTCAGTCGGTATCTCCTCCTCCGACACCGGAAATCATGACAACCAACGACAACAAGCCTACTTCATCCTCTTCTGAATCGTCAAGCACAAAGGTATGTTTTCGTTGTAATTTTGCAGGGCACATTGAAAGAAATTGCAAGATTGGAGCTCAAAGATCAAATCAACCACATCTTGCAACTGCTACCAATAAGTTCACTCCATGGAATTCAAAGAAGGATTTTCCTAAAGAAAAGAACATTGGTAGTACTTCAAACAAGACGATGACAAAAGAAAAAGACCAATCTTGCAAGACGTCTTCATCAAGGAAAACTTCTCAACCATTGCCAACATACTCCAAAACTCAAAAGGTTTGGGTATGCAAAGGTGAAACCCCTCATTGTCTTTAATCGTTCTACGATTAAATCTTGTGTAGTTTATGTAGACTATTTTCTTTTCTTCTTTTTCTTTTGGCCGACCCGTCAACCATCTTTGGGAGGTAAATGGTATATTTTTTTATTGGTTGATGATTTCTCTCGGTATTCTTGGGTAGCATTTTTAAAAGAGAAAGCTGATACTTTTGATTCTTTTCACGAGATTTGCCTTCGTATTATGATTGAAAAGAATGAAAAGATCATTCGTGTTAGAAGTGATAGAGGTGGAGAATTCATTAATTCAAAATTCATTGACTTTTGTACTTCAAACGGTATTAAGCATGAATTCTCTGCACCCTATACACCTCAACAGAATGGTGTTGTCGAGCGCAAGAACAGGGTTGTTCAAGAGATGGCGCGTGTGATGCTTCACAGCCGGAATTTACCGCTACATTTTTGGGCTGAAGCTGTGAACACCGCTGTCTATGTCATTAATCGAGTGTTCTTGCGCCCGGGAACATTAAATACACCATATGAACTATGGTGTGGTAGAAAACCCAACATCAAATATTTTCGCATCTTCGGGAGTCGGTGTTACATTTTACGTGACCGTGAAAATCTTGGAAAGTTTGACTCACGAAGTGACGAAGGGATTTTCTTGGGGTATTCTACTAATAGTAGAGCATATCGAGTATTTAACTTGGAATCTAAGACGATCGTAGAATCCATAAATGTTAAAGTAGATGAAGCTTTTCACTTTGCATCTGAAAAATCTACCCTCGATATTTCTCTAGATGATGATACTCCTGCTGTTGCATCTTCTCATAATAATACTTCCAATATTAATGATGCATCTAATGGTTCTTCAAGTTTATCTAATGTGCAGGAATCATCTCATATATCTCCGAGTACTCCGTTTCAACAAACGCTACGAATCTCCAAGGATCATCCGGAATCGAATATTATTGGAGATCCACAAGAAGGAGTTAGAACTCGGAGGCAGTTGGTTTGTGGATTCGCTTGCTACGTATCTTTAATCGAACCAAAGAACATAGATGAAGCTCTTCAGGATGACTACTGGATTAAAGCAATGCAGGAAGAGCTCCATCAATTTGAGCGAAACAAAGTCTGGGAATTAACGAAGCCTCCAAAGCAACATAATGTGATAGGTACCAAATGGATCTTCAAGAACAAGAAAAATGAGGATGGTACTATCATCAGGAACAAGGCACGATTAGTTGCTCAAAGCTACTCTCAAGTAGAAGGTATAGACTTTGATGAAACATTCGCCCCTGTAGCTAGACTCGAGTCCATTCGTATACTATTTGCTATTGCTTGTCATTTTAAAATCAAATTATTTCAAATGGACGTTAAGAGCGCATTTCTAAATGGGTTTTTAAATGAGGAAGTTTATGTGGCTCAACCGAAAGGTTTTGTAGATCATAAACAACCTAACCATGTTTTTCGTTTGAAAAAGGCTCTTTACGGTCTGAAACAAGCACCGCGAGTATGGTACGAAAGGTTAACAAAGCACCTTTTGGAGAAGGGCTATACTCGAGGGGGAGCTGATAGGACTCTCTTTGTGAAGCATTATCAAAGCAATTTCATTGTAGCACAAATCTATGTCGATGACATTGTATTTGGTGCAACAAGAGATAATGATGCTTCTAAATTCGCGGAGACCATGGAAAGCGAATTTGAGATGTCCATGATGGGCGAATTGACTTATTTCCTTGGATTGCAAATTAAACAAAATGATGAAGGTATTCACTTGAGTCAATCCAAGTATGCAATGGAGTTGGTCAAAAAGTTTGATCTAGAAAATTGTAAAGATTTTCCGACTCCAATGGGAACTAGCCACAAGGGACTTGGAAGTGAATCACATAGTGAGAATGTAGACGAGAAACTGTATAGAAGTATGATTGGAAGTCTACTTTACCTCACGGCTAGTCGCCCGGATATATCCTTTAGTGTTGGGATCTGCGCGAGATATCAATCTGCACCAAAGGAGGTTCACCTGAAAGCGGTGAAAAGGATCATCCGGTATATCAAAGGATCAATTAATTTCGGAATTTGGTATTGTTACGGAATTTGAGTTGGCGTAGTTTCGTGAAAGTTTCAAGTCCTGAAGATTGAAGGTGAAGAAAGTTGGATCATTTAACTCAATCTCAAGAAAGAAGAATTCAAAAGGATCAGGTATGTTTAACTAAAGAATTTGTGTGATCCGAATACTTCTTGTAGTGTAGAAACACTTGGAAGAATCTTTCATTGCATAAAAATCAAAAACTGGACTTGGGACATGTTCAGGATCCGGATCAGGCTGTTCGATCCGGATCCCGAAGGTGGTTCGTTCATACATCGTCGCAATCCGGATCGTAGTCTCTTGATCCGGATCCCGAACGTTGATGTTTGGTGAACTGTATGAACGATCCGGATCGTAGTCACATGATCCGGATCCCGAACCTTCGTTTTTCTGGAATTGGCTGTTTCGTTATGACGATCCGGATCTCAGTTATCACGATCCGGATCGCCGTCCGTAAAATTCCAGAAATGGCAGGTTTTTGATTCTTATCTCCTTCCTAGGGTTTCTAACCTATAAATAGACCCTATGTCTTTCTTTCTAGGGTCAATCCACATAGCCGTCATTTTCATATATCATCTTATACGGCTATAGATCCACATATAGAGAAGAAAGGAAATCATTAGAGAATACTCTATGTTTCTTCATCTATATTGATTAGTTTGATTCTAGGTTTTCATACTCACATCTTGAGTTGAATCAAACTAATGAATACTTAGATGGTATTTCCGATCTATCTTTGATCTAAGTATTCGGCGGATCATCACCACCCAAAAAACAACGATTACCCCAAAATCGGCGCGTGGATTCGCGTGTCCTTGTGGATTCAAGGTTCAATCGCTCTCGTGGATTCGGAGCGAGGCACGTTCGTGGATTCGAAGGGTGCTATTGGGTGAAGACCGTGGATTCGGTCGGACGTCGTGGATTCGACGTTGGACGCCGTGGATTCGGCGTTGGGCGCAGATCGTGGATTCGAGAAGCGTCTGGAGCGAGCGGAGAAGATCCTCTAGGAGCGTATGGAAAAGGTTGAGTCGTAAGTGTGTACGGTAAATCACCTTGTACGTGTTTTAATTCTAGTGGATTTCTGCCGTGTTATCGGTCCCGTGGTTTTTTACTCCGGTGATGGAGTTTTCCACGTAAAATCTTGCGAGTTATTTTCATTTCCGCATTGGGTTTTTTATCGCAACGATTTTTGAGTGTTTATACGTTTACACCTATTCACCCCCCTCTAGGTGTTTCTTCCCCTATTTAGATCCATATTATTTACGACCCAACAAGTGGTTATCGGAGCGGGAATAGGGTTGTGAACAATGGTTGAAGGTGGAAACATCAATCGACCCCCTTTCTTTGATGGAACAAATTATGCGTACTGGAAAGTACGGATGAAAGCCTTTTTATCTTCCATCGACGAAAGGGTGTGGCATTCAATTGAATCAGGATGGACTAATCCAACTGAACTTATCTCTGATGTTCACACCTTAAAACCTAGGTCGAAATGGACCAAGGAAGAGTTTGAGTTATCTTCTTACAATGGCAAGGGAATTAATGCTATTTTTAATGCCTTATCTCAAACTGAATTCTCTCGCGTCTCGGCATGTGAGACTGCGAAAGAAATCTGGGATGTTCTCCAGGTTACACATGAGGGAACTAACCTCGTGAAGATTCAGAAACTGCAGATGCTTACGAGCAAGTTTGACTCTATCTTGATGGCAGAAAATGAATCTTTCACGGACTACTATACACGATTGCAAGACATCGTAAACTCATGTGCTAATCTGGGAGAGAAGATTCCAGAATTTAAGATTGTAAGAAAAATCTTAAGAACTCTTCCTGAACGATTTCGCCCAAAGGTTACTGCCATTGAAACTATTAAACACCCGGACGAAATACGTGTAGAAGAATTAGTTGGTTCATTACAAACTTATGAAATGACTTTTAATACTAACAATTCTTCTGGAAAAGCATCCACTTCTAAGTCTTCAGGTTATGCGTTGAAAACAACTAAGGAAGAAGACGCGGATACATCCTCCTCGGACGATGACGAGAACCTTTCTATGGAGGAATTTGAGAAGCAGCTCGCTCTCTTGACAAGGAATTTTCGCCGCAACTTTCGAAGGGGTAATTCAAGCAAATCTCCATCCTTCGGAAAGTGGAACAAAGGCAAGGGTACTCCAAGTCACAAGTCAAGAAAGCAGGAGAACTTCTCAAAGGATAAGAAAAGTTCAGAAGGACAACTGCAATGCTTCAAATGTCGAGGCTACGGCCACATTGCAACGGAGTGTCCTAACAAGTATCCGGCAAAGAAGAAGGCGATGCAAGTCGTCACTTGGGATGACAACTCAACGTCAAATGAGTCGTCTTCAAGTGATGAAGAAAAGAGCTCCACGGCATTCCACGCGTCCACATCTTCACCATTCATGTGCTTTATGGCAAGTACGTCTGAATCATTGTCCAACTCCACTGTTGAAAAGAATGCAATGGACAATGAATCGGATGATTCGGAAGGTGAAGAGTTTGCTCTAGCCTATCACAGATCTTTACAGGATTTAAAGAAACCGGCTAAGCAAAACAAGGGGTTGAGAGGGAGATTGCAGGATCTCGAAGAAGAAGTAAAAAGGGTAACTTCTCTCTCGACCGATCTTGAAGTGGAAAGGGATAGTTTGATAAAAGCAAATGTTTCCCTTCAAGAGTCCAATGAGCAGCTCGAGAAGAACTATATAGATATGGTGAACAAAGCAAACTACTTCTTGAAGCTCTATGGCGAGGGCCGACAGGAAAGACTGGAAATGACTGAGACCATCTTCCAACTCAAGGATGACTTACAGCGAATTCTCTTCTAGGAAGGAGTAAGTTGGATAAACTCCTTGGTCTTGGTCAAACAAATCGGTTCGGCCTCGGGTACACTCAAACTGGAAACAGTCCAAGTTCGAGTGGGACAGTCTTTGTGCCTCAGTCGGTATCTCCTCCTCCGACATCGGAATTCAAGACAAACAACGACAACAAACCTACCTCATCCTCTTCGGAATCGTCAAGCTCAAAGGTATGTTTTCGTTGTAATTTTGCAGGGCACATCGAAAGAAATTGCGAGATTGGAGCTCAAAGAACAAATCAACCACATCTTGCAATTGCTACCAATAAGCTCACTTCCCGGAATTCAAGGAAGGATTTTTCAAAAGGAAAGAACATTGGTAGCACCTCAAACAAGACGATGACAAAAGAAAAAGATCAATCATACAAGACGTCGTCTTCAAGGAGAATCTCTCAACCTTTACCAACATACTCCAAAACTCAAAGGTTTGGGTATGCAAGGTGAAACCCCTCCTTGTCTTAATCGTTCTACGATTAAATCTTGTATAGTTTAGTGTAGACTATTTTCTTTTCTTCTTTTTCTTTTGGCCCACTCGTCAACCATCTTGGCAGGTAAATGGTACTATCTTTTTTATTGGTTGATGATTTTCTCTCGGTTTTCTTGGGTAGCATTTCTGAGAGAGAAAGCTGATACGTTTGACTCTTTTCATGAGATTTGCCATCGTATTATGATTGAAAAGAATGAAAAGATCATTCGTGTTAGAAGTGATAGGGGTGGAGAATTCATAAATTCAAAATTCATTGACTTTTGTACTTCAAATGGCATTAAACATGAATTCTCGGCACCCTATACACCTCAGCAGAATGGTGTTGTTGAGCGCAAAAAACAGGGTTGTTCAAGAGAGATGGCGCGTGTGATGCTTCATAACCGGAAATTACCGCTACATTTTTGGGCTGAAGCTGTGAACACCGCTGTCTATGTCATTAACAGAGTGTATTTGCGCCCAGGAACCTTGAATACACCATATGAGCTGTGGTTTAGTAGAAAACCGGATATCAAGTACTTTCGTATCTTCGGGAGTCGATGTTACATCTTACGTGACCGTGAAAATCTTGGAAAGTTCGACTCTCGAAGTGATGAAGGGATCTTTTTGGGTTATTCTACGAATAGCAGAGCATATCGAGTATTTAACATTGAATCTAAGACGATCGTAGAATCTATAAATGTTAAAGTAGATGAAGCTTCTCATTTTGAATCTGAAAAATCTACCCTCGATATCTCTCTAGATGATGATTCTCCTGCTAGTGCATCTTCTCATAATAACTACTTCCAATATTAATGATGCATCTAATGGTTCTTCTAGTTTATCTGATGTGCAGGAATCATCTCGTGTACCTCCGAGTACTCCGTTTCAACAAACGCTATGAATCTCCAAGGATCATCCGGAATCGAACATCATTGGAGATCCACAAGAAGGAGTTAGAACTCGAAGGCAGTTGGTTTGCGGATTTGCTTGCTACGTATCTTTAATCGAACCAAAGACAATAGATGAAGCTCTTCAGGATGACTACTGGATTAAAGCAATGCAGGAAGAGCTCCATCAATTTGAGCGAAACAAAGTCTGGGAATTAACGAAGCCTCCAAAGCAACATAATGTGATAGGTACCAAATGGATCTTCAAGAACAAGAAAGATGAAGATGGTACTATCATCAGGAACAAGGCACGACTAGTTGCTCAAGGCTACTCTCAAGTAGAAGGTATAGACTTTGACGAAACTTTCGCCCCTGTAGCTAGACTCGAGTCCATTCGTATATTGTTTGCTATTGCTTGTCATTTTAAAATCAAATTATTTCAAATGGACGTCAAGAGCGCATTTCTAAATGGGTTTTTAAATGAGGAAGTTTATGTAGCTCAACCGAAAGGTTTTGTAGATCATAAACAACCTAACCATGTTTTTCGTTTGAAAAAGGCTCTTTACGGTCTGAAACAAGCACTGCGAGCATGGTACGAAAGGTTAACAAAGCACCTTTTGGAGAAGGGCTATACTCGAGGGGGAGCTGACATGACTCTCTTTGTGAAGCATTATCAAAATAATTTCATTGTAGCACAAATCTATGTCGATGACATTGTATTTGGTGCAACAAAAGATAATGATGCTTCTAAATTCGCGGAGACCATGGAAAGCGAATTTGAGATGTCCATGATGGGCGAACTGTCTTATTTTCTTGGATTGCAAATTAAACAAAATGATGAAGGTATTCACTTGAGTCAATCCAAGTATGCACTGGAGTTGGTCAAAAAGTTTGATCTAGAAAATTGTAAAGATTTTCCAACTCCAATGGGAACTAGCCACAAGGGACTTGGAAGTGAATCACATAGTGAGAATGTAGACGAGAAACTGTATAGAAGTATGATTGGAAGTCTACTTTACCTCACGGCTAGTCGCCCGGATATATCCTTTAGTGTTGGGATTTGCGCGAGATATCAATCAGCACCAAAGGAGGTTCACCTGAAAGCGGTGAAACGGATCATCCGGTACATCAAAGGATCAATTAATTTCGGAATTTGGTATCCTATGGGAACAAGTCTGGACATTGTTGGATACTCAGATGCCGATTGGGCAGGATCAGTGGATGATCGGAAAAGCACGAGTGGTGCATGCTTCTATCTTGGCCATTGCCTTGTTGCATGGCACAGTAAAAAGCAGAATTGCATAGCACTCTCGACTGCCGAAGCGGAATACATTTCAGTTGGAAGTTGCTCAACTCAACTCATTTGGATGAAAAGCGTATTGAGTGACTTCCGCATTTCAGCATCTTCGGTAACAATTCTTTGTGACAACACAAGTGCAATTAACATTTCTAAAAACCCTGTGTTGCACTCTAGAACAAAACATATTGAACTTAGATATCATTTTCTTAGAGAGCTAGTTGAATCAAATACTCTTCAACTTTCATATATTTCAACTGAGGATCAATTAGCTGACATTTTAACAAAACCTTTGGATCAAAAACGTTTTATTCATTTACGAAAAGCAATTGGGATGCTTTCCTTGAAATAATCTTCTTTTTGAAATCTTTGCTTAGAATAGGTTTTGTATTTGTTTTTGTTTTGTTCTTTATCTATGTTTGTACATAGGACATTAATTGAGCATAGATCATAATTGACTTTAATTGCATCTGTTCATACATTTAGAAATTTATTATGCTTTTGCCATCATAATATTTCACTGTTGCAATGATCATTTATGTTAATTAAATCATCTTCTAAAGTGATCAAAGTCAATTTCTCTCTCTCTATGATCTCTTGGTATAGTCATTATCTTATTTGACTGTTTAGTCGAGTATGAAATCGAGATCAATTTTTGGTTGAATACTTTATATCTTAAATAATTGATAGCCAATTGAGGGGGAGTCAAAGATAATGTAAAATGCTCAAAAGATGTGGAAAGAGTTACATCCCAATGAGGAGTGTGAAAACTACCACCACATGGAGGAAAGAGCTACCACCTCGGTCGTCCGAGTATTGTGTGCAGCTACCACATGTATACCAAGCATGGTTGTTCAAATTTTTGATTAAGTAAAATGCATGTTGAAATACTTGACTCTGTCAAATTTCAAGGTTGGTATAAGGTGGGATTTTAAAGAAAGATGCTCAAAGAGCCACTCTCTTCAACAGATTGTCTAGAAATATTATCTACCATATTTGGGATTTCAAACATCTATTGATCTTTGTATTTCATTTTCTTTACTGAATTGATGATTTGATAAAGGCATTACTCATAAGATCAAGTTAGATGTGATTGAAGGTGTTCAACTTTAAGGGATTTAATTTTTGTAAATTTTCGTTTCATTTTTGGATATTATTGATAGATTTGGCATAATCTAATTCTTGTTGTATGAAACGATGATTTTTATTTAAAGTTGATACACATTTGTGCTTACAATCTTTTTCTGGATTTTCCTGAATTTCTCTGAAATTTTCTAAAGAAAAAGTTGGGGCCGATCCGGATCGGGCTAGATGATCCGGATCCCGAACGCAGGAATTCTTCTGCGGGCTGACGATCCGGATTGTATCTGCCGATCCGGATCCCGAACGCAGTTTTCTCACTGCGGGTAGCCGATCCGGATCGCAGTTATGAACTGATCCGGATCGCGGCTAGGTTTTATAAGGAACGAAAGGGGTTTTTGATTTCTTTACTCCAATCTTTTGTTCCGAAGTTTCCAGAGCCTCTCTCTCTAGATTTCATCCTCCTTGGAAGCTTTCAAACTCAGGTTCTTCAACTCCAAGTAAGTTTTATTGATCAAAATCTCGGTTTTTCACCGTTTTTCTCTTTTCCTCCTCAAACGTACGAAATTCTTGGATCGATTTTGTTTGTGGATGGTTTTTTGATCAAATTTCTTTTGAAATAAGAATTCTGGGTTGTTTAGTTTTGATTATATGCTAGGTTTTCTCCTGTTTAACGGATTTTTAGGCTTCGATTTCTAAAATTTCGGTTTTAGGGCATATAATAAGGATTTTCGAAATTCATGCAATTGATCTATTTTTAAAAGTCCTTTTGCAAAACTAATTTGATTCTTAGTCTCTCTACATGATAATGATTCTTTGGATACAATTTTTTCAATTTTTGAAAACTAAGAATTTTTGTGTTCTTGAGTTGGTTTTCACAGGACACCTTCTTAACTCAAGCACTTTGATCAATGGCACTTAATTCAATGAGTTTCTCTTGGTTAATCCTTCTCCTGGTTTCAATGATGCACACAAGTACATCTGTTAAAAGGGAACCAGATGATTCAACTCAAAACAAGACGAAAAACGCAGAGGAAGACAGCTCAGACTATGATGATGAAGAATGGGACGAATTTTTCAAAGATGTTCAACGGAAGATTGATGAGGAAAACAGGAAATTTACCAAAGGAAAAAGATTAATGAAATCTACCTCAACAACCAAACAATATACGAGACGGAAGACTGTCCAATGGAGTGAAAATCAGCCTAGTAGGCCTCTCACCAGAGCTCGCTCACTCTCTGGAATTCTACAAACTGAATCTCCATGGGTTACGGGACCGGATGCCCCATCTGCATCTACACAGCATCCATCACACACGAAGAGACAGGCTACAGACGCTGATGTGTTGAAATCGCTAGG
The DNA here is from genome assembly GCA_029204045.2 of Tillandsia leiboldiana. Taxonomy (NCBI): domain Eukaryota; kingdom Viridiplantae; phylum Streptophyta; class Magnoliopsida; order Poales; family Bromeliaceae; genus Tillandsia; species Tillandsia leiboldiana. Next base: position 17,860,263 of record CM055069.1, read on the forward strand.
ATTTAGTCTTATACTTACTTTTAGCTTAGTTCTCAGGTTTTACGTTTTATTGGAACTTTTTCACTCTCCTAACATTTCGTAGTCTTAACTACATTTTGACTTTGTTTTGTGACAAAAAGGGGGAGAGAGTTGTTGAGAACTTTGAACAATGATGATGATGTGAATGAACATCAAGGTAAGGGAACTTGAACAATTGATTGAACAATTGATTGTGAAAATCTTGATGATGAAGATTTTGTATACATCAAGGTAAGTATGATCTCAACTTCAACTTTTGGTTTTTATCTTGTGATTTGTTGCATGTCTCGACTAACTATTTGCTAACTATTTGGGCATGTAATATAACTAACAAGTTGATGTTCACTAACATGTTTGTGACACTTGGTTTTTGATTGCATAGAAGATATGTTGGTTCTTAACTCTGATCAATTACATATCTATATATATATTAGTTTGTCACAAACATGTTCATGACATTTGGTATTTACGTGCAAAGAAGATATGTTGGTATTTTTTTTAACTATGATCAGTTTACATATCTGAATATAAATGTCATGGTAAGTATAAATGAGTTTAAACTTCATCTCTGTTTGTGGTTTTTGAATAGTACAAAATTCTTGAGGTATCTAACGATTTCTTTTGTCAAGAATGATTTCTTTTTGCAGAGAGTACAGATGTCTAAGTCTAGAGTCTGTTTTAGGAGTTTAACTCATGTATTGTATTTTGGATCTCCATTGTAAATTTTTGTTGTATGGTGATAGCAACAAAAATATCTTTTTGAATTTTCTTTAGTGGATCTGTGTTTTGTCACGAAACCGCCAAAGGGGGAGATTGTTACGGAATTTGAGTTGGCGTAGTTTCGTGAAAGTTTCAAGTCCTGAAGATTGAAGGTGAAGAAAGTTGAATCTTTTAACTCAATCTCAAGAAAGAAGAATTCAAAAGGATCAGGTATGTTTAACTAAAGAATTTGTGTGATCCGAATACTTCTTGTAGTGTAGAAACACTTGGAAGAATCTTTCATTGCATAAAAATCAAAAACTGGACTTGGGACATGTTCAGGATCCGGATCAGGCTGTTCGATCCGGATCCCGAAGGTGGTTCGTTCATACATCGTCGCAATCCGGATCGTAGTCTCTTGATCCGGATCCCGAACGTTGAGTTTACCATCTACCTTGAACGATCCGGATCTTGCTTCGCAATCCGGATCCCGAACGTTGATGTTTGGTGAACTGTATGAACGATCCGGATCGTAGTTACATGATCCGGATCCCGAACCTTCGTTTTTCTGGAATTGGCTGTTTCGTTATGACGATCCGGATCTCAGTTATCACGATCCGGATCGCCGTCCGTAAAATTCCAGAAATGGTTGGTTTTTGATTCTTATCTCCTTCCTAGGGTTTCTAACCTATAAATAGACCCTATGTCTTTCTTTCTAGGGTCAATCCACATAGCCGTCATTTTCATATATCATCTTATACGGCTATAGATCCACATATAGAGAAGAAAGGAAATCATTAGAGAATACTCTATGTTTCTTCATCTATATTGATTAGTTTGATTCTAGGTTTTCATACTCACATCTTGAGTTGAATCAAACTAATGAATACTTAGATGGTATTTCCGATCTATCTTTGATCTAAGTATTCGGCGGATCATCACCACCCAAAAAACAACGATTACCCCAAAATCGGCGCGTGGATTCGCGTGTCCTTGTGGATTCAAGGTTCATTCGCTCTCGTGGATTCGGAGCGAGGCACGTTCGTGGATACGAAGGGTGCTATTGGGTGAAGACCGTGGATTCGGTCGGACGTCGTGGATTCGACGTTGGACGCCGTGGATTCGGCGTTGGGCGCAGATCGTGGATTCGAGAAGCGTCTGGAGCGAGCGGAGAAGATCCTCTAGGAGCGTATGGAAAAGGTTGAGTCGTAAGTGTGTACGGTAAATCACCTTGTACGTGTTTTAATTCTAGTGGATTTCTGCCGTGTTATCGGTCCCGTGGTTTTTTACTCCTGTGATGGAGTTTTCCACGTAAAAATCTTGCGAGTTATTTTCATTTCCGCATTGGGTTTTTTATCGCAACGATTTTTGAGTGTTTATACGTTTACACCTATTCACCCCCCTCTAGGTGTTTCTTCCCCTATTTAGATCCGTATTATATACGACCCAACACGGTTGAACCTTGAATCCACAAGGACACGCGAATCCACGCGCCGATTTTTGGGGTAAATCGTTGTTTTGGGTGGTGATGATCCGCCGAATACTTAGATCAAAGATAGATCGGAAATACCATCTAAGTATTCATTAGTTTGATTCAACTCAAGATGTGAGTATGAAAACCTAGAATCAAACTAATCAATATAGATGAAGAAACATAGAGTATTCTCTAATGATTTCCTTTTTTCTCTATATGTGGATCTAGAGCCGTAAAAGATGATATATGAAAATGACGGCTATTTCGATTCACAGTGGATTGACCCTAGAAAAAGAATTATAGGGTCTATTTATAGGTTAGAAACCCTAGGAAGGAGATAAGAATCAAAAACCTAACATTTCTGGAAATTTTACGGACGGCGATCCGGATCGGACTAGCTGTGATCCGGATCGTCGTAACGAGTCAGCCAGTTCCAGAAAAACGAAGGTTCGGGATCCGGATCGAAGTGCTTGATCCGGATCGTTCATACAGTTCACCAAACATCAACGTTCGGGATCCGGATTGCGAAGCCTGATCCGGATCGTTCAAGGAAGATGGTAAACTAAGTGTTCGGGATCCGGATCAAGAGGCTACGATCCGGATTGAACTGGTGTATGAACGAACCACCTTCGGGATCCGGATCGAACAACCTGATCCGGATCCTGAACATGTCCCAAGTCCAGTTTTTGATTTTTATGCAATGAAAGATTCTTCCAAGTGTTTCTACACTACAAGAAGTATTCGGATCACACAAAATCTTTAGTTAAACATACCTGATCCTTTTGAATTCTTCTTTCTTGAGATTGAGTTAAATGATCCAACTTTCTTCACCTTCAATCTTCAAGACTTGAGACTTTCACGAAACTACGCCAACTCAAATTCCGTAACAATCTCCCCCTTTGGCGGTTTCGTGACAAAACACAGATCCACTAAAGAAAATTCAAAAAGATATTTTTGTTGCTATCACCATACAACAAAAATTTACAATGGAGATCCAAAAATTTAAAAACATGAGATAAACTCCTAAAACAGACTCTAGACTTAGACATCTGTACTCTCTGCACAAAGAAATCATTCTTGACAAAAAGAGATCGTTAGATACCTCAAAAATATTTAGCATACAAAACCTAGTACAGAGATAGAGTTTATCTAATCATCATGACATTTGAGAATTCAGATATGTAAGAGAATCATAGTCAAAAACCAACATATCTTCTATGCAACTAAAAACCAAATGTCACACAATGTTAGTCCAACATCAACTTGTTAGTTATATTACATGCCCAAATAGTTAGTCGAATAGTTAGTCGAGACATGCAAACAATCACAAGATGAAAACCAAAGTTGAAGTTGAAGAGATACTTACCTTGATGTATACAAAATCTTCATCATCAAGATTTTCACAATCATTGTTCATTGTCTTACAAAATCTTCATCATCAAGATTTTCACAATCATTGTTCATTGTTCAAATCATTGTTCTAAACTCTCTCCCCCTTTTTGTCACAAAACAAAGCCAAAATGTAGTTAAGACTACGAAATGTTAGGAGAGTGAAAAGTTCCAATAAAACGTAAAACCTGAGAACTACGCTAAAGTAAGTATAAAACTAAATCCTAAAATCAAAATCCTGCACAAAAAGAAAAGGAAGGTACAGTTCAGTCGGAGGAGTCTGAGCTGGTACAACTCAGCTTACTCACAATCCCTTTAAGCATTGTCGAAATAGTTGAACACTTCTTCTTGATCTTCTTGTGTTCAGAGGAAATTTGCTGAAGTTCTTTCGATATCCTCTCTTGTGCAGCAGAGAGTCTTTGTTGTTCCTGGCGAAGCGACTCCAATACAGCAGCGTCTGTACCCTGTCTTTTCGAGTGTGATGGATGCTGTCTAGAAGCAGATGGTGCATCCAATCCTTTAACCCATGGAGATTCAGTTTGTAGAACCCCAGAGAGTGAGCGAGCTCTAGTAAGAAACCCACTATGATAACTTTCACTTCTTAGGACATTCTTTCGTCTTGTATATTGCTTAGTTGTTGATGCAGATTTCATAAGCCTTTTGCCTTTGACAGATTTCCCGTTTTCCTCATCAATCTTCTGTTGAACATCTTTGAAGAATTCATCCCATTCTTCCGTATCGTACTCTGAACTGTCCTCCCTGCCTTCGGTTGTCTTATCTCCTGTTGAAACATCCGGTTTCTCTTTTACAGATGTACTCTTGTGCACCATTGTGACCAGTAACAGGATTAACCAAGAGAGTTATCTCCTGTTGATTCTAGTGCTTTAAATTTAGAGAAATTGTCCTGTGAAAAACCAACTCAAGAACACATGAAAAATCGTCAATTTGAAAGATTTGAAACATTGTACCTAGACAATCATAATCATGTAGAGAAGCCAAGAATCAAATTATTTTTGCAAAAAGAATTTTAAAAGTGGATCAATTTCAAGATTTTCGAAAATTCCTCTTTTATGCTCTAAAACAGAATTTTAGAAATCGAAGCCTAAAAATCCGTTAATCAGGAGAATACCTAGCATATAATCAAAACTAATCTACCCAGAGTTCTTATTTCAAAAGAAATTTGATCAAAAACCATCCACAAACAAAGTTGATCCAAGAAATTCATCACGTTTGAGGAGAAAAAGAGAAAAACGGTGAAAAACCGAGATTTTGATCAATAAAACTTACTTGGAGTTGAAGAACTTGAGTTTGAAAGCTTCCAGGAAGGATGAAATCTAGAGAGAGAGGCTATGGAAACTTTGGAACAAAAGATTGGAGTAAAGAAATCAAAAACCCCTTTCGTTCCTTATAAAACCTAGCCGCGATCCGGATCAGTTCATAACTGCGATCCGGATCGGCTACCCGCAGTGAGAAACTGCGTTCGGGATCCGGATCGGCAGATACAATCCGGATCGTCAGCCCGCAGAAGAATTCCTGCGTTCGGGATCCGGATCATCTAGCCCGATCCGGATCGGCCCCAACTTTTTCTTTAGAAAATTTCAGAGAAATTCAAGAAAAACCAGAAAAAGATTGTAAGCCCAAATGTGTATCAACTTTAAACAAAAATCATCGTTTCATACAACAAGAATTAGATTATGCCAAATCTATCAAGAATATCCAAAAATGAAACGAAAATTTACAAAAATTAAATCCCTTAAAGTTGAACACCTTCAATTACATCTAACTTGACCTTATGAGTAATGCCTTTATCAAATCATCAATTCAGTAAAGAAAATGAAATACAAAGATCAATAGATGTTTGAAATCCCAAATATAATAGATAATGTATCTAGACAATCTGTTGAAGAGAGTGACTCTTTGAGCATCTTTCTTTAAAAACCCACCTTATACCAACCTTGAAATTTGACAGAGTCAAGTATTTCAACATGCATTTTACTTAATCAAAAATTTGAACAACCATGCTTGGTATACATGTGGTAGCTGCACACAATACTCGGACGACCGAGATGGTAGCTCTTTCCTCCATGTGGTGGTAGTTTTCACACTCCTCATTGGGATGTAACTCTTTCCACATCTTTTGAGCATTTTACCTTTTCTATGACTCCCCCTCAATTGGCTATCAATTATTTAAGATATAAAGTATTCAACCAAATATTGATCTCGATTTCATACTCGACTAAGCAGTCAAATAAGATAATGACTATACCAAGAGATCATAGAGAGAGAGAAATTGACTTTGATCACTTTAGAAGATGATTTAATTAACATAAATGATCATTGCAACAGTGAAATATTATGATGGCAAAAGCATAATAAATTTCTAAATGTGCGAAAAGATGCAATTAAAGTCAATTATGATCCATGCTCAATTAATGTCCTATGTACAAACATAGATAATGAACAAAACAAAAACAAATACAAAACCTATCCTAAGCAAAGATTTCAAAAAGAAGATTATTTCAAGGAAAGCATCCCAATTGCTTTTCGTAAATGAATAAAACGTTTTTGATCCAAAGGTTTTGTTAGAATGTCAGCTAATTGATCCTCAGTTGAAATATATGAAAGTTGAAGAGTATTTGATTCAACTAACTCTCTAAGAAAATGATATCTAAGTTCAATATGTTTTGTTCTAGAGTGCAACACAGGGTTTTTAGAAATGTTAATAGCACTAGTGTTGTCACAAAGTATTGTTACCGAAGATGCTGAAATGCGGAAGTCGCTCAATACGCTTTTCATCCAAATGAGTTGAGTTGAGCAACTTCCAGCTGAAATGTATTCCGCTTCGGCAGTCGAGAGTGCTATGCAGTTCTGCTTTTTACTGTGCCATGCAACAAGGCAATGGCCAAGATAGAAGCATGCACCACTCGTGCTTTTCCGATCATCCACTGATCCTGCCCAATCGGCATCTGAGTATCCAACAATATCCAAACATGTTCCCATAGGATACCAAATTCCGAAATTAATTGATCCTTTGATATACCGGATGATCCTTTTCACCGCTTTCAGGTGAACCTCCTTTGGTGCTGATTGATATCTCGCGCAAATCCCAACACCAAAAGATATATCCGGGCGACTAGCCGTGAGGTAAAGTAGACTTCCAATCATACTTCGATACAGTTTCTCGTCTACATTCTCACTATGTGATTCACTTCCAAGTCCCTTGTGGCTAGTTCCCATTGGAGTCGGAAAATCTTTACAATTTTCTAGATCAAACTTTTTGACCAACTCCATTGCATACTTGGATTGACTCAAGTGAATACCTTCATCATTTTGTTTAATTTGCAATCCAAGGAAATAAGTCAATTCGCCCATCATGGACATCTCAAATTCGCTTTCCATGGTCTCCGCGAATTTAGAAGCATCGTTATCTCTTGTTGCGCCAAATACAATGTCATCGACATAGATTTGTGCTACAATGAAATTGCTTTGATAATGCTTCACAAAGAGAGTCCTATCAGCTCCCCCTCGAGTATAGCCCTTCTCCAAAAGGTGCTTTGTTAACCTTTCGTACCATGCTCGCGGTGCTTGCTTCAGACCGTAAAGAGCCTTTTTCAAACGAAAAACATGGTTAGGTTGTTTATGATCTACAAAACCTTTCGGTTGAGCCACATAAACTTCCTCATTTAAAAACCCATTTAGAAATGCGCTCTTAACGTCCATTTGAAATAATTTAATTTTAAAATGACAAGCAATAGCGAATAGTATACGAATGGACTCGAGTCTAGCTACAGGGGCGAAGGTTTCATCAAAGTCTATACCTTCTACTTGAGAGTAGCCTTGAGCAACTAATCGTGCCTTGTTCCTGATGATAGTACCATCCTCATTTTTCTTGTTCTTGAAGATCCATTTGGTACCTATCACATTGTGTTGCTTTGGAGGCTTCGTTAATTCCCAGACTTTGTTTCGCTCAAATTGATGGAGCTCTTCCTGCATTGCTTTAATCCAGTAGTCATCCTGAAGAGCTTCATCTATGTTCTTTGGTTCGATTAAAGATACGTAGCAAGCGAATCCACAAACCAACTGCCTCCGAGTTCTGACTCCTTCTTGTGGATCTCCAATAATATTCGATTCCGGATGATCCTTGGAGATTCGTAACGTTTGTTGAAACGGAGTACTCGGAGATATATGAGATGATTCCTGCACATCAGATAAACTTGAAGAACCATTAGATGCATCATTAATATTGGAAGTATTATTATGAGAAGATGCACTAGCAGGAGAATCATCATCTAGAGAGATATCGAGGGTAGATTTTCCAGTTTCAAAGTGAAAAGCTTCATCTACTTTAACATTTATAGATTCTACGATCGTCTTAGATTCAATGTTAAATACTCGATATGCTCTGCTATTCGTAGAATAACCCAAAAAGATCCCTTCATCACTTCGAGAGTCGAACTTTCCAAGATTTTCACGGTCACGTAAAATGTAACATCGACTCCCGAAGACACGAAAATATTTGATATTGGGTTTTCTACTAAACCACAGCTCATATGGTGTATTCAAGGTTCCTGGGCGCAAGTAAACTCTATTAATGACATAGACACGCGCCATCTCTTCAGCTTCAGCCCAAAAATGTAGCGGTAAATTCCGGCTATGAAGCATCACACGCGCCATCTCTTGAACAACCCTGTTCTTGCGCTCAACAACACCATTCTGCTGAGGTGTATAGGGTGCCGAGAATTCATGTTTGATTCCATTTGAAGTGCAAAAATCAATGAATTTTGAATTTATGAATTCTCCACCTCTATCACTTCTAACACGAATGATCTTTTCATTCTTTTCAATCATAATACGATGGCAAATCTCATGAAAAGAGTCAAACGTATCGGCTTTCTCTTTTAAAAATGCTACCCAAGAAAACCGAGAGAAATCATCAACCAATAAAAAAATGTACCATTTACCTCCCAAAGATGGTTGACGGGTCGGCCCCATTAAGTCCATGTGCAAAAGTTCCAAGGGCCGTTTTGTACCAACGTGGTTCAAGTTCTTATGTGCAGTCCTAGACTGTTTTCCCTTTTGGCAACCACCACACACAACGTTTTGTTTAAATAAAAGCTTTGGAACCCCCTTGACCACGTCCTTGTTTGAAATTCTAGTAAGTTCCTTAAAATTTAAGTGACCTAGCCTTTCATGCCAAAGAGTTTCATTATTCAAAGCAGCTAAGTTACAATTTTCAGAAAATTTATTAGGAACAACATAACAATTGTTTTCAGATCTAACCCCTTTTAGAAAGAAGACATGGTCCTTATCAGTTACAACGCATTCAACAGATGAAAAGTTAACTGAAAAACCAATGTCGCAAAGTTGACTTATGCTTATGAGGTTAGTCTTAAGGCCATCAACAAATAAGACGTTTTTCAAAATCGGGCCATCTGGAATAGCTACCGTCCCTTTTCCAACAATTTTGGAAGATCGACCGTCTCCGAAAACAACGTGTCCTCCGGAGATTTTCTCAAGATTTTGAAAACTATTTTTGTCACCGGTCATGTGACGGGAACACCCGCTATCCAGATACCAAGACGAACTATCATATGCATGCAAGGAAACATTGGAAACAAGACAAGGAAAAATTTCACATTTGCGCACCCAAACCCTTTTGGAGTGCGTCGGTAATGGTCGTGAAGTTATATGCCTAGGTGAAGGCGTCTTGTTATAGCGATTGTTGTTCCTTGATGAGATCGTCTTGCGCGGTGAACTACCAAGTCTCTTTTCATTTGAAAAGTTTTGCTTTGATTTTCGGGGAGGAGCCTTTTTGGTAGTTGTTGCAAGAGGTCCTTGAGATGAGCGTTCGACTCCCGTCTTGCAATATCTTCTTATGTGCCCTGAAACACCACAACGAAAACATACCTTAGATCTTGACGATCCCAAAGAGGATGAAGTAGTTTTGTTGTCGTTGTTTGTCTTGAATTCCGGTGTCGGAGGAGGAGATACCGACTGAGGCACAAAAACTGTCTCACTCGAACTTGGACTGTTTCCAGTTTGAGTGTATCCGAGGCCGAACCTATTTGATTGACCAAGACCAAGAAGTCTATCCAACTTACTCCTTCCTGAAGAGAATCGCTGTAAGTCATTCTTGAGTTGGAAAATGGTCTTTGTCATTTCCAGGTTATCCTGTCGAGCCTCGTTGTAGAGCTTTGAGAAGTGATTCGCGTTATCCACCAGATTTGTATGTTCCTTCTCAAGTTGCTCATTGGACTCTTGAAGGGAAGCATTTTCTTTTATCAGGTTTTCCCTTTCCACTTCAAGAGCGTTTGAGAGAGAAGTCGCTCTTTTTGCTTCTTCTTCGAGATCATGCACTCTCCCTCTCAAACTCTTATTTTGCTTAGCCACTTTCTTTGAGTCCCTCAAAAGTCTGTGGTAGGCTAGAGCAAAATCTTCACCTTCCGAATCATCCGATTCGTTGTCCGTTGCGTTCTTTTCAACAGTGGAGTTGGACAACGACTCAGATGTACTTGCCATAAAACACATGAAGGGTGAAGATACGGACGCGTGGAAAGCGGTGGAGCTCTTTTCTTCATCACTCGAAGACGACTCATTTGACGTTGAGTTGTCATCCCAAGTGACGACTTGCATCGCCTTCTTCTTTGCCGGATACTTGTTAGGACATTCCGTTGCAATGTGGCCGTAGCCTCGACATTTGAAGCATTGTAGTTGTCCTTCTGAACTTTTCTTATCTTTTGAGAAGTTCTCTTGCTTTCTTGACTTGTAACCTGAAGTACCCTTGCCTTTGTTCGACTTTCCGAAGGATGGAGATTTGCTTGAATTACCCCTTCGAAAGTTGCGGCGAAACTTCCTTGTCAAGAGAGCGAGCTGCTTCTCAAATTCCTCCATAGAAAGGTTCTCGTCATCGTCTGAGGAGGACGTATCCGCATCTTCTTCCTTAGTTGTTTTCAACGCATAACCTGAAGACTTAGAAGTGGATGCCTTTCCAGAAGAATTGTTAGTAGTAAATGTCATTTCATAAGTTTGTAATGAACCAACTAATTCTTCTACACGTATTTCGTCCGGGTGTTTAATAGTTTCAATGGCAGTAACCTTTGGGCGAAATCGTTCAGGAAGAGTTCTTAAGATTTTTCTTACAATCTTAAATTCTGGAATCTTCTCTCCCAGATTAGCACATGAGTTTACGATGTCTTGCAATCGTGTATAGTAGTCCGTGAAAGATTCATTTTCTGCCATTAAGATAGAGTCAAACTTGCTCGTAAGCATTTGCAGTTTCTGAATCTTCACGAGGTTAGTTCCCTCATGTGTAACCTGAAGAACATCCCAGATTTCTTTCGCAGTCTCACATGCCGAGACGCGAGAGAATTCAGTTTGGGATAAGGCATTAAAGATAGCATTAATTCCCTTGCCATTGTAAGAAGATGAATCTAACTCTTCCTTGGTCCATTTCGACCTAGGTTTTAAGGTGCGAACATCACCAATAAATTCAGTTGGATTAGACCATCCTAATTCAATTGATTGCCACACCCGTTCGTCGATGGAAATTAAAAAGGCTTTCATCCGTACTTTCCAGTACGCATAATTTGTTCCATCGAAGAACGGGGGTCGGTTGATGTTTCCACCTTCAACCATTGTTTACAACCCTATTCCCGCTCTGATACCACTTGTTGGGTTATATATAATACGGATCTAAATAGGGGAAAAAACACCTAGAGGGGGGTGAATAGGTGTAAACGCATAAACACTCAAAAAATCGTTGCGATAAAAACCCAATGCGGAAATAAAAATAATACGCAAGATTTTTACGTGGAAAACTCCATCACCGGAGTAAAAAACCACGGGACCGATAACACGGCAGAAATCCACTAGAATTAAAACACGTACAAGGTGATTTACCGTACACACTTACGACTCAACCTTTTCCATACGCTCCTAGAGGATCTTCTCCGCTCGCTCCGCGACGCTTCTCGAATCCACGATCTGCGCCCAACGCCGAATCCACGGCGTCCAACGTCGAATCCACGACGTCCGACCGAATCCACGGTCTTCACCCAATAGCACCCTTCGAATCCACGAACGTGCCTCGCTCCGAATCCACGAGAGCGGTTGAACCTTGAATCCACAAGGACACGCGAATCCACGCGCCGATTTTTGGGGTAAATCATTGTTTTGGGTGGTGATGATCCGCCGAATACTTAGATCAAAGATAGATCGGAAATACCATCTAAGTATTCATTAGTTTGATTCAACTCAAGATGTGAGTATGAAAACCTAGAATCAAACTAATCAATATAGATGAAGAAACATAGAGTATTCTCTAATGATTTCCTTTCTTCTCTATATGTGGATCTAGAGCCGTAAAAGATGATATATGAAAATGACGGCTATTTCGATTCACAGTGGATTGACCCTAGAAAAAGAATCATAGGGTCTATTTATAGGTTAGAAACCCTAGGAAGGAGATAAGAATCAAAAACCTAACATTTCTGGAAATTTTACGGACGGCGATCCGGATCGGACTAGCTGTGATCCGGATCGTCGTAACGAGTCAGCCAGTTCCAGAAAAACGAAGGTTCGGGATCCGGATCGAAGTGCTTGATCCGGATCGTTCATACAGTTCACCAAACATCAACGTTCGGGATCCGGATTGCGAAGCCTGATCCGGATCGTTCAAGGAAGATGGTAAACTAAGTGTTCGGGATCCGGATCAAGAGGCTACGATCCGGATTGAACTGGTGTATGAACGAACCACCTTCGGGATCCGGATCGAACAACCTGATCCGGATCCTGAACATGTCCCAAGTCCAGTTTTTGATTTTTATGCAATGAAAGATTCTTCCAAGTGTTTCTACACTACAAGAAGTATTCGGATCACACAAAATCTTTAGTTAAACATACCTGATCCTTTTGAATTCTTCTTTCTTGAGATTGAGTTAAATGATCCAAATTTCTTCACCTTCAATCTTCAAGACTTGAGACTTTCACGAAACTACGCCAACTCAAATTCCGTAACATACAGCTAGAGTAGTTCTAGAATGGGTGACCCCCGGGAAGGCGGAGCGTCACAGTTACGTCGTGTTGAAGTCCGATTTTGAATTCGGCGAACCGAAACTAAGGAAAAACATGAAAAACACTATTTTTGCAATTTTTTTTTTTTTTTTTTTTTTTTTTATGAAAAAATGCCTATATTTTATGTGCCGAATCGCGCGAGATCGAACGTGGAGGGTCCTCTGTGCAAAACACACCTCTAGTGAAGGACCTAAATAAAAATATCACTATCACAGGGGGCTTTTAGCATGTTGTTTCAAGCACTACAAATAGCACCATGGAGACCTTGCCCTAACCCTAGCCGCGCGACCCCTGCGCACCCAAACCCTCCTGTGCCTCCTCCCTCTCCTCTACAAGCTTTCCCGAGCAGTTCCAACGCCAGTCGTCGTCGCTGACAGCCGAAAAACCAACCTTGTTCCTCCCTCCTTGCTGTTACGGATATATTTGCGGATTTCGTGAAATTAGTTGGAGTCTTGAAGATTGAAGATAAAGATTTGAAGAAGTATGACATCAATCTCAAGAAGAATGAATCCATAACATTCAGGTATGCTTAAATCATGATTTTTGGTGATTTGAATTCATTCTATTTAATTAGAAGCACTTAGAATATTTTCTGTGTTAAAAATAAAAAACTAGACTTTTTGTGTGTTCAGAGTTCGGATCACCTGGACACAGTCTGGACCCCGAACATATATTGTTCCATGTGATTTTCTAGTCCGGATCAGCTTGGCTTTAGTCCAAACCCCGAACGTTGAAATTTCTATTTCGCATGAAACAGTCCGGATCAGCATAATTTCAGTCTGGACCCCGAATCATTATTTTTGTTTTTTTTTTTTTTTTTTAAGACAGTCCGGACCGCCGTATTCTAGTCCGGACCATGATGCAGAAAAAATTCTATTATGATGAGTTTTTGATTCTTATCTTATTTCTAATGGCTTCTAACCTATAAATAAACCCTAGAGGTGTTATTTTAATTAATATACAAATAGAGAAGAAAAGGAAAACACATTCTAACCTAGATTTCTTCTTCTATTCTCTTGATTGTCTTTTCGATCAAGAAAATTTATCGATTTGATTCTTGGATTTTTCAACTCTGTATTCTTTTTCAAGAATCAAATTGATGAATACTTAGACAGTATTTTTCTTATCTATATATGATTCTCTAAGCATTCAAATCACCACCACCAATAAACTTTCAACGAGTTTCGGAAGGAACATCGGTGCGTGGATTCGCGTGAAGGCCGTGGATTCGGTATCGACTTCATGGATTCGAAGTTAGGCGCGTTTGTGGATTCGGTACGTGCTATATTGGTGAAGACCATGGATTCGGTATCGACTTCGTGGATTCGAAGTTAGGCGCGCTAGTGGATTCGATACGTGCTATATTTGTGAAGACCGTGGATTCGGTTGAAGACCTCGTGGATTCGAAGTTGGATTTCGTGGATTCGAAGTTGGACGCGTTCGTGGATTCGAAGTGCGTTGAGGACGAGAGGAGAAGATCTACTTTGAGCGTATGGTAAAGGTTAAGTCGTGGGGTTGCGTAATTGTAGTGTCCACGGTTTTCCGGTTAAGTCACCTTCGGAACTTACAATATTTTCATTGTATTTTCATTACCTTGTTTTGGTCGAATTGGTTTTTCTCCTTGTAGGGTTCGAAAAACGGAGCGCGGCGGTGCGAACGGCTCTAAATTCCGGTGAGCGGAACTCCCGTTATCTTCTTCCTAAGTTGCCTTGTGCAAAGGGTAAAAATGCTCATGTCGGTTGTAGGCGCTTTAAAATCCGTGCCAATTGGAGGCGATTTCTGAATGTTGTAAAAGACGAATTGAGGAATATATGCTAGTAAATTACAAAAAGATCGAGGTCGTTAGAACAAGGTAAGGGTTGTTGGGAAATTTATGGAAGTAGTTATTTTTGTTGCGGACCTCTTATAAATAAAGGGTTCGGGCAAGGGTTTCTACTTTACACACTCAAAGAGAAAATAGAACCCTAGTTGTTCGAATCATAACAAGAAAGATCTTCGTCTTCTTCCTCGAAGGCTTCGTCGGAACACGGGAGTAGGGATCGGCTTCTTGTTGGAGCACCGGACGAGGGAGCGGCGAACCGACGGGGAAAACTGGAGAGCGGAGGGAGGAGCCGGCGTCGTACCGTTACCTTCTCCGATCCAAAGGTGTGGTGGTTTTCGATGTTTCTTATGGTTTTAGATGAGGTTTTCATGGATTTGGTTGGGTTCTTTTGGGCGTTGGTGGTGTCGGATGTCGCGGGTGGTGTGAGTATTGTGTTAAACGGGAGGCCGCCGCCGCCGTCGGATTAGACAGGAGGTCGCCGCCGCCGTTAGATGTAACGGGAAGCTGCCGCCGCCGTTGTTAGACGGGAGGCCGCCGCCGCCGTTATCATGTCCGTGAGGTCGTCGTCGTAGTCATGGTGGTCGCGGAGTCACCGCCGGAGCCGCGGAGGGCAAAGGGCCAAAAGAAATCGAAAAAAAGGGGATTTATTGTTCATTTAGCCCGGCCCAACCCGCGCGGTCCATGCCGGTGGCTTGGACCCGGCGCAGGGGCCGTAGCCCCCGGAGGTGAACCCGGTGCGTGCTCCAGCCCGGCCTAGCAGGCGCGGTCCACGCCCAGGCGTGCACCTGGTGTCACGCCCCGGGGCCGAAACTGCGACCCGGGCTCGCCAACAGATCCGCCACCTGTGCAACACCCGCACAGGCGAAGCGTCTAACCTGCAAGAAAAGATACTACAGCTAAACAGATATCAGAGCTAAAAGATAAAACTGCTGTAAAATTAAAACCAATGATCTGTACAACTGGAAATAAAGGTATAAAGTCCATCTCCCATAAATGATAATCATACAATAACCTCAAATACAAAACTCTGGACTCAACAGGGAGGTAATCCTGAATAAATAAATGATACATCAGTGTACAGACTCTCAGTACAAGTCAGATCCTCACAATACATCAGTCTCTCAAAGAGAAAATAAAAACACTAATCTACCGACTGTACTGAAGATCTCCTCTGAAAGGGGTACCGCTACTTTCCAAAGATAGGTAGGGATCTAGCTCGCGACTCCCTCGCCTCGAACAGCAACCGCAGAATCAGCAACACCCGCTAAGACTCTGCAAAACAAAGGAGAGAAGGGACAAAGGGGGGGGGGGTGGGGGGGGGGAACCCCCAACGGGTGTGAGAACTTGTCACGCCCCGGGGGTTCGAATCGCGCGGAAGAGGAGCCACCGATGCCCCTAATTCAGCCATATATTTTTTTTTGTAAACCAATACTCCCCGGCGCGTGTCCAGACCCGCCGCATACACAAATTCACTCTGCAAACGGGCAGAGTCTCCTTTGTATATGCACGGCGTCTCAACTACAAAGTGTCTCACAAGGCGTAGCACATACAATCTCTAACCACATCAGTTGAGGTCTCGAAACATACAACCAACCAATTCACATGATCTACAAGTAGCAACTTAGAACATAGAGGCCGATGTTTTGAAAGGATAAATAATCACAAGGTTTTGAAAGCGGCATCCACACGATGCCATCGTTTTTAGGAAAAACCGTTTGAAAGCCACATAAATCCACAGGGTTTAAAAACGGCACCCACTCGATGCCGAACTTTGTGAAAACAGTTCGCAAACACATAAATTCCACAAGGTTTGTAAAATCCGGTGCCCACACGACACCCACGTTTTAAAAGTAGTTTTCGCAAACGGTTTTCTTTGCTTTTCATTGTTTAAAATGGCCAAGTAAGAAAGAATGTAACAATCATTCGTTTATTCGAAAAAGGAAGAGGCAACATCCACTTCGACCCCACGGGGGTGTCGCAATCCACAACTAGCTAGCATGAGTAATAAAAGAAAAGGGAAAGAAGAGTCACTGTGTCTGAAGTCACTAAAAGTCAGAACAGCACCCTCGCGGCCTCACCGGTGCCCTAGCACTCGCCCCTGGACGAACCTGTCACGGAGTGGGAAGTCAGTGACTAGAAATATCATAATGAGCAAAAGAAAACTAAAATAAGGCAAACCACTGTAACCAGAGCAACCGTCACCCCTCAAACACCGTCAACAACGACCACATCCTGCACCAAACAAAAACCAGGCACCCTTCCCGAACACCGCACCGGGCCCCTGCCCCGGTGCCCCCCCTCTGCCGAGCACCTGTCTCGGCCGCCGAGCACCAGCCTCAGCGTCACCGCTCACACCCTCCACCCATGAGGGCCCCCATTCCTAACGCCACCGTCGCGTGGGGGTACACGGGTCAACGTACCACTTTTCCGGAAAAAGCACACCCTCGCGGTGGCCAAACCGCCGGTGTGCGTGTAGTAACACCAGAGCCTTATAACCAGATATGTATAGATGATTAATCGAATGAAGTAAAAGCGGGGTCAGCATTGCTCATAAAGAATAACTTAGAAGGGAAAAACACCTTTGCTCATGAAGAATAACTTAGCAGGGAAAACACCTTTGCTCATGAAGGATAACTTAAAAGGGAAAACACCTTTGCTCATGATAACACCTTACATATGTATGCCCTTTCCCAATTAACCCTGGAGAAAGTACCCACCTTGTGTGTGTCGTTCGGTGCTCGGCACGTCTGCGATCGTGCGCCTGTTCCCTGTAGCGTCTCGCACTCCTGAGGAACAAAAGCATGTCAAAACTAGGGGGCTTGAAACCCCAGACGCTGACTCTAGGCCGAAAAGACGACCGCCGCGAACTTCGGGCTTCGCGCGGCGGAGTTCCCCGCACAGCACCGGCCCGTGCGGCGCGCGCTTGGCCTACGGACAGCCTCCTCCCCGCGCGGCCCCGACCCGACACGGATCTGTTAAGGATTTTGTTTTGGCGCATTTCGTGAAAGTGTTAAGTCTTGAAGATTGAAGATGAATGAAGTTTGGATCATATACCTTAATCTCAAGAAAGAAGAATTCAAAAGGATCAGGTAAGTTTAACTAAATATTTTTGGTGATCCGAATACTTCTTGTAGTATAGAAACACTTGGAAGAATTTCTTATTGCATAAAAATCAAGAACTGAACATAAGACTTGTTCAGGATCCGGATCAGATTGTGCAATCCGGATCCCGAAGGTGGTTCGTTCATACACCAGTTCAATCCGGATCGTAGCTTCCCTTGATCCGGATCCCGAACATTGAGTTTACCATTTTCCTTGAACGATCTGGATCAGGCTTCGCAATCCTGATCCCGAACGTTGATGTTTGGTGAACTGTATGAACGATCCGGATCAAGCACTTCGATCCGGATCCCGAACCTTCGTTTTTCTGGAATTGCCTGACTCGTTACGACGATCCGGATCACAGCTAATCCGATCCGGATCGCCGTCGTAAAAATTTCCAGAAACGACAGTTTTTGATCCTTATCTTCTTCCTAGGGTTTCTAACCTATAAATAGACCCTATGATTCTTTTTCTAGGGTTAATCCAGATAATCCACATAGAGCCGTCATAATCAAATATCATCTTATACGGCCCTAGATCCACATATAGAGAAGAAAGGAAATCATTAGATATTACTCTATGTTTTCTTCATCTATATTGATTAGTTTGATTCTAGGTTTTCATACTCACATCTTGAGTTGAATCAAACTAATGAATACTTAGATGGTATTTCCTATCTATCTTTGATCTAAGTATTCGGCGGATCATCACCACCCAAAAACAACGATTTCCCCCAAAATCGGCGCATGGACTCGCGTGGCCTTGTGGATTCAAGGTGCAACCGCTCTCGTGGATTCGGAGCGAGGTACGTTCGTGGATTCGAAGCGTGCTACTGGGTGAAGACCGTGGATTCGGTCAGACGTCGTGGACTCGACGTTGGACGCCGTGGATTCGGCGTTGGACGCAGATCGTGGATTCGAGACGCGTTGCGGAGCGAGCGGAGAAGATCAACTAGGAGCGTATGGAAAAGGTTGAGTCGTCTGTGAGTACGGTATATCACCTTGTACGTGTTTAATTCTAGTGGATTTCATCACCGTGTTATCTGTCCCGTGGTTTTTACTCCGGTTTGGAGTTTTCCCACGTAAAAATCTTGCGTGTTCATTTATATTTCCGCATTGGGTTTTTATTGTGCAATGATTTTTTGAGTGTTTATTGTTTACACCTATTCACCCCCCCTCTAGGTGTTTTTTTCCCCTATTTAGATCCATTATTACATATAACCCAACAAGTGGTATCAGAGAGGGAATAGGGTTGTAAACAATGGTTGAAGGTGGAAACATCAACAGAACCCCCATTCTTTGATGGAACAGATTATGCGTACTGGAGAGTACGGATGAAAGCCTTTTTAAGTTCCATCGACGAACGGGTGTGGCAATCAATTGAATTAGGATGGTCTAATCCAACTGAAATTATTGCTGATGTTCGCACCATCAAACCTAGGTCGAAGTGGACCAAGGAAGAGTTAGATTCATCTTCTTACAATGGCAAGGGAATTAATGCTATTTTTAATGCCTTATCTCAAACTGAATTCTCTCGCGTCTCGGCATGTGAGACTGCGAAAGAAATCTGGGATGTTCTTCAGGTTACACATGAGGGAACTAACCTCGTGAAGATTCAAAAGCTGCAAATGCTTACGAGCAGATTTGACTATATTTTCATGGCAGAAAATGAATCTTTCACGGACTACTATACACGATTGCAAGACATCGTAAACTCATGTGCTAACCTGGGAGAGAAGATTCCAGAATTTAAGGTTGTAAGAAAGATCTTAAGAACTCTTCCTGAACGATTTCGCCCAAAGGTTACAGCCATTGAAACTATTAAACACCCGGACGAAATGCGTGTAGAAGAACTAGTTGGTTCATTACAAACTTATGAAATGACATTTACTACTAACTATTCTTCGGGAAAGGCATCATCTTCTAAGTCTTCAGGTTATGCTTTGAAAACAACAAAGGAAGAAGACACGGATTCATCCTCCTCAGACGATGACGAGAACCTATCTATGGAGGAATTTGAGAAGCAGCTCGCTCTCTTGACAAGGAAGTTTCGCCCGCAACTTTTCGAAGGGGTAATTCAAGTAAAAATCCATCCTTTGGAAAGTCGAAGAAAGGCAAAGGGTACTTCAAGTTACAAGTCAAGAAAGCAAGAGAAACTTTTCAAAGGATAAGAAAAGTTCAGAGGGGCAAGTCCAATGCTTCAAGTGCCGAGGATACGGCCATATCTCAACGGAGTGTCCAACTAAGAATCCGTCGAAGAAGAAAGCGATGCAAGTCGTCACATGGGATGACAACTCAACGTCAAATGAGTCCTCCTCAAGTGATGAAGAAGAAAGCGCAAACGGCATTCCACGCGTCCACATCTTCACCCTTCATGTGCTTAATGGCAAGTACTTCAGATTCATTGTCCAACTCCTCCCGGGCTGAAAAAACTGCAACGGATGATGAATCAAGTAACTCTGAAGGTGGAAGATTTTGTTTTAGTCTACCACAGACTTTTGAGGGATTCAAAGAAACTGGCCTAAACAAAACAAGGGGTTGAGAGGGGAGATTACAGGATCTCGAAGAAGAAGTAAAAAGGGTAACTTCTCTCTCGACCGATCTTGAAGTGAAAAGGGATAATCTGATAAAAGCAAATGTTTCCCTTCAAGAGTCCAATGAGCAACTCGAGAAGAATTATGTAGATATGGTGAACAAAGCGAATTACTTCTTGAAGCTCAACGGCGAGGCTCGACAGGAAAAATTGGAAATGACAGAGACCATTCTCCAACTCAAGGATGACTTTACAGCGATTTTCATCAGGAAGGAGTAAGTTGGATAAGCTTCTTGGTCTCGGTCAAACAAACAAGTTCGGCCTCGGATACAATCGACTGAAGACAACTTTAGTTCGGTTGGGACAGTTTTTGTGCCTCAGTCGGTATCTCCTCCTCCGACACCGGAATTCACGACAAGCAACGACAACAAGCCTACTTCACCCTCTTCGGAATCGTCAAGCACTAAGGTATGTTTCGTTGTAATGTTGAAGGGCACATTGAAAGAAATTGCAAGATGTGGAGCTCAAAGATCAAATCAATCACATCTTGCAACTGCTACCAATGAGTTCACTCCCCGGAAATCAAAGAAGGACTTTTCAAAAGAAAAGAACATTGGTAGTACTTCAAGCAAGACGATGACAAAGAAAAAGATAATCATACAAGACGTCTTCATCAAGGAAAAATTGCTAACCATTGCCAAACATACTCTAAAACTCAACAGGTTTGGGTATGCAAAGGTGAAATCTTTCCTTGCCTTTAATCTTCCTACGATTAAATGTTGTGTAGTTTATGTAGACTATTTTCTTTCTTTGGACCAACCCGTCAACCATCTTTGGGAGGTAAATGGTATATTTTCTTATTGGTTGATGATTTCTCTAGGTTTTCTTGGGTAGCATTTTTAAAAGAGGAAAGCTGATACGTTGATTCTTTTCATGAGATTTGCCATCGTATTATGATTGAAAAAGAATGAAAAGATCATTCGTGTTAGAAGTGATAGAGGTGGAGAATCATTAATTCTAAATTCATTGATTTTTTGCACTTCCAACGGCATAAAACATGAATTCTCAGCACCCTATACACCTCAGCAGAATGGTGTTGTTGATGCGCAAAAACAGGGTTGTTTCAAGAGATGGCGGTGTGGTGCTTCATAGCCGGAATTTACCGCTACATTTTTGGGCTGAAGATGTGAACCACCGCTGTCTATGTCATTAATCGAGTGTATTTGCGCCCAGGAACTTTAAATACACCATATGAGCTGTGGTTTAGTAGAAAACCGGATATCAAATACTTTCGTATCTTCGGGAGTCGATGTTTTATTTTGCGTGACCGCGAAAATCTTGGAAAGTTCGACTCTCGAAGTGACGAAGGGATCTTTTTGGGTTATTCTACAAATAGCAGAGCATATCGGGTATTTAACATGGAATCTAAAACGATTGTAGAATCTATAAATGTTAAAGTAGATGAAGCTTTTCACTTTGCATCTGAAAAATCTACCCTCGATATCTCTCTTGATGATGATACTCCTGTAAGTGCATCTTCTCATGATAATACTTCCAATATTAATGATGCATCTAATGGTTCTTCAAGTTTATCTGATGTGCAGGAATCATCTCATGTACCTCCGAGTACTCCGTTACAACAAACGTTACGAATCTCCAAGGATCATCCTGAATCAAACATCATTGGAGACCCACAAGAAGGAGTTAAACTCGGAGACAGTTGGTTTGTGGATTCGCTTGCTACGTATCTTGATCGAACCAAAGAACATAGATGAAGCTCTTCAGGATGACTACTGGATTAAAGCAATGCAGGAAGAGCTCCATCAATTTGAGCGAAACAAAGTCTGGGAATTAACGAAGCCTCCAAAGCAACACAATGTGATAGGTACCAAATGGATTTTCAAGAACAAGAAAAATGAAGATGGTACTATCATCAGGAACAAAGCACGTTTAGTTGCTCAAGGCTACTCTCAAGTAGAAGGTATAGACTTTGATGAAACTTTCGCCCCTGTAGCTAGACTCGAGTCCATTCGTATCTTATTGCGCTTAGCTTGTCATTTTAAAATAAATTATTTCAAATGGACGTTAAGAGCGCGTTTCTAAATGGGTTTTTAAATGAGGAAGTTTATGTGGCTCAACCGAAAGGTTTTGTAGACTGTAAACAACCTAACCATGTTTTTCGTTTGAAAAAGGCTCTTTACGGTTGAAACAAGCACCGCGAGCATGGTACGAAAGGTTAACAAAGCACCTTTTGGATAAGGGCTATACTCGAGGGGGAGCTGACAGGACTCTCTTTGTGACGCCCCCGGGGTTTTTTGAGTCTATCAAAGCGGAAAATCGTGTGTATCTTTTTTTTTTCTTCTTAACAAGGTAATTTAAACCTCATCCCGGTGCGTGCCAGACCGCCACATACACAAATTCTTCCTGCCCACGGATAGAGTCTCCTTTGTATATGCACGGCGTCTCATTTACAACAACATACATCAAACACCAACCATAAACCATACAATAGACATACAACATCAAGCGGATATTAAAGCGGCATTAGTGTTTAGAAAGGATAAAGCCAGCGGTTGCAAAAACGTGCCCACACGGCACTTCGTTTGAGAAAACCTTTTCGAAATCATTCGGTTTATCATAAAAACGTTGCCGCATAAGAAAACATCACCAAAAGAAACGAATATAAAAGTACACCTCATCCACAGCGCTAAGTAATCCATGTCCACGAATATTACGACCCACAAGAAATTAACTAAATAAGCGTAAGAGAAATGAGATAATAAAAACCAAGTGTTCTGAATACGGCCCTCGCGACGCAGTCTCACGCCCTCCCGGCTAACGCACTCGTAACACCTGTCACGGATGTGGGTAATGTCAGTGACAAACAAAGTAGAAGTCTATTATCAATAAAGAATAAGAAGCAAACCGAATACACCGGAACCATTTCGCTATAAAACCCTGCACATATTAAGCTGGGCCCCAACCCCAGATTATCAATTTAATGGGCACCAACCCCAGATTATTTGTCGGAGAGACTAAAGTCTCCCCTCGTGCGCAAACACCTCTTTTGATGCTTTTAACCTCTTCGCGGTGTGGTGTGCTATTTTCAGCGGGCGCGAAGAGGTCCTCACGGCACCCACACCTTTGTGAGGAACACGGGTCATAAGAGACACTCTTACGGAAAAGTACACCCATGCGGAGGCCAATACGCCTGTGTACGTGCAGCATCCGAAAACGGATTTGCCGAGATCGGCGTTGTCATGAGCACCTCGACCGTAGCCGCTTCAATTGTTAGATAAAAACACAATTATGCGAAAGGTTAAACTGTCCATCTACTTTGTTAGATAAAATTAAGAGCACTTTAATGACGATAGATGCACTTACTGCACTTGTTGCACTTATCGCAACCGTACCCACCTAATTGAAGAGAAATCGGAACACCTGAATCTTTCGCGCACCCCCGCTGCGCACTTGGACCTACAGAAAAGTCCGCAAGGATAACTATAGTAAAAAACGCTGTACTAACATCCGAAAACACAAGACCCAATTTACTCTTTTCGACGGAAAAAAAGTTCAACACCGTCTGGGTTGACGATCCGGAATTCCCGCGCCGCTAGTCGTCCGCCGGACGGAGCAAAGAGGGGTTCGGAACCGCGCGGCGTGTCTA
This sequence comes from Tillandsia leiboldiana, assembly GCA_029204045.2. NCBI lineage: Eukaryota > Viridiplantae > Streptophyta > Magnoliopsida > Poales > Bromeliaceae > Tillandsia > Tillandsia leiboldiana. Next base: position 17,884,038 of record CM055069.1, read on the forward strand.
AGCGGGCGGACGCCCACGCGGCGCGGTGACC
>CM055069.1:17884168-17933722 GCA_029204045.2 Tillandsia leiboldiana
AAAGGGGCTAATTATAGCCCAAGTCCACCAACGGAGGGATCCGGATTTGGGCGCCCGAATCGGCCCCGGCATGTACTGTGTGCACCCGAAATCCACCGAGCGCAACCCTGGGCGTGCTCCACGCCTCGCGCGATCCCGGCGGGGAGCACGCCCGCGGTTCACGGTGAGGCAAAGGGTCGCTGCGCCCGCCAACAGGCGGGCGACACGTGCTGGCGCGGTTCCACGTGCGTCGCGCCCGGCGCGGAACGCGTGCTGTCGCGTGTAGATAGTGTGTCAGATGTTCAGAGTTGGGACAGTTGGGGATCGATGGTTGGGTATCGCGGTACCCGCGGACTGTGGGCGATTGACCAGAATATTATTATTATTGTTATTACATCAGATTGGAGGGAGGGATCGAGCTTCTTTTAGTGGATGGTCTTACCCAACTACTTAGAGTCTTGATCAGTCCTGCATATACGATACTTATGGTACATACTTTACTGTGTGGGTCGCCCCTCGGTGCCACTCGGAGTACGGTTAGGGCGAGCCGTGTGCCGGTCGATTGGATACATTGAGGATCATGCCGTGTGCCGATCAGATACTGGGTTCTTGAGTGACAGCAGAGCAGGCAGTAGTACAGTGTTTACTGGTGTATTGTTGGGTTTGGTCGGTCAGGCTTTGACATTCTGATGCATAAATTTTGCTATTTTTTAGCTGGGCTTTTAGAGGATTTATAGTAGTGGTAGCTTATCTCAGTAGATTTACTTTTAGATTACACCTTTGTTTAGTTTCGCCTCTGGTTAGTCCTAGTGGGAAGTCTGAGTTTGAGGTCTACCCACTAGGGGAGGCTACTGTTTTTATAGTAGTTCTCACCCCCACTGTTTTACCTGTTTCTTTCCATTTGTTTTGCAGAGTCCTCTATGGAGCTGCGGGACCCATCTGCCCAGGATCGAGGTAAGAGGATCGCTGACTAGTAGCTACCTACCCGAGCTCGAGTTTAGTAGTTTTGTTGTATCCCCTGTACATCAGACGGTTGTATTTTCTTTTATTTTGGGTCTGGCTGCAGCCAGCTGGTTGTATTTATTTCGTGAGCTGGGAGAGAAACACGTATATTTTTTAGAGTTATTGTACTTTTATTTCCAGCATTTGTCTGAGATGTACTAGTTTTAGTTTAGCTCTGTTTTTCTGCTCTGTATTACTTCATTTATATCTGAGCAGGTTACCAGCGCTTCGTGTACACGGAAAATACCGTGTGCACGGCGGATCTGTGGACGAGCCCGGGTTCTGGTTTACACCCGGGGCGTGACAGATTAGGTTGTATCAGAAGCTTAGGGATAGGTCAGTTGGGACTTAGGAAACCCTAGGCTTTTGCAGACCCTAGGAAGGCAGGGCGTGAGTGACGCGATATTTTGCGAAAGTCGGCAATTTGTTATTAACTCTTCCTGTGAGTGGAGAGGGATTGGCATAGCCTATTCTGGGGGACGATTATGTTGGCTGCAGACAACATAAGGTTACAGAAATAGGGGGATGTCTATGACGTTTCGCTGGATTGGGTCGAGAGTGGTTTTGTTTACTGACCCGTGGTTTCTTGTGTGGCAGGATGCCTCCTAGGCGGCAGATCCTACCCGGGGGTACTCCTATACCCCCGGAGGAGCCGGAGCAGTCCGGGCCTTCTGAGATCAGTGAGCTGAGGGCCATGGTGGCCCAGTTGGCGGAGAGTCACCGCCGACAGGAGCAGAGGTTCGAGCAGCTGCTTGCTCAGGTTGGGGCACTCTCCCCTACTACTGTAGAGGCCCCTGTACCACCAGTTGTACCGCTGGCAATTCCACTAGTCCCTACGGCACCGTCGTCGAGCAGTGGGGCTCAGGGAGTGATCAGGCCATTGAACCCAGCAGAGGAGCAGGAGTTTGCTGACAAACTCACCCAGTTTTGTCAGCGAAGGACCACCTCGGTTCTCTGGGCGGAGCACTCACCCATGGGAGATAGGATCATGGCTAGCATCAATGGAGAAGTTGTTCAGAGACTTCTTCATTGATCCGAGATTCAGAGTACACATGGTCGTACATTGTCTAGAGGGGGATGCAGATGCTTGGTGGCGTCGGGTCGAGCCCTTAGAGTTTCAGATCACCCGACAGCTACCCTGGTCGGAGTTCAGGAGGATGATCCTTGATACTTATTTCTCCACGAGAGTGAAGAAAAAGCTAGAAGATGATTTGAAGAATCTTCAGCAGGGGGACCGGACAGTGTGGGACTATTTCCAGGAGTTCACGCAGTTGGTCAACTACGTACCCTATGTTGCCAGGGATGGGCTGCACCAGGTGGAGCTGTTTGAGACGGGTCTGCGCCCAGAGATCTAACACCTTGGTGCACGCCCAGAGGCTTCAAACTTTATCAGAGGCAGTGGATCAGCACAGTGGGTGAGAGGGGAGATCACGTCGTCGCTAGACGTGGAGGCTTGGTCGCTCAGAGTTCTGAGAGGAAGCGACCAGCGCCTGACGATGGGGGACAGGCCAGTTCCTGGAGGCCGCCCCGACCGCCACCGCCTCAGTTTACGGGCCGTGGGCGTTCGGATGGCGAGGGCCTGGGGGATCCTAGAGACCCCCACACTACCAGCAGCAGCAACAGCCCCAGCGACAGCAGCAGCACTCGCAGCAGCAGAGATCGCAGTCGCGACAGCAGGGGTCACAACGGCGGCACAGCTCGGCAGCAGCAGCAGCAGCAGTCCCGGAGACCACAGCAGCAGTCCCGACAGCCCTAGTCATCAGATAGATGTGTTTTCTGTGGAGGGCAGCACTTTCCCAGTACTTGCGATCAGCGATGGGGACGCTGTTATATCTGTGGAGAGTCTGGTCATATGCGAGCTACTGCCCTTTTGCGGCATCGACAGCTCCTTCCTCAGCATCAGTCCCTTCGGTGCCCCAGCAGCGGCCCTATGCTCCAGCGAGCAGGGCTCCTTCTTCCCACCCTGCAGATTACCGACCACCAGCTCAGAGCGGACGGGTTTATGCCGCCCAGGTGGAGGACTCCTCGGCAGCCGACCACGTGGTGGCAGGTATCATTTTACTTTTCGGTATTAGAGCTCGCACTTTATTTGATACCGGTGCATCACCTTCTTTTATCAGTAGAGCCTTTGCATCATCTCATGGACTAGAGTTAGGTCGGTTGCCGCATGCATTAGAGGTACAGATTCCCGATCATACATTGCATGTAGAGGAGTGTTGTTGGTCTTGCCCTGTACAGCATGAGTCTTGGATTTTGCCAGCGGACCTGATGGTCCTTAGTCAGCTGCGAGATTTTGACGTTGTACTGGGGATGGATTGGCTGGCTCGCTATTTCACGACGATTGATTGCGCCGCGAGGACTATTACTTTAGCGAGCCAGGCCAGGAGGTGTTCATTTACAGGGGGTGCCAGAGTGCTTTCTTTGCCTCAGTGGTTTCGACTTCTCATGCGAGGCAGATGATGCGCAGTGGATGCGTGGCCTTTTTGGCATCTGTGGTTAAGGAGCCTACGGCGGCACCGGGACTCGCAGACATCCCTATTGTCCACGAGTTTCCGGATGTGTTTCCTCCAGAGCTGATTCATATGCCGCCGGATAGGGAGGTTGAGTTTTTGATTGACGTAGTTCCCAGGAACTGCTCCAATCTCTAAGGCTCCTTACCGAATAGCACCGGCTGAGCTGCGAGAGTTAAAGGTGCAACTCCAGGATTTAATGGACAAAGGTTTTGTCAGACCAAGTGTATCGCCTTGGGGAGCACCGGTGCTATTTGTGAAGAAGAAAGATGGATCACTTCGACTGTGTGTTGATTATCGAGAGCTTGAAATAAAGTGACCATCAAGAACAAGTACCCTTTGCCGCGCATTGATGACTTATTTGATCAGCTGCAAGGGTCTTGTGTCTTCTCCAAGATTGACTACAGTCTGGTTACCACCAATTGAAGGTGAAGGCCGAGGACATCCCAAAGACATGCATCAGGACGCGGTACGGGCATATGAGTTCACCGTCATGCCTTTTGGATTGTCAAATGCCCCTGCTGCTTTTATGGATTTAATGATCAGGATTTTTTCGACCATACCTGGATCGGTTCGTCGTTGTTTTTATGATGATATCCTGGTTTATTCCGGAGCGATGTGGAGCACGAGGAGCACTTGAGGATTGTGCTGCAACTTCTGAGAGAGAGGAAGTTGTTTGCCAAGTTATCTAAGTGCGAATTTTGGCTTCGGGAGGTTATTTTTTGGGCCACGTGATTTCAGCCGCTGGAGTGGCAGTAGACCCGGCGAAGATTGAGGCAGTCCGGGATTGGCCCCGACCGACGACGGTATCTGAGGTCCGCCAGTTTTATGGCTTAGCTAGATATTACCGTCGGTTTGTGGAAGGTTTTGCGAAACTTTCCACACCCCTCACTCGTTTGACGCGAAAAGGGATTAAGTTTATTTGGAGTGAGGATTGCCAGAGGAGCTTTGAGGAATTAAGAACAGATTGATGTCGGCTTCTATCCTTTCCCTCCCTGTTATGGGGAAAGGATATGTGATTACAGCGATGCATCGCACAGTGGACTTGGTTGCGTGCTGATGCAGGAGGGAAGGGTAATCGCTTATGCCTCTCGGCAACTGAAGGATTATGAAAAGAATTACCCTACCCATGACCTGGAGCTAGCTGCAGTGATTTTCCCGCACTAAAGTTATGGCGCCACTACCTGTATGGGGAGCACTGCGAGATTTACACCGACCACAAGAGCTTGAAATACCTGTTTACACAGAAGGAGCTCAATTTGAGGCAGCGCAGATGGTTGGAATTGTTAAAGGACTACGATGTAGACATATTATACCACCCTGGCAAGGCCAACGTGGTTGCTGATGCCCTGAGCAGGAGGAGTACAGAGTCTATCTTTGATGATCACCGATCAGGCGCCATTACTTGAGCAGATGAGGCGGTTAGAGCTCGAGGTTGTGTCCCTGGGGTCTCTGCTAGACTTATGTCTCTAGTCGTGCAGCCCACTCTGTTGGACAGGATTCGAGAGTAGACAGAGTGAGGACCCCCACCTGATGAGGATTCGAGAGCAGATACAGACTGGTTTGACGGGGGACTTTTCAGTTGATGCTTCGGGAGTACTGCGGTACAGGGACCGAGCTTGTGTGCCTATGGATGCAGAGATCCGAGAGCAGATCTTGAGGGAGGCCCACTATACACCTTATACCATCCATCCTGGTGGGACTAAGATGTATAGAGACCTTAAGGCACAGTTTTGGTGGAATGGGATTGAAAAGAGACATTGGGAGATTTGTAGCACACTGTCTAACTTGTCAGCAAGTAAAGGTTGAGCATCGTGTACCTGCTGGCAAGTTACAGAGTCTCCCAATCCCTAAATGGAAATGGGAACATGTTACGATGGATTTTGTCACTGGTTTGCCGAGAGCACAGACGGGAGCGGATGCTATCTGGGTGTAAGACCTGGCTTTTTCCGTTACCCTTTCCGTTATCCCTTTCTTACGACTGTCCGACTGTGGGACAATTTTTAGTGTTTTTCCGGAAACGTCCGTCGGGACTCGCGGACATTTTTAGGCGGAAGGGCTCCGCGAACGGAGAACGGGGACGCGATCGTTTCGGATTCCGACTCCCCGGTTCTCCCAGAATAAATTTTGAAGTTCGGACCCCTTTAGACGCCTCGGGATCCGTGTTGGCAGCCCGCACACCTTTTAAGGTAAACCCTAATTCTTTTAGTATATATATATAGCCGTGTGGGAAGAGGATTAGGGTTCCTCTTATTTTCTTTTTGGTGGCCGCCTCTTTTCTTCTTCCTCTTCTTCCTCCCTCGTAGCCGCCGCAAAGAATAACCACAAGCGCAAACGGCAAGGGTGGACCGGTGGAGGCAAGCGGACGATCCCTCCTTCTCCTCCTCTTTCGCACATCGAGGGTGAGTCGGAAAACGTTTCCGTTTGGGGGAATCGTCCCTTTCTTTTTTCTTTTGTTGGTCACGAGGAGGAGGAGGGGGCGGCGCCGTCGCGCATCGCTGCGCGCAGGCGCCCGGCCAGCGGGTGGGGCGCCGTGCGGGCAGGTGCCGCGCGGGGTCGCCCCACGCCCGCGGGCAGCGCGCCGCGCGACACTCGGCCAGCGCGCGGGGCCCGCCCACAAGAGGGGGCGCCCGCGCGGGCTGGTGCCGCGCGGGGCCGCCCCGCACCGCGGGCAGCGCGCCCGCGCGGCGCTCGGGCCGCGCGGGGCCGCCCGCAAGAGGGGGCGCCCGCGCGGGCTGGTGCCGCGCGGGGCCGCCCCGCACCGCGGGCAGCGCGCCCGCGCGGCGCTCGGCCGCGCGGGGCCGCCCGCAAGAGGGGGGCGCCCGCGCGGGCTGGTGCCGCGCGGGGCCGCCCCGCAGCGCGGGCAGAGCGCCCGCGCGGCGCTCGGCCGCGCGGGGCCGCCCGCAAGAGGGGGCGCCCGCGCGGGCTGGTGCCGCGCGGGGCCGCCCCGCACCGCGGGCAGCGCGCCCGCGCGGCGCTCGGGCCGCGCGGGGCCGCCCGCAAGAGGGGGCGCCCGCGCGGGCTGGTGCCGCGCGGGGCCGCCCCGCACCGCGGGCAGCTCGCCCCGCGCGGCGCTCGGCCGCGCGGGGCCGCCCGCAAGAGGGGGGCGCCCGCGCGGGCTGGTGCCGCGCGGGGCCGCCCCGCACCGCGGGCAGCGCGCCCGCGCGGCGCTCGGCCGCGCGGTGCCGCCCGCAAGAGGGGGCGCCCGCGCGGGCTGGTGCCGCGCGGGGCCGCCCCGCACCGCGGGCAGCGCGCCCGCGCGGCGCTCGGCCGCGCGGGGCCGCCCGCAAGAGGGGGGCACCCGCGCGGGCTGGTGCCGCGCGGGGTCGCCCCGCTGCGCGAGCAGCGCGCCCGCGCGGCGCCCGGCCGCGCGGGGCCGCCCGCAGGAGGGCCGCCCGCGCGGGCTGGTGCCGCACGGGGTCGCCCCGCACCGCAGGAGGGGCGCCCGCGCGGGCTGGTGCCGCGCGGGGCTGCGCCCAGGCAGAGTGTCCGTCGCACGGGCCGGTGCTGTGCGAAGAACTCCGCTGCACGCTGTTGGGAGTCGTTGTAAGCTTCGGACTTCTAAGCTTTGACTTGCCCTTGTTCCTTCAGGAGTGCGGGACGCTGTTGGCGACTGGTGCACAGACGCGGACTGGACGAACGCAGGACGACGCACACAAGGTGGGTACCCCTTAGAACCTCTTTATGCACAGTTTCGTTGTTGCTATGTTTATTTTGTTGAGGGGTTTGGTGGGTGATGTGGACCTCCGGATTTACGGCTGTCGCGGTAGAAGACCGGGCGGGCAGTTCGCCCTATCCGAACAAAGGTAGGGTTGTTCGGGGCATACTAGCGTTGGGGGCAGTGATCGACGTGACCTTTCAGAACATTAAAGTTGAACTTGTGGAATATTGTTAACTCCGGCAAAGGTTTGTGTTTTATTATCTTTATAGTATGGCGACTATGGGTCGCTGTGGGGACTCTTCCATTGTCTTGGTTTCCGGAGTTATGGGAAAAGGGGTAAGAACTTAGTAATTGCATGTTTACATTTGCTAACCCTGTTAAAGCCATTGTGGGGATATTGGTTGCCGAGGCAGGTGCTCGGTCTGGGTTGCCGAGGATGGTGCTCGGATGATGCTCGAGATTTGCTACACGCACAAAGATCTTAGTAATTGCATGTTTACATTTGCTAACCCTGTTAAAGCTATTGTGTGGATATTTGGTTGCCGAGGCAGGTGCTCGGTCTGGTTTGCCGAGGATGGTGCTCGGATGAGGCTCGAGATTGCTACACGCACACCCGTGGTTTGGCCACCGCAAAGGGTGTGCTTTTTCGGAAAAGTGGTACGTTGACCCGTGTACCCCACGCGGTGGTGGCGTTAGGAATGGGGGCCCCCATGGGTGGGGGGGTGTGAGCGGTGATGTCGAGGCAGGTGCTCGGCGGTGGGCATCGGGGAAGGTGCCCGATGTCGTTTTGATACAGGGTGTGGTTATGGTGGATGATGCCGAGGTGGGTGCTCGGCGGCCGAGGCAGGTGCTCGGTAGGGGTCTCCGAGGCAGGTGCTCGGTGTGGTTGCCGGGGGAGGTGCCCGGTTTTGGTTTGCACGAGGTTCTGCATTATATTGTTTGCACGGGGTTCAGCATTGTATGGTTTGCACATGGTGCTTCATTGTTGGTTGCTCTGGTTTCTATCGTGGTTTGCCTGACTTTAGCCCTATTTGCTTATTATGTTATTTCTTGTCACTGACTCCCCACTCCGCGACAGGTTCACCCAGACCGTCCGGGGTCGAGCGCTAGGGCACCGGAGAGGCCGCAAGAGTGCTGCTCTGACTTTGATCGAGCTTCAGTCACAGTGACCTTTCTTTCCCTTTATCTTTTATTACTCATGTTAGTTAGTTGTGGTTTGCGATACCCCCGTGGGGTCGAAGTGGATGTTGCCTCTTTCCTTTTTGAATAATTGAATGAATTCTACGTTCTCTCTTACTTGGCCGTTTTGAACGATGAAAAGCAAAGAAAACCGTTTGCGAAAACTACTTTTAAAACGTGGGTGTCGTGTGGGCACCGAGCTTTACAAACCTTATGGGATTTATGTGTTTGCGAACTGTTTTCATAAACGATGGCGTCATGTGGATGCCGCTTTCAAAACCTTGTGATTATTTATCCCTTCAAAACACCGGCCTCTATGCTCTAAGTGAATGCTAGAATATCATGTGAATTGTTTGGTTGTATGTGTACGAGACCCCAACTGATGTGGTTAGAGATTGTGTGTGCTACGCCTTGTGAGACACTTTGTAGTTGAGACGCCGTGCATATACAAAGGAGACTCTGCCCGTTTGCAGAGTGAATTTGTGTATGCGGCGGGTCTGGACACGCGCCGGGGAGTATTGTTTTACAAAAAAAAATATATGGCTGATTCAGGGGCATCGGTGGCTCCTCTTCCGCGCGATTCGAACCCCCGGGGCGTGACAGATTAAGATGGTATCAGAGCGGTAAACTTTAACCACAACAGTCGGGGCCCAACATCCACGGGGCGCAATATACTAACTACTGATTAATAAAGTGAACTGGGGGATTTAATTTTAGTACGTCTGTAGGTCGCGGTGCTAGACTCGATAGGTCTAGGGTTGACTTGGTTTCTTTGTATGTAGCGATTAATGGCCCGAAATGGGTTATCAGCGGAGAACGCAGGGGCAGAAAGTACGGTGCCAATAGCGGCGGAGTATCAGCTGCTCCGACAACAACTACAAGAGGTGGCCGGGCAGTTGGCAACCCTTATGGAACAAATGCGGCAGTGGGCGCAACAGTCGACAATACCAATGGAGGTCGCCCAGGCTTCTTTGCCCGGACCAACCGCACCAGTGACGAGACCGTGGGTGGCGGTCAGCGAGACTACGGTTGCCCCTTCTCCGACCTCGGTGACCGAGATACCGTCGGTTCATCCGACAACGCCTTCAGTAGCACTAACACCAGCAACTTCGGGACTTACGCCGGGGGCACCGCCCTTCCATCTTGGACCACGTTCCGAGAAAAACGGTTTGAGGCATTTCTCTCCGACAGCATCAAACAGCAGATGGAAGATGACCTGAAGCACATCAAGAAAGGAAGTCAGACAGTTACGGGTTATCAACGGGCAAATTGTGAGGTTGACCAAATGTGTTCCCCCTATATAAGAGATGAATCTCACAAAGCCCGTCTTTTTGTGAATGGTTTACGAAGCGACATCTACAAGGTGGTGCAAACGGCGGGTTTGCACACCTTCTAGGAGGTGGTCGATAGAGCCACCACAGTGGAGCACGGATTTGCGATTTCACGAGCCCGACGGGAGAGCTCACATCACGGCGGGGATAAGAAACGAGCTCGACCTTGTTTTGGAGAGGAGCATACCAAGAGGAGCCGGCCTCCTAAATACCTGAGATGGCAACAAGGAACCACGAATGCGCCGACGGGAGGACAATGGTCGGTGGACAAGTCTTGCATCAATTGCGGTGGAATACACCAAGTGACCGAATGTCCCCAGAAGCAAGACCACCGTTTTCGATGCGGCAAACCGGGGCGCCATTGTTTCAACTGCCCCTCGGAAACAGGGACATCACCCGTAACAGCATCCCACTCCTCCACCTCGCTTCATGTTTCTCCCTACCATAGATATTAGAAGAAATCCCATCGTAGAAATAAGTTCGGTCGGATCCTCCGGCTACCCCTCGAGGCAGGCGGCTGTACTCCTTCCTGCCCAGCGAGGGCGAGACGGGTTCTTAGTCTCTAAGGACTAATGAGGTTTCCGTTAAAAGTTAACGGCATCACGCTTGGGGCCGACAGTCGCGGCAATCTTTTAGTGGTAGTTGACTGCTTGAAGTTCCAAGTGCGTCTCCGGGAACCGGACTTACCGAAAAACAACCTTATGAACTCGGAGTGGTTGTCATGAGTTCACGGTCATACCGTTCAGACTCGTTAACGCACCAGCGGTATTCATAGGCATGAGGAATAGGATACTCAAGCCCTCCTTAGACCAGCCGGTAATGTGGTCTTATAGTGGACGTTCCGATCTACTCTCACAACGGACAAGGGATATGGGGAACACTCGCGAGTAATCCCCTAGACCCTCCAGGATCAGCAACCATATGCCAAACTCATAAAGTGTGAGTTTTGGCTCCGTGAGGTGGACTTTTTGGGGCGTACCGTTTCGACATCTGGAGTTGCAGTGGATCCGAGGAGGATCGAGTCGGTGGCCAATTGGGCTCGGCCAACAACGGTGACGAAGATCCGAAGCTTCTTAGGACGGGCAGGCCATTACAGACGCTTCGTGGGAGGCCACTTCCCTAAATCGACTAACCCAAAGTGGGTAGAGGTTCGTCTGGACAGCCCAGTGCCAAAGGAGTTTCAAAGAACTTAAAGACAGACGCACACAGGCGCCAGTGCTCATACAGCCGAAGCCCGGAAAGGACTATAAGATCTAGTCTGACGAATCTCCAAGAGGATCTTGGGAGACCCATCGACGGACACGTAACTACAACTGGTGCAAGACAGAATGTCCTCGGAGCAAGGCGGAATTTTTACGAGTGACTCAGGGATGTAATAAGGTTCCGGGGACGAATTCGTGTGCCCGATAAGCTAGAAACGAGGGAAGAAAATCTAGCCAAAGTATATTATACCTCCTATACCGCGCATTCCGGAGGTACAAAGAGGTGCATGGATCTATGGCAGACCTTCTGGTGGCCCAAATCGAAAGAGCGATGTGGCACAAATTGTGGCGCAATTTCTGGTGTGCCAACAGGTGAAAGCGAACATCAGCGACCGGCGGGGGAAAGCAGACGTTTCGGCTACGAGGGAGGTAGTAGCAAGGAAGACCTCGTACAAGAGAAATTTTGGCCACGACCCCAGAGGAACCCTTAGAAGTAATGCTTCGTACCCTCCTGCCCAATAAGGAGGTGAAGACTTAGTTGTCTTTTATGTTGGCTATTTAGTTAAGGGTTAAATAGGTCCAACTTCCGGCCTTGTGACAATAGACCCGAGGCGTTGTAACAGTACGCCTTAGACGTCCAGGTGAGGTGAGACGGGCCAAGACCCGAGGCGTTGTAACAGTACGCCATAGACGTCCAGGTGGGTTGAGTCAGGACAAGATCGCTGGCGGTGTGACAGAACGCCTTAAGTAAATGAGTTGCGTATTGCTAATGGTTCGAGCTCTTGGCATTGTTGGTTGGCGTCAAAGACCCGATTTTCGGGAGGTTGGAGCGCGTAGGCCCGGTGACATACCGGTTGGCTTTACTGCCAAACCTCGATGCGGATCTTAGCACGAGAGGACAAAAAGGTTGCGCAACCGGACGATCCCCCTATGGGAAGGCGCTGTGAAGCAACCAGGAAGAATGTGAGGTAACTTAGGAACCAGAGTCAAAGATGGGGGAGTGCTACCCGGACCTCTTCGCCGCAGGCGGGAGTTAAGTTTCGGGGACGAAACTTGTTTTTATTGGTGAGTGATGTAAGACCTGGCTTTTCCGTTACCCTTTCCGTTATCCCTTTCTTACGACTGTCCGACTGTGGGACAATTTTTAGTGTTTTTCCGGAAAGTCCGTCGGGACTCGCGGACATTTTTAGGCGGAAGGGCTCGCGAAACGGAGAACGGGGACGCGATCGGTTTCGGATTCCGACTCCCGGTTCTCCCAGAATAAATTTTTGAAGTTCGGACCCCTTTAGACGCCTCGGGATCCGTGTTGGCAGCCCGCACACCTTTTAAGGTAAACCCTAATTCTTTTAGTATATATATATAGCCGTGTGGGAAAGAGGATTAGGGTTCCTCTTATTTTCTTTTGGTGGCCGCCACTTTTCTTCTTCCTCTTCTTCCTCCCTCGTAGCCGCCGGCAAAGAATAACCAAGCGCACGGGCAAGGGTGGACCGGTGGAGGCAAGCGGACGATCCCTCCTTCTCCTCCTCTTTCGCACATCGAGGTGAGTCGGAAACGTTTTCGTTTGGGGGAATCTCCCTTTCTTTTTTCTTTTGTTGGTCACGAGGAGGGAGGAGGGGGCGGCGCCGTCGCGCATCGCTGCGCGCGGGGCCGGCCGCCGGTGGGGCGCCGTGCGGGCAGGTGCCGCGCGGGGTCGCCCCACGCCGCGGGCAGCGCACCGCGCGACACTCGGCCGCGCGGGGCCGGCCACAAGAGGGGGCGCCCGCGCGGGCTGGTGCGGCGCGGGGCCGCCCCGCACCGCGGGCAGCGCGCCCGCGCGGCACTCGGCCGCGCGGGGCCGCCCGCAAGAGGGGGCGCCCGCGCGGGCTGGTGCCGCGCGGGGCCGCCCCGCACCGCGGGCAGCGCGCCCGCGCGGCGCTCGGCCGCGCGGGGCCGCCCGCAAGAGGGGGGCGCCCGCGCGGGCTGGTGCCGCGCGGGGCCGCCCCGCACCGCGGGCAGCGCGCCCGCGCGGCGCTCGGCCGCGCGGGACCGCCCGCAAGAGGGGGCGCCCGCGCGGGCTGGTGCCGCGCGGGGCCGCCCCGCACCGCGGGCAGCGCGCCCGCGCGGCGCTCGGCCGCGCGGGGCCGCCCGCAAGAGGGGGCGCCCGCGCGGGCTGGTGCCGCGCGGGGCCGCCCCGCACCGCGGGCAGCGCGCCCGCGCGGCGCTCGGCCGCGCGGGGCCGCCCGCAAGAGGGGGGCGCCCGCGCGGGCTGGTGCCGCGCGGGGCCGCCCCGCACCGCGGGCAGCGCGCCCGCGCGGCGCTCGGCCGCGCGGGGCCGCCCGCAAGAGGGGGCGCCCGCGCGGGCTGGTGCCGCGCGGGGCCGCCCCGCACCGCGGGCAGCGCGCCCGCGCGGCGCTCGGCCGCGCGGGGCCGCCCGCAAGAGCGGGGCACCTGCGCGGGCTGGTGCCGCGCGGGGCCGCCCCGCACCGCGGGCAGCGCGCCCGCGCGGCGCTCGGCCGCGCGGGGCCGCCCGCAAGAGGGGGGCACCCGCACGGGCTGGTGCCGCGCGGGGTCGCCCCGCTCCGCGAGCAGCGCGCCCGCGCGGCGCCCGGCCGCGCGGGGCCGCCCGCAGGAGGGGCGCCCGCGCGGGCTGGTGCCGCGCGGGGTCGCCCCGCACCGCAGGAGGGGCGCCCGCGCGGGCTGGTGCCGCGCGGGGCTGCGCCCAGGCAGAGTGTCCGTCGCACGGGCCGGTGCTGTGCGAAGAACTCCGCTGCACGCTGTTGGGAGTCGTTGTAAGCTTCGGACTTCTAAGCTTTGACTTGCCCTTGTTCCTTCAGGAGTACGGGACGCTGTTGGCAACTGGTGCACAGACGCGGACTGGACGAACGCAGGACGACGCACACAAGGTGGGTACCCCTTAGAACCTCTTTATGCACAGTTTCGTTGTTGCTATGTTTATTTTTTTGAGGGGTTTGGTGGGTGATGTGGACCTCCGGATTTACGGCTGTCGCGGTAGAAGACCGGGCGGGCAGTTCGCCCTATCCGAACAAAGGTAGGGTTGTTCGGGGCATACTAGCGTTGGGGGCAGTGATCGACGTGACCTTTCAGAACATTAAAGTTGAACTTGTGGAATATTGTTAACTCCGGCAAAGGTTTGTGTTTTATTATCTTTATAGTATGGCGACTATGGGTCGCTGTGGGGACTCTTCCATTGTCTTGGTTTCCGGAGTTATGGGAAAAGGGGTAAGAACTTAGTAATTGCATGTTTACATTTGCTAACCCTGTTAAAGCCATTGTGGGGATATTGGTTGCCGAGGCAGGTGCTCGGTCTGGGTTGCCGAGGATGGTGCTCGGATGAGGCTCGAGATTTTGCTACACGCACAAAGATCTTAGTAATTGCATGTTTACATTTGCTAACCCTGTTAAAGCTATTGTGTGGATATTTGGTTGCCGAGGCAGGTGCTCGGTCTGGTTTGCTGAGGATGGTGCTCGGATGAGGCTCGAGATTGCTACACGCACACCCGCGGTTTGGCCACCGCAAAGGGTGTGCTTTTCCGGAAAAGTGGTACGTTGACCCGTGTACCCCACGCGGTGGTGGCGTTAGGAATGGGGGCCCCCATGGGTGGGGGGGTGTGAGCGGTGATGTCGAGGCAGGTGCTCGGCGGTGGGCATCGGGGAAGGTGCCCGATGTCGTTTTGATACAGGGTGTGGTTATGGTGGATGATGCCGAGGTGGGTGCTCGGCGGCCGAGGCAGGTGCTCGGTAGGGGTCTCCGAGGCAGGTGCTCGGTGTGGTTGCCGGGGGAGGTGCCCGGTTTTGGTTTGCACGAGGTTCTGCATTATATTGTTTGCACGGGGTTCAGCATTGTATGGTTTGCACATGGTGCTTCATTGTTGGTTGCTCTGGTTTCTATCGTGGTTTGCCTGACTTTAGCCCTATTTGCTTATTATGTTATTTCTTGTCACTGACTCCCCACTCCGCGACAGGTTCACCCAGACCGTCCGGGGTCGAGCGCTAGGGCACCGGAGAGGCCGCAAGAGTGCTGCTCTGACTTTGATCGAGCTTCAGTCACAGTGACCTTTCTTTCCCTTTATCTTTTATTACTCATGTTAGTTAGTTGTGGTTTGCGATACCCCCGTGGGGTCGAAGTGGATGTTGCCTCTTTCCTTTTTGAATAATTGAATGAATTCTACGTTCTCTCTTACTTGGCCGTTTTGAACGATGAAAAGCAAAGAAAACCGTTTGCGAAAACTACTTTTAAAACGTGGGTGTCGTGTGGGCACCGAGCTTTACAAACCTTATGGGATTTATGTGTTTGCGAACTGTTTTCATAAACGATGGCGTCGTGTGGATGCCGCTTTCAAAACCTTGTGATTATTTATCCCTTCAAAACACCGGCCTCTATGCTCTAAGTGAATGCTAGAATATCATGTGAATTGTTTGGTTGTATGTGTACGAGACCCCAACTGATGTGGTTAGAGATTGTGTGTGCTACGCCTTGTGAGACACTTTGTAGTTGAGACGCCGTGCATATACAAAGGAGACTCTGCCCATTTGCAGAGTGAATTTGTGTATGCGGCGGGTCTGGACACGCGCCGGGGAGTATTGTTTTACAAAAAAAAAATATATGGCTGATTCAGGGGCATCGGTGGCTCCTCTTCCGCGCGATTCGAACCCCCGGGGCGTGACACTGGGTAGTCGTGGACAGGCTTACCGAGTCCGCTCACTTTTTACCGGTTCAGATGACTTGGTTGATGGAGCGACTAGCACAGGTGTACTTAGCTGAGGTGGTCAGATCGCACGGGGTACCTGTTTCCATCGTATCAGATAGAGACCCGAGATTTGTCTCGCATTTCTGGAGGAGTTTACAGACGGCCTTGGGGACGCAGCTCCGATTTAGTACAGCATTCCACCCACAGACCGATGGACAGTCAGAGCGCACTATTCAGACCCTCGAGGATATGTTGAGAGCATGCGTTCTGGACTTTGGAGGAGGGTGGTACCGACACTTGGGATTAGTTGAGTTTGCGTACAACAACAGCTATCAAGCGATCATTCAGATGGCTCCGTTTGAAGCGTTGTATGGACGCAAGTGTCGGTCACCCCTTTATTGGAGTGACGTGGGTGAGAAGAAGACTTTGGGTCCTGATCTACTATTAGAGGCAGAGGAGAAAATCAGATTGGTACAACGACATCTCGATACCGCCCAGAGTCAACAGAGGAGTTATGCTAATAAACGACGGCGAGACTTAGAGTTTCAGGTGGGTGACCATGTTTTTCTGAAAGTCTCACCTTCGAAGGGGATTCGGAGATTTGGTATTCGTGGGAAACTGAGCCCTCGTTATATTGGACCTTTCGAGGTGTTGGAGCGCTTAGGTCCAGTTGCCTACAGGCTTGCACTTCCTCCCAGGCTTTCAGGTGTTCACGATGTTTTTCATGTATCGACTCTGAGGAGGTATGTTCATGACCCGTCTCACATCATCGATTTCACCCCGCTGGAGGTTGCTGAGGACCTGACCTATGTTGAGCGGCCGTTGAGGATCTTGGACCGTGAGGTTAGGGAGCTACGCAGCCGAGCCATCCCTTATGTGAAGATTCTCTGGAGCAGTCATGATGAGCGTGAGGCTACTTGGGAGCTGGAGTCAGCGATGATGGATGCTTACCCCCACTTGTTCGAGGCCCCGGCTTGAGGTATGACTTTTGTTTCGAGGACGAAACTTTTTCTTGTAGGGGAGGATGTAGTGTTCTAGTTTTCCCATGCCACTTTCTGATGAATCCACTTTGTATAACACCTAGTGCTGGTGTCTGGCCCATGGTGCATCAAAGGGATGCCACGATGGACCCTGTGAGACATTGTTTGCTGACTTGGCCTTCCGCTGCATTCGCCGAATTTTAGAAAAGGTTTTGGGCCAATCTGAGGTTGGATTTAGATTTAGCGCGGAAAAACGCTTGAAAACGGCTATTTGCTTGTTAAATTTGGAGTCCGGATGACCAAAAACGGGCTTCCGAAAGTTTCTGGGGTTTTTCGGTGCATGAGGGCGCACCGTGGACCGGCCTGAGCCACGTGGCGGCCCATTATTGGCCGGCTCACGCAGCTCGGTCCACGGGGAGGCTCGGCGGGTGTATGGACCGCCGAGCGGGCCACGTGGCGCGTCCGGAGTGGCGGGTGCGCGCGGCGCGGTCCAAGGAAAACTGCGCAACTACGGTGGACCGGGTGCACGACACGTGGCGGCCTGGCATTGGTTGGCCCACGAAGTCTCGGTCCACTGCGTGCGCAGTGGGGGCGCCTTGGTACGGAGCGAGCGGCGTTGGCGGACGCGTGGCTGGCCGCACTCGAGTGCCGCCACGCGTCGGCCCACCGTTGGCGAGCCGTACCTACCCCCGCTGACCGCGGGGGGGACGCGTGGCGCGCAGCGGGTCCTTTGCACCGCTATTCCCTGTTGCAGGGCCACGTGGCGTCACCACGGGCTTCCGGGCGCGTCGGACGGGATCCATCCGACCGGGTTTTCGGGCGCAATGCGCCCGAATTCTGCGCCCGAATCCGACCCACTTCAGTGGTGGGCTGAGCCTATAAATAGGCTTCCTTGGATTCTTTTTCGAGTTTTTGGGCCCTTTTTCACTATGACTCCTTCAGAAGAATTTCCCCTCACAGAGTGCACTATCCATTGGTGAACTTTGGAGATTTTTGGTGGCACGTTTCCCGAGGTTCACGATTTTACGGCGCGGCGCGACGCTTGTTCTCCGGCGACCCGCTTCGCCCCTTCTCAGTGTTTGGGCTCCCTCGACTCACCCCGACTTCCGATTTCACAGATTCTTGCGCCGTTGGACTCATGACAGGTAGGACTTCAACTCCTATGTTTTGAGGTTCCTCGTTTTCCATGCCGGCCTTGGAGTTTTCTGAGCACCCATTTGACCCATTTTTCTTCGCGGATTTTTGGACAGCACCGCGGTGTTCTAGCTGTATCTTTGCGCAAAGGCGACGGATCGAGGTGATTCAAAAGGCAATTTTCATCTACACTTCGCAAGGAACCTCCTGGATTTTTCCCTTAATTTTTGAATATTTTCTGAAGGTGAAAGTCTCCTTTTACTGTAGTTCTTTGTTACAGATTTTCTGGACAGTTTGGTTTGGGGTGTTTCCCTTGCAGAATTTGTAACTCAGCGTACAAAACTCGGATTTGAACGTGCAGGTATTCGTTTCGACGGGTTCGTCGCGAGGATCGTGATAATATTTATCTTGGATTTTTTCGGGCATTTTTCACAGGTGAAAACAGACAAATAGTGGACTATTGTAAAATTGGACAGATTTGGTTGGAATATTATATTAATTTATGTATTCTTTCTTTGGGGATTGTGGTGCAGTACTGTGGAGACCGTTTGGACCGAGCGTGGGATTCGCTTTTGGACAGGGATTTAGCGCTCGAGGTGGGTGTTGTTGTAAACCTCCTACTTGTGATGTGTCACTAGGCATATTAGAGTGTTGCTTGATCATGTTGCTAGCTAGAATTGGGAAGTGGACTTAGCATGCTTGAATGAGATTGTGGATTCATTGTTACTATTTGCATTGTTAAAGAACTAAATGTTAGTAAGTAGTGTTTCCTCACTTTAGATGTGTAGTTTAAACATTTGGAAATCATGCTAAATCCATATCATGTTGTATGTTTAATGGAAGGTTTGGACATGTGGTCAGAGTTCATATTTTGAAAAGATTACTTGTTAGTAAGTTTCTATTTATGCAACATATACATTGGAGGTTCTATGCACTTAGTTATGTGAAAGTTAGAGTACTCGAAATTGCCTTATCAAGTAAAGGACTTTGCATGCTTGAATGGTCATCTAGCTAGGCCACCTTTTTCTGCTACACAAACATGCGGGAATCGACTTAGGAGAAACCATGCTTTTTATTCTTTCTCCTGTTGTCTAGCCTTAGGGGATAGTGTAGTCAGATGTTCAGAGTTTGGGACAGTTGGGGATCGATGGTTGGGTGTCGCGGCAACCGCGGACTGTGGGCGGTTGACCGGATTATTATTATTATTGTTATTGCATCAGATTGGAGGTGAGGGATCGGGCTTCTTTAGTGGATGGTCTTACCCACTTACTTAGAGTCTTGATCCAGCCCTGCTATATCCGATACTTATGGTTACATACTTTACTCGTGTGGGTCGCTCTCCTCGTGTGCCACTCCGAAGTAGGCTTAGGGCCTGTAGGTTTTTAAAGGATCCACAAGGATCTAAATAGGTACTATAAAACAACTAGAGGGGGGGTGAATAGGTGTAATACTTATAAAACCAAATCTCAGTGCAAAATAAAAACCAATGCGGAAAATAAAAACAGCACACCGAGATATACGTGGAAACTCCAATCCAGGAGAAAAACCACGGGACCAACACGCAATAACAATCCACTAAGAATAGAAGAATAACAAGGTGATTACCGACTCCACGGACTCAACCCCTCCTTCAGCTTCTTCGGACCTTGCGCTGACCGGTTGGATATCCACGCAATAACAATCCCTAAGAAAAGAAGAATAACAAGGTGATTACCGTCTCCACGGATTTAACCCCTCCTTCAATTTCTTGGACCTCGCACTCCACCGATTTTGCACGTCCACTGCACACGTTCGAATCCACGAACGCCACTCGAATCCACGAGCACACGTTTCGAATCCACGAAACGCCTTTAGCACACCGAATCCACGATGCCACGTCGAATCCACGACGCAAACTCAGTCGATAAGAATATTGACTTCGATGGTGATCCTTCGCTTAGATTATCAATGAAGATCCATGGAAAAAATCTCTAAGCAAAGATTAGATCAATTCGACAAAAAACAAATCTTGGAAGAACCGTCGAATTGACCTAAAAGAGGCTATTAAGAAGAACAGTGAAAACCTAGCCTCTAGGGTTGCTCTCAAGTGTTTTATAAATTAATCGGCCGTAGCTCCCGCGTTTTTGAGAAACCCTAAACGTCTATTTATAGTTTAGAAACCTTTGGAAAGAGATAAGAATCAAAAACATACCTTATCTGGAAATTTTCAGGACGGCGATCCGGATCGGATTTACTGCGATCCGGATCGTTGTAACGAGATTGACGATTCCAGAAAAACAAGGGTTCGGGATACGGATTGCAACTTCCCGATCCAGATCGTTCATGAATTTCAGCAACATCCAATGTTCGGGATCCGGATCAGAATAGGCTTGGATCCGGATTGGATTTGCACATGAACTAATACCCTTCGGGATCCGTGTTACGGCATTTTGGTGTTGGCATATTTCGTGAGTCAAGTCAGTGAGTTGAGTCGGAGTCTTAAAGGGATCAAATTATCAATCAGCTTTCAAAGACTTAGAGAAGATTCAACAAGAGCTCAAGTTGACACTCAGTGTCTTGAGTCTTGAAGATTGAAGTTGAAGAATTGTGGATCAGTTACATCAATCTCAAGAAGAAAGTATTCAAGAGGATCAGGTATGTTTAACTAAATAATGTTGCTGATCCAAATACTTTCTTATAGTGCAGAAACACTTGGATGAACTTTTAACTGCATAAAAATCACAAACTGGACATGGGACATGTTCAGGATCTGGATCAGACCTTGCAATCCGGATCCCGAAGGGTACTTGTTCATTGGCAATTTCAATCCGGATCCTAGGCTATTCCGATCCGGATCCCGAACATGGGACTTTGCTGAATTGCATGAACGATCCGGATCGGACCTTGCAATCCGGATCCCGAACCCTTGGTTTTCTGGAATCGTCAATCTCGTTACGATGATCCGGATCACAGTAAATCCGATCCGGATCGCCGTCCTGAAAATTTCCAGATAAGGTATGTTTTTTATTCTTATCTCTTTCCAAAGGTTTCTAAACTATAAATAGACTTTTAGGGTTTCTCAAAAACGGGGGAGCTACGGCCGATCTTTTTATAAAACTCTTGAGAGCAACCCTAGAGGCAAGGTTTTTATCAATCTTCTTTATAGCCTCTTTTAGGTCAATTCGACGGTTCTTTCAAGAACATATCTTTTGTCGAATTGATCTAATCTTTGCTTAGAGATTTCTTCTACGGTTCCTCAATGAGAATCTAAGCAAAGGATCACCATCGAAGTCAATATTCTTATCGACTGAGTTTACGTCGTGGATTCGACGTGGCATCGTGGATTCGGTGTGCTAAAGGCGTTTCGTGGATTCGAAACGTGTGCTCGTGGATTCGAGTGGCGTTCGTGGATTCGAACGTGTGCAGTGGACGTGCAAACGGTGGAGCGCAAGGTCCAAGAAATTGAAGGACGGGTTAAATCCGTGGAGACGGTAATCACCTTGTTATTCTTCTTTTCTTAGGGATTGTTATTGCGTGGATATCCAACCGGTCAGCGCAAGGTCCGAAGAAGCTGAAGGAGGGGTTTGAGTCCGTGGAGTCGGTAATCACCTTGTTATTCTTCTATTCTTAGTGGATTGTTATTGCGTGTTGGTCCCGTGGTTTTTCTCCTGGATTGGAGTTTCCACGTATATCTCGGTGTGCTGTTTTTATTTTCCGCATTGGTTTTTATTTTGCACTGAGATTTGGTTTTATAAGTATTACACCTATTCACCCCCCCTCTAGTTGTGTGATAGTACCTATTTAGATCCTTGTGGATCCTACATTATAAAAACCTACAATTGGTATCAGAGCGGGTTTTAGGTTTATCTATCATGTCGGGTGAAAGTGGTAATATTTATAGACCTCCTCTTTTTGATGGAACTAATTATGCTTATTGAAAAGTGCGGATGAGGGCTTTTCTCATCGCAATTGATGAGCGGGTATGGCAATCCGTGGAATACGGTTGGGTGCATCCTGTTGAGGAAGTAGGAAATTCTACTACCCCAAAACCTCGCTCTAGATGGTCCAAAGAGAAATTTGAAAGATCTTCTTACAATGGAAAAGGAATGAACGCTCTTTTTAACTCTCTTTCCTCGACTGAGTTCACAAGAATTTCCGCGTGTGAAACCGCGAAGGAAATTTGGGATATTCTCAAAATTACACATGAGGGTACTAATCTTGTAAAAATTCAAAAGCTCCAGATGCTTACAAGTCAATTTGACTCTATTCTATTCATATGGAAGAGCATGAATTGTTTACAGATTATTACACTAGACTTCAAGATGTAATAAATACATGTGCTAATTTAGGAGAAAAGATCCCGGAGTCGAAAATTGTAAGAAAGATACTTCGGACTCTTCCGGAACGGTTTAGGGCAAAGGTTACCGCCATTGAAACCGTTAGTCATCCGGATGAGATGAGTGTAGAGGAATTAGTAGGTGCTTTGCAAACTTATGAAATGACTTTTCCTACTAATCAAGTTTCTTCCAAGTCTTCTTCTAAGCTTACAGGTATTGCATTCAAATCAACAAAGGAAGAAGATAGCGAATCGAGTTCCGACGATGAAATCTCTTTTGCCGATTTTGAAGAACAACTGGCGCGGATCACAAAGAAATTTCGTCGGAAGTTTTGGAAGAATCGAACCGATGGATCTTCATCCACGAAACCTTCTAAAGGATCATCGGGTTCTAAATCCTCTAACCTCAAAAGCTTTGCAAAACCTTCTAAAGAAAAAGAAAAAGATGATTTCGAAGGGGAAATGCAATGCTATAGATGCAAAGGCTACGGCCATTTTTCAACGGAATGCCCTTCTCCGAAATCATATAAAAAGAAGGCTTTGCAAGCGATAACTTGGGACGATTCTACTTCTAATGAATCGACCTCAAGTAAAGAGGAAAAAGTCGTTGCCTTACATGCTTCTCAAATTCCCTCTTCTAATGTTTGTTTATCATCTTTAATCACTGACTCTATTCCTTTGATTTTGCATGAAACATCAACATCCAACGGAGAGTCATCAAGTGAGGGGGAGTCGGACGAAAAAGAACTCGTTGAGGCATATCAACAACTTCTTGCGGAATCTAAGAAGATGGCCAAGCATATCAAGAAGTTGAGGAAGCAACGACTTGAGAATCAAGACGAGAATCATGCTTTAAAGATCAAACTTCATGATCTCGAGGAGGAACGAGAGCTTTTATTGGATAATAATAAAATCCTCCAGGAAAAGATAAATCAATCGGAAACGATCGTTAATTCCCATATTAACAAGATTGATTTTCTTGAAAAGCAGTTTGAGGAGATTCATATCACCAACCAAGCTTTGACCAAGCAAGTTCATGAACTCAAATTCGACATACAAAGGCTTTCAACCGGTTCCAAGAAACTAGATTGTATGTCCGGATTAGGTCAAACAAGCAAGGTTGGTTTGGGATTCAAAAAGGACCAAACTGTGCATGCTTCAAGTTCCACATTCAAATTGAAAGGAAGAACGTGTCACCTTTGTGGACTTGAAGGACATTTGGTGAAGAATTGCCCGAAAAAGAGAAAGAAGAGTCCTTCGGCAACTTCATCTACGGAGCGAACTCAACGGAATCAAAAGACACATCAAGTCAAAGGAGTTCACTCAACCCACCAAAGGTCCGAACCACAATATCAATCATACAAGTGGATCACTACGAGGCAAAGACCTAAGGTGGACCAACAGTCAAAGCGGACAACCCCCGGCCACAACGAATCAAGACAACCCAAAATCCAGCAATTTTGGATTCGTAAAGGTGATATCCTTCCTTGTCTTAAGTTCTAAATAGCTTATGACTGTATGTAATGCTTTGATTGGTTTTCCCTTCATATCTTTCTTAATCTTTGCATTACAAGTTTTTCAATGCTCTTCGTTTTTATACTTTGTTTTTGAACAAAAGGGTTTTACTGATCAAGTGCATTGAGTAAAAAGGGCTTCACGTTTATTCACTCCAATTTAATTTTATATGGATTATCAACTTTACTCCATAATCATAATCTTGAAGATACTTTATTATAGGAGTTTTTGATATTATAAGCATCAAATTTTAGAAATCATGTGTGATCTTTAGATGCTTAATCTATCTCGGTTGTGTGAATTCTTTGTGATAAATGTGAGACAACCGATAGACTAAAATTTGGAATTTAATTCTTTCACGTAAGAGATTGCATTCTTACAAGGGTAAATAAATGAATTGTAAAAGATGTGGAAAGAGTTACATCCGATAGGAGTGTGAAAACTACCACCACATGTTGGAAAGAGCTGCCACCCCGGTCGTCCGGTCTGTGTGTGAAGCTACCACATGTTATGGATGCTTGAAAAATATTTATGAAATTTTGTTTAGTTGAAGCATTCGGAGATTTAAATTTAAAGCTCTTATTTTGAACAATCTCCTGATTGGTATAAGGTGGGATAGTTGAAAGATGCTCAAAAAGCCACCCTTAGGTATTTTAGTGCTTATCTCAAATTTGAAAGGGTAAAATTCAAAATTGATGTCATTTGGAAATCTCTGTAAGTCATCTTTGTAAATCCGTTACATCTTGATAGACTTTGGATCTCAAGATTATTTTTGATGACTTGTGTTTGATGAATATAACATGAAAAACGGTTTATAATGTTTTACCTTTATTTTTCATGATTTTGGAGTAAATCTTTTTAATTTTGTGAAATTAATTGGATTGAATGGCATCTGTGTGAATTCATTGTTTAAAGCACTTAAATTGTTTTCTTGATGGAATACAAATCGGTAATTCAAATATTTCAAAATTTGGATTTGTTTCAAGAAATTATTTGTTTTTTGCTTTCTGGTACAGGTACGCAATCTGCATTTTTGTTATATACCGGAACTGAACCTTTATCTCTCTTTCTCTATGAACTAATGCTGTTAGTGATTTCCTTTTGTCTAGTATGTTCACTGTTTGACAATTTGTGACAAAAAGGGGGAGAACAGAAAATAATGATCGTATCACAAAGGGGGAGAACATGGATGCTCAAGACAGGGGGAGAACATGGAGAACATGGATACTCAAGATAGGGGGAGATAAAGAAAAGATTGAAAGAGCCACAAAATAAAAAGCTGGAAAAACAAAAGAACCAAATGGAAGACGAATCAAATGTAGGATTTTAACTTCTAACGACTAACGTTTGATTTTGTTTGGAGTTTTGTTTTGCAGGAATTACATCACTTTAAGACTCCAAGTCCTAAGTCATAGAGTATGTTCTAGGACTGTTTGGTTCAAATGTAATTTTGTATTTATTGGATCTTTCACGCAAAGAAAATCAATGTTTTGGTGATAACATTGAATTTCAACTTTTTGGTTTAAGATGAGTGACTTGAGCGCTTTTATGTATTTTTGGGTTTTGTCACGAAATTACCAAAGGGGGAGATTGTTACGGCATTTTGGTGTTGGCATATTTCGTGAGTCAAGTCAGTGAGTTGAGTCGGAGTCTTAAAGGGATCAAATTGTCAATCAGCTTTCAAAGACTTAGAGAAGATTCAACAAGAGCTCAAGTTGACACTCAGTGTCTTGAGTCTTGAAGATTGAAGTTGAAGAATTGTGGATCAGTTACATCAATCTCAAGAAGAAAGTATTCAAGAGGATCAGGTATGTTTAACTAAATAATGTTGGTGATCCGAATACTTTCTTATAGTGTAGAAACACTTGGATGAACTTTTAACTGCAGAAAAATCAAAAACTGGACATGGGACATGTTCAAGATCCGGATCAGACCTTGCAATCCGGATCCCGAAGGGTACTTGTTCATTGGTAATTTCAATCCGGATCCTAGGCTATTCCGATTCGGATCCCGAACATGGGACTTTGCTGAATTGCATGAACGATCCGGATCGGACCTTGCAATCCGGATCCCGAACCCTTGGTTTTCTGGAATCGTCAATCTCGTTACGACGATCCGGATCGCAGTAAATCCGATCCGGATCGCCGTCCTGAAAATTTCCAGATAAGGTATGTTTTTGATTCTTATCTCTTTCCAAAGGTTTCTAAACTATAAATAGACTTTTAGGGTTTCTCATAAATGGGGGAGCTACGGCCGATCTTTTTATAAAACTCTTGAGAGCAACCCTAGAGGCTAGGTTTTTATCGATCTTCTTTATAGCCTCTTTTAGGTCAATTCGACGGTTCTTTCAAGAACATATCTTTTGTCGAATTGATCTAATCTTTGCTTAGAGATTTCTTCTACGGTTCCTCAATGAGAATCTAAGCAAAGGATCACCATCGAAGTCAATATTCTTATCGACTGAGTTTGCGTCGTGGATTCGACGTGTCATCGTGGATTCGGTGTGCTAAAGGCGTTTCGTGGATTCGAAACGTGTGCTCGTGGATTCGAGTGGCGTTCGTGAATTCGAACGTGTGCAGTGGACGTGCAAACGGTGGAGCGCGAGGTCCAAGAAATTGAAGGAGGGGTTAAATCCGTGGAGACGGTAATCACCTTGTTATTCTTCTTTTCTTAGGGATTGTTATTGCGTGGATATCCAACCGGTCAGCGCAAGGTCCGAAGAAGCTGAAGGAGGGGTTTGAGTCCGTGGAGTCGGTAATCACCTTGTTATTTTTCTATTCTTAGTGGATTGTTATTGCGTGTTGGTCCCGTGGTTTTTCTCCTGGATTGGAGTTTCCACGTATATCTCGGTGTGCTGTTTTTATTTTCCGCATTGGTTTTTATTTTGCACTGAGATTTGGTTTTATAAGTATTACACCTATTCACCCCCCCTCTAGTTGTTTGATAGTACCTATTTAGATCCTTGTGGATCCTACATTATAAAAACCTACAATCCGGATTGGATCATCTGATCCGGATCCTGAACATGCCCCATGTCCAGTTTTTGATTTTTATGCAATTAAAAATTCTTTCAAGTGTTTCTACACTATAAGAAAGTATTCGGATCACCACAATTATTTAGTTAAACATACCTGATCCTCTTGAATACTTTCTTCTTGAGATTGATGTAACTGATCCACAATTCTTCAACTTCAATCTTCAAGACTCAAGACACTGAGTGTCAACTTGAGCTCTTGTTGAATCTTCTCTAAGTCTTTGATTGCTGATTGACAATTTGATCCCTTTAAGACTCCGACTCAACTCACTGACTTGACTCACGAAATATGCCAACACCAAAATGCTGTAACAATCTCCCCCTTTTGCAATTTCGTGACAAAACCCAAAAATACATAAAAGCGCTCAAGTCACTCATCTTAAACCAAAAAGTCGAAATTCAATGTTATCACCAAAACATTGATTTTCTTTGCGTGAAAGATCCAATAAATACAAAATTACATTTGAACCAAACAGTCCTAGAACATACTCTATGACTTAGGACTTGGAGTCTTAAAGTGATGTAATTCCTGCAAAACAAAACTCCAAACAAAATCAAACGTTAGTCGTTAGAAATTAGAATCCTACATTTGATTCGTCCTTTTGGTTCTTTTGTTTTTCGGCTTTTTCAGTCCTTTCTTTATCTCCCCCTATCATGAGCATCTCTAACATGTTCTCCATGTTCTCCATGTTCTCCCTGTTATGAGCATCTCTGTTCTCCCCCTTTGTGATACGATCATTAATTTCTGTTCTCCCCCTTTTTGTCACAAATTGTCAAACAGCGAACATACTAGACAAAAGGAAATCACTAACAGCATTAGTTCATAGAGAAAGAGAGATAAAAGCTCAGTTCTGGTATACAACAAAAATGCAGATTGCATACCTGTACCAGAAAGCAAAAATCAGATAATTTCTTGAAACAAATCCAGATTTTGGAATCTTTTCAAATACCGATTTGTATTCCATCAAGAAATCAATTTAAGTGCTTTAAACAATGAATTCACACAGATGCCATTCAAACCAATTAATTTCACGAAATTAAAAAGATTTACTCCAAAATCATGAAAAACAAAGATAAAACATTATAAACAGTTTTTTATGTTATATTCATCAAACACAAGTCATCAAAAATAATCTTGAGATCCAAACTCTATCAAGATGTAACGGATTTACAAAGATGACTTACGGAGATTTCCAAATGACATCAATTCTGAATTCTACCCTTTCAAATTTGAGATAAGCACTAAAATACCTAAGGGTGGCTCTTTGAGCATCTTTCAACTATCCCACCTTATACCAACCAGGAGATTGTTCAAAATAAGAGCTTTAAATTTAAATCTCCGAATGCTTCAACTAAACAAAATTTCATAAATATTTTTCAAGCATCCATAACATGTGGTAGCTTCACACACAGACCGGACGACCGGGGTGGCAGCTCTTTCCAACATGTGGTGGTAGTTTTCACACTCTTTTCGGATGTAACTCTTTCCACATCTTTTACAATTCATTTATTTACCCTTGTAAGAATGCAATCTCTTACGTGAAAGAATTAAATCCCAAATTTTAGTCTATCAGTTGTCTCACATTTATCACAATGAAATCACACAACCGAGATAGATTAAGCATCTAAAGATCACACATGATTTCTAAAATTTGATGCTTATAATATCAAAAACTCCTATAATGAAGTATCTTCAAGATTATGATGATGGAGTAAAGTTGATAATTTAAAAAAAATTAAATTGGAGTGATTGAAAGTGAAAAACCCTTTTTATTCAATGCACTTGTTCGTTAAAATCCTTTCGTTTTTTTTTAAAAAAAAAAACAAAACATAAAAACGAAGAGCATTGAAAACATGTAATGCAGAGATTCAGAAAAATATGAAAGGAAAACCAATCAAAGCATTACATACTGTCATAAGCTATTTAGAACTTAAGACAAGGAAAGATATCACCTTTCCGAATCCAAAATTGTCGAATTCTGGATTGTCTTGATTCATTGTGGTTGGGAGATGATAGCTTTGACTGTTGATCCACCTTAGATCTTTGCCTCGCAGTGATCCACTTGTATGATTGATGATGTGGCTCGGACCTTTGGTGGGTTGAGTGAACTCCTTTGACTTGATGTGTCTTTTGATTCCGTTGAGTTCGCTCCGTAGATGAAGTTGCCGAAGAATTTTTCTTTCTCTTTTTCGGGCAATCCTTCACCAAATGTCCTTCAAGTCCACAAAGGTGACACGTTCTTCCTTTCAATTTGAATGTGGAACTTGAAGCATGCACAGTTTGATCCTTTTTAAAACCCAAACCAACTTTGGTTGTTTGACCTAATCCGCACATACAATCTAGTTTCTTGGAAACGGTTGAAAGACTTTGTATGTCGGATTTGAGTTCATGAACTTGCTTGGTCAATGCTTGGTTGGTGACATGAATCTCCTCAAACTGCTTTTCAAGAAAATCAATCTTGTTAATATGGGAATTAACGATCGTTTCCGATTGATTTAACTTTTCTTGGAGGATTTTATTATTATCCAATAAAAGCTCTCGTTCCTCCTCGAGATCATGAAGTTTTATCTTTAAAGCTTGATTCTCGTCTTGAACTTCAAGTCGTTGCTTCCTCAACTTCTTGATATGCTTGGCCATCTTCTTTGATTCCGTAAGAAGTTGTTGGTATGCCTCAACGAGTTCTTCTTCGTCCGACTCCCCCTCACTTGATGACTCTCCGCCGGTTGTTGATGTTTCATACAAAATCAAAGGAGTAGAGTCAGTGACTAAAGATGATAAACACAAATTAGAAGAGGGAATTTGAGAGGCATGAAAAGCAACGGCGTTTTCCTCTTTACTTGAGGTCGATTCATTAGAAGTAGAATCGTCCCAAGTTTTCGCTTGCAAAGCCTTCTTTTTGTATGATTTCTTAGAAGGACAATCCGTTGAAAAATGGCCGTAGCCTTTGCATCGATAGCATTGGATTTCCCCTTCGAAATCATCTTTTTCTTTTTCTTTAGAAGGTTTTGCAACACCTTTGAGTTTAGAGGATTTAGAACCCGATGATCCTTTAGATGGTTTCGTGGATGAAGATCCATCGGTTCGATTCTTCCAAAATTTTCGACGAAATTTCTTTGTGATCCGCGCCAATTGTTCTTCAAAATCGGCAAAAGAGATTTCATCGTCGGAACTTGATTCGCTATCTTCTTCCTTTGTGGATTTGAATGCAATACCTGTAAGCTTAGAAGAAGACTTGGAAGAAACTTGATTAGTAGGAAAAGTCATCTCATAAGTTTGCAAAGCACCTACTAATTCCTCTACACTCATCTCATCCGGATGACTAACGGTTTTGCAAAGCACCTACTAATTCCTCTACACTCATCTCATCCGGATGACTAACGGTTTCAATGGCGGTAACCTTTGCCCTAAACCGTTCCGGAAGAGTCCGAAGTATCTTTCTTACAGTTTTCGACTCCGGGATCTTTTCTCCTAAATTAGCACAAGTGTTGATTACATCTTGAAGTCTAGTGTAATAATCTGTAAACAATTCATGCTCTTCCATATGAATAGAGTCAAATTGACTTGTAAGCATCTGGAGCTTTTGAATTTTTACAAGATTAGTACCCTCATGTGTAATTTTGAGAATATCCCAAATTTCCTTCGCGGTTTCACACGCGGAAATTCGTGTGAACTCAGTCGAGGAAAGAGAATTAAATAAAGCGTTCATACCTTTCCCATTGTAAGAAGATCTTTCAAATTCCTCTTTGGACCATCTAGAGCGAGGTTTTGGGGTAGTAGAATTTCCTACTTCCTCAACAGGATGCACCCAACCGTGTTACACGGTTTGCCAAACTCGCTCATCAATTGAGATGAGAAAAGCTCTCATCCGCACTTTCCAATAAGCATAATTAGTCCCATCAAAAAGAGGAGGTCTATAAATATAACCACTTTCACCCATCATGATAGATAAACCTAAAACCCGCTCTGATACCAATTGTAGGTTTTTAAAGGATCCACAAGGATCTAAATAGGTACTATCAAACAACTAGAGGGGGGGTGAATAGGTGTAATACTTATAAAACCAAATCTCAGTGCAAAATAAAAACCAATGCGGAAAATAAAAACAGCACACCGAGATATACGTGGAAACTCCAATCCAGGAGAAAAACCACGGGACCAACACGCAATAACAATCCACTAAGAATAGAAGAATAACAAGGTGATTACCGACTCCACGGACTCAACCCCTCCTTCAGCTTCTTCGGACCTTGCGCTGACCGGTTGGATATCCACGCAATAACAATCCCTAAGAAAAGAAGAATAACAAGGTGATTACCGTCTCCACGGATTTAACCCCTCCTTCAATTTCTTGGACCTCGCGCTCCACCGATTTTGCACGTCCACTGCACACGTTCGAATCCACGAACGCCACTCGAATCCACGAGCACACGTTTCGAATCCACGAAACGCCTTTAGCACACCGAATCCACGATGCCACGTCGAATCCACGACGCAAACTCAGTCGATAAGAATATTGACTTCGATGGTGATCCTTCGCTTAGATTATCAATGAAGATCCATGGGAAAAATCTCTAAGCAAAGATTAGATCAATTCGACAAAAAACAGATCTTGGAAGAACCGTCGAATTGACCTAAAAGAGGCTATTAAGAAGAACAGTGAAAACCTAGCCTCTAGGGTTGCTCTCAAGTGTTTTATAAATTAATCGGCCGTAGCTCCCGCGTTTTTGAGAAACCCTAAATGTCTATTTATAGTTTAGAAACCTTTGGAAAGAGATAAGAATCAAAAACATACCTTATCTGGAAATTTTCAGGACGGCGATCCGGATCGGATTTACTGCGATCCGGATCGTCGTAACGAGATTGACGATTCCAGAAAAACAAGGGTTCGGGATCCGGATTGCAACTTCCCGATCCGGATCGTTCATGAATTTCAGCAACATCCAATGTTCGGGATCCGGATCAGAATAGGCTTGGATCCGGATTGGATTTGCACATGAACTAATACCCTTCGGGATCCGGATTGGATCATCTGATCCGGATCCTGAACATGCCCCATGTCCAGTTTTTGATTTTTATGCAATTAAAAATTCTTCCAAGTGTTTCTACACTATAAGAAAGTATTCGGATCACCACAATTATTTAGTTAAACATACCTGATCCTCTTGAATACTTTCTTCTTGAGATTGATGTAACTGATCCACAATTCTTCAACTTCAATCTTCAAGACTCAAGACACTGAGTGTCAACTTGAGCTCTTGTTGAATCTTCTCTAAGTCTTTGATTGCTGATTGACAATTT
The DNA here is from genome assembly GCA_029204045.2 of Tillandsia leiboldiana. Lineage (NCBI taxonomy): Eukaryota > Viridiplantae > Streptophyta > Magnoliopsida > Poales > Bromeliaceae > Tillandsia > Tillandsia leiboldiana. The sequence continues at coordinate 17,915,998 of CM055069.1, forward strand.
GATCCCTTTAAGACTCCGACTCAACTCACTGACTTGACTCACGAAATATGCCAACACCAAAATGCCGTAACAGGGCCGAGCCGTGTGCCGGTCGATTGGATACATTGAGGATCGTGCCGTGTGCCGATCAGATACTGGGTTCTTGAGTTGACAGCAGAGCAGGCAGTACCAGTGTTTACTGGTGTATTGATTGGGTTTGGTCGGTCAGGCTTTGACATTCTGATGCATACATTTAGCTATTCTTTTAGCTGGGCATTTTAGAGGCATATTAGTGGTAGCTTTATCCTCAGTAGATTTACTTTTAGCTTACCACCTTTGTTTTAGTTTCGCCTCTTGTAGTCCTAGTGGGCATGTCTGAGTTTGAGGTCTGCCCACTAGGGGAGGCTACTGTTTTTATAGTAGTTCTCACCCCCCACTGTTTTTCCTGTTTCTTTCCCATTTGTTTTGCAGAGTCCTCTGTTGGAGCTGCGGGACCATCTGCCCAGGATCGAGGTAAGAGGATCGCTGACTAGGTAGCTACTACCCCGACCTCGAGTTTAGTAGTTTTGTTGTATCCCCTGTACACTCAGACGGTTGTATTTTCTTTTATTTTGGGTCTGGCTGCGGCCAGCTGGTTGTATTTATTTCGTGAGCTGGGAGAGACACATGTATATTTTTGAGAGTTTATTGTACTTTTATTTCCAGCATTTGTCTGAGATGTACTAGTTTTAGTTTAGCTCTGTTTTTATGCTCCTGTATTACTTCATTTATATCTGAGCAGGTTACCAGCACTTCGTGTACACGGGAAATACCGTGTGCACGGCGGATCTGTGGACGAGCCCGGGTTCTGGTTTACACCCGGGGCGTGACAATTAGTTGGTGCACTTCAAACATATGAAATGACATTTCCTACTAACTATTCTTCTGGAAAGACATCCTCTTCTAAGTCTTCAGGTTTTGCGTTGAAAACAACAAAAGAAGAAGACACGGATTCATCCTCCTCAGACGACGACGAGAACCTATCTATGGAGGATTTCGAGAAGCAACTTGCTCTCTTGACAAGAAAATTTTGCCGAAACTTTCGAAGGGGTAATTCAAGTAAAACTTTATCCTTCGTAAAGTCGAAGAAAGGCAAAGGTTCTTCAAGCTATAAGTCAAGAAAGCAAGAGAGTTTTTCAAAGGATAAGAAAAGCTCGGAGGGACAAGTCCAATGCTTCAAGTGCCGAGGGTACGGCCATATCTCAACGGAGTGTCCCAATAAGAATCTGTCGAAGAAGAAAGCGATGCAAGCCGTCACATGGGATGACATCTCAACGTCAAATGAGTCATCTTCCAGTGATGAAGAAAATAACGCAACGGCGTTCCACGCGTCCACAACTTCACCCTTCGTGTGCTTTATGGCAAGTACATCCGATTCATTGTCCAACTCCTCCCAAGTTGAAAAGAATGCAACGGACAACGAATCGAGTTATTCCGAAGGTGAAGACTTTGCTTTTGCCTACCATAAACTTTTAAAGGACTCAAAGAAACTGGCAAAGCAAAACAAGGGTTTGAGAGGGAGATTGCAGGATCTCGAAGAAGAAGTAAAAAGGGCAACTTCTCTCTCAAACGCTCTTGAAGTGGAAAGGGATAACTTGATCAAAGTAAATGTTTCACTTCAAGAGAAAAATGATCATTTCGAGAAGGAACACGTAAAAATGGTTGATAAAGCAAGTTACTTCTTGAAGCTCTACTCCGAGGCTCGACAGGAAAAAATGGAAATGACGAAGACCATTTTCCAACTTAAAGATGATTTGAAGCGATTTTCTTCTGGAAGGAGCAAGTTGGATAAGATGCTTGGTCTTGATCAAACAAACCGTTTCGGCCTTGGATACAATCGAACTGGAGACTGTCCTAGTTCGGTTGGGATAGTTTTTGTGCCCCAGTCGGTATCTCCTCCTCCGACGACGGAATTCACTGCAAACAACGACAACAACCTTACCTCACCTACTTCGGGTTCGTCAAGTACAAAGGTATGTTTTCATTGTGGTTTTGCAGGGCACATAAGAAGAAATTGCAAGATTGGAGCAAAACAAGCAAATCAAGCACCTCTTGCAACAACTACCAAAAAGGTGATTCCCCGGAAATCAAAGGAGTATCTTTCAAAGGAAAAGAGCCTTGGTAGTTTATCTAACAAGACGACGTCATCAAAGAAAAGCCATCAATCAAACAAGACGCTTTCACCAAGGAGAATAACTTCACATTCATTGCCAGTGCAGTCCAAAAAGGTTTGGGTGCGCAAAGGTGAAATCTTCCCTTGTCTTGTCATTCATACTTCTTTGCATGCTTATGACAATTCGTCTTGGCATCTGGATAGCGGATGTTCCCGTCATATGACCGGTGACAAAAACAGTTTTCAAACTTTAGAGAAAATCTCCGGAGGACTTGTAGTTTTCGGAGACGGTCGTTCTTCTAAAATTGTTGGAAAGGGAATAATTGCTATTCCAGAAGGCCCAGTTTTGAACAATATTTTATTTGTTGAAGGCCTTAAGACTAACCTCATTAGTATAAGTCAACTTTGTGATAATGGTTTTTCAGTTAACTTTTCTTCAGCAGAATGTATTGTAACTGATAAGGACCATTTGTTCTTTTTGAAAAGAGTTAGATCTGAAAATAATTGCTATGTAGTTCAAAATAAAATTTCTGAAAAGTGTAATCTAGTTTCTTTAGATAATGAAACTCTTTGGCATGAAAGACTAGGTCACATAAATTTTAAAGAACTAGCAAGGATTTCAAACAAAGACGTGGTTAAGGGGATTCCTAAACTTTCTTTCAAAGAAAACTTTATGTGTGGAGGTTGTCTAAAGGGAAAACAATCAAGGGCTGCACACAAGAACTTGATCCACGTTGGTACCAATCAGCCCTTAGAATTTGTGATGACCTGGATCTCTGCAGAGCTGTGGTAGAGTCATTGGTGACATCTGGGCAGCCTGTACTGTGTGTTGGAGGTGTTAGTGCACCAATTGGACACAAGTGGCGGACTTCGGGCTTAATGGATCACGTGGGTGATCAGTGGACTCCGTCGGATCTTTAGAAGTGGTTTCGCGCGAAGCGGATATTAAAAATGGACTCAGCGCGAAGTTTAGACCAAGGAACACCTTTCCGGATGCCTTCGGCAAATTTTGGAGTTGGAATTTGGCAAAATGGACATCAAATTTGGATTCAGTGCGCGAAAACGGTCAAAATGGACTACCTACTTGATATTTTGCGCATTGGTTACTGTTCACGCCGGAACAGTAACTCCGGCCGGCGGCGGGCAGTGGCGGAGCACGGCGGACGGGCTCGGGCAGGCGGCGGAGCTGCGCGGGCAGCGCGCGGGCAGGCGCGCGGGCAGGTGCGCGGTCCACGGGCCGGCGTGCACCAGGGGCAGGACACGTGGCATGTTGAGATTGGTCGGTGCAGTGGACTTGGACCACGGAGCAGGCGGGCGCAGTGCATGGACCGGCGGGACACGTGTCTGATTGTGGTTGGCGGGCTCATGAAGGCTGGGTCCACGGAGGTGCACCGGGGTGCCTCGGGATTCGCTCCTGGCAGGGGGCGCAGGCGGCACGTGGGCGCGCTGACCGGGCTTTCCCGCGATTGGGCCCGCCACGTGTCGTCGCCGCGTTGGTCCACGTGTTGCGCAGTGGATGGCCAACGCGGCTGTCCGCTGTTGCAGGGGCGACGTGGAGGCCCGAGGGACTTTCGGGCGCGCACAGTGTTGGGCCGGGCACAACACTGTAGCCGCCCGAAAGTCCCCAGCGCCCGGAAGTTGGGACATTTTGGGTATTTGTTGATTTGTTTTTCCAGCCTATAAATAGGCCCCTGTTCAGCAGTGAAGAACTCTTTCTCAGTGCGGATTTTTGCAGTGCAACCTTCAGGAGATTTCTTCCTCGCCCAGAGCCGGATCCATCTGCAGATTCCAGGATTTTTTTGCAGCACACATCCCGAGGTTTGCATTTTTACGGCGCGGCACGACGCTCGTTCGTTTGTGATCTTCTTCGTCACGTTTTAGTGCGAGGGCTCCCCCGGCTTACTCCGACCTCCGATTGAGGCGATTCTTGCGCCGTTGGACTCACGACAGGTAGGGCTTTGGTCTTCATGTTTTGAGCTCCTCCTCATTTCGAGTTTATCTTGGAGTTCCCCGAGCTTCCATTTGACCCTTTTTCTTGGGCGGAGTTTTGGACAGCGGTACGGTATTTCGGCCATATCTTCGCGTACAGACATCGGATTGGGGTGATTCAAAAGGTGTTTTGCATCTACACATCACGAGGAATATCCCCAAATTTTCTTGGAATTTTCTGAATATTTTTCGAAGGCGAAAAATCTCTGTTTACAGGAATTAGTGCTACAGTTTTTGCGATTTGTTTATTTCGGGGTGGTTCCCTTGTCGGATTTGTTTCTCAGTGTAGGAAACTCGGATTTGAGCGTGCAGGTACTCGTTTGGACGGGTTCGTCACGAGGATCATGATAGTATTTTTCTTGGAATTTTTCGGGCACTTCTCGTAGGTAAAAATAGGGCATCTTTGGGACTGAATTCTGGACAGCATGTTTTCGGATACTTGTGTGCTTATTTGTGTGTATGTTTTGGGGTAATTGTGATCAGCGATCGCGGCGGTTTATTTGTTTGAGCATTTGACGTGAAAAGGGGATATTGGACAGCGAGGAGGTTTTACAGCTGAGGATTGCGCGTGTCCAGGTGGGTGGTTGCTGTTTACCTCTATTTTGACATGCTCACTAGGAATATTAGTGTGATCCCTTTATTTGGACATGCATGCTTAAAGTAATATAAAATTGTGAGCCTATCATATGGAAAATACTATTGTGGATATCTGATAGTGGTTGGGACTTATACATGTTTGTATGGATAGAATGTTAGCGTTTAACCTTGCATGTGGAATGGAATATTTATTTTGGACTATATGATTATCCTGTTAGTGGTTGGTACTATTCGAGGATTTTATGACATGCATAGGTGGATAGTGATGCTTTATTATGGAACATGGATTATAGACATGTGTGGTTGGATAATGTTTTAGCATGATAGTTATATCTATGCGGAGCTATTAATTGTTGCACATGTGGAGCCACTATTGGTCACCTTTTCCTTTATTTCCTTGAGAACACTTGCATGCTTGTTTGGACATCTTGGTAGGCCATCTTTTATCGCTACACTTTTATGCTGTAACTTGACTTAGGAGAAACCTTGTTTGCTTCTTTTCTCCTTTTCGTAGTCAGGTGGTTCTAGTTGCTCGGGTTTGAGCAGGGGTTTGGGATAGTGTAGCCGGGGCCTGGATTGTGGATCATGGGTTTTGGCGGCGACCGCGGATATTGGGCGGTTGACCGGATGTCGGTTATAGGACATCGGTGATAGGGCATGATTATGGACTAGAGGGTTTTGTGGCAACCGCGGATAGTAGGCGGTTGACCAGATGTCGGATGTGGGACATGATTGTGATTGTGGGTTATTCCGGCGACCGCGGATATTGGGCGGTTGACCGGAGGTCGATTGTGAGACTGGGTTGTTGATTGTGGGGTATTGCGGCAATCGCGGATATTGGGCGATTGACCGGATGGTTACTTTTGCATCTGATTGGGAATCAGTTTTCTTTTAGTGGAGGGTTGTGTTCCACTGGGGCTTTATAGTTGTGATCCAATCCTGGTTTTGTTACTTATCTCACCGGCGCGGTTATTGCCCGGTGATGCTTTACTCGTGTGGGTCGCTCCCCTCGAGATCCCCTCCGGAGGCCGGGGCCAGACAGTTATGGATAGTTTTGCTATCACATCAGCGCGGCTTATTTGCCCGATGATGAGGGCGGCAGCAGGAACTTTGCTATCACATCGGCGCGGCTTACTTGCCCGATGATGAGGGCGGTACAGATTGGGTTCATCTGGGACGGTTGGTTATTGTTGCATACGGTTATTCCAGTCTAGGACTATATTTTAGAGGCATGGTGGGTGGTAGATTTCCCTTTTTCAGCGGTTTCATTTCTTACCACTCTTCTTTCCTTTTTGCCTGTGGTAGACCTAGTGGGTGTGTCAGAGTTTGAGGTTTTACCCACTAGGGGAGGCTACTGGTTTACTAGTAGTTCTCACCCCCATTCTTCTTTCTTCTTTTTCTTCTCCCTTATTTTGCAGTGTCTTCTGCGGGTGCTGCTGGGCTTTCAGCGGCGGGTTGAGGTGTCACGCCCCGGGGGTCTCGCTCAGCGGAAAAGAAAGAGTTATCAAATTTTTTTTTGAAATTCGGTCCTCCCCGGCACGTGCCCAGACCCGCCGCATATACAGATTTACTCAAAAATCGGGCAGAGTCTCCTCTGTATATGCACGGCGTCGCGGCTATTACAACATCTTAACACAAGAATTCAGTTAATCACAACAGTTCGATATTTGAACAACAATGCAGACTGAATACAATGCCCGTCGCCAGTCAAGTTGAAAGGATAAACACACAGTTTTGAAAACAGGTCCACACGACCCAAGGTTTTGAAAACAGTTTGGAAAGATGCCATAAATCCACAGGGTTTGGAAAACAGGTCCACACGACCCGAGGTTTTGGAAACAGTTTAGAAATCCCATAAATCCACATGGTTTGGAAAACGGGTCCCCACGACCCTATATTTTGATAGATAGTTTTCGAAGTTCTTTTTCTTTTCTAATATTTTGCTTTGGAAAACGGCCGAACGGGGATAACAAAAGAACCATAATTTCAAATCCAGAATACCAACAATCAACATCCACACCGACCCCACAAGGGTATCGCGAACCACACCGTAGTCTACAGTACCAAATGAAATGCAAGGAAAGGTAAAGGAGATACAGACTAGGGCTCCTCACTGCCCGACCACTCCTGCCTCGACCTCACCGTCGTCTACCGCTCACCCCTGGAAGAACCTGTCACGGAGTGGGTAGTCAGCGACACGTGATAATAATAATAAGCAAGAAAGAATGCCAAACCCAACAGTAAGACTATCCGGAGCAACCACTCGGCTCATTGGAAAAGTGACACGCGAACACCTGCAATACCTGTAATACCCGTAACACCTATAGCACCTACGCACCTTGATCTCGTCGGGCACCTACCCCGACAGATCGCACCGCTCACACCTTGGGGCACCTGACCTCGTCGGACACCTATCCCGACAGGTCACACCTCTCCCCCCCCTTTTGATGCCTCAAACCCCACACCTACGGGGGCCCCCACTACCTCACCTCGTGGGTTTACACGGGTCGAAGACCGCTTTCCCGGAAAAGAGCACCCTTTGCGGTGGCCAAACCGCGGGTGCGCGTGTTGCAACTACGAGCACAGTGACCAAGATACAGGATAATATCGCAATCATAGAGACCGTCAGCATTAGTACCAATAATATGCAGTTAGTAACTATCCAAAAACACCGATTCTATGCTTAGTCTCAAAGGAAACCCACCTTTTTCGTTGTCGCGTTGCTGGTCGACTTTAGGTTCTTTCGCGTCTCGGTGTGCCTGCCCGGACCTACACGAACCTGTCGCACAGGAGTTAGTAACTCCAACCTTCCGAAAGGTAAATAAAAATACAAGGACTACGGAACACTCAACCCTTCCGGTCGATCATGGGGCACGCCCCGCCGATTCGGCAAAGAAGGCGACATCCCCGGGCGAGGCCAACGACGCGGTCGGCCCCCCGGCTCCCGCGGAACCCTCCGGCCTCTTCCCCCCACCTGCTGCCCGCATGCGCGCGTGCGCGTGCGCCCGGCCCGCGCGGGCTGTGCGGGCGCGCTGCCCGCACCCGGGGTGCGCACGTGCGCCCGGCCCCGTGCGGCTGGGCAGCGTGCCCCATGCCGCCCGCATGCGGGTGTTGCCCGCATGCGGGGGTGCACGCCCCCGGCCCCGCGCGGCTGCACGGCCGCGCCGCCCGTACGCAGGTCGCGCGCGCCCCGCGCGGCCCGTGCGGCCGTGCCGCCCGCATGCGGTGTTGCCCGCAAGTGCGGCTCCGCGCGCGCCGGACTCCGGCGATGACGTCGCCCCTCCCCTCCCCCTCTCCCTCGTTTGCTCAAAACAAGAATTGACGAAAACAAAATTGACAAACAACAAGAACCCTAACGTTCTCACCTTGGTAGACTGAGGGGAGGATGGTTCCGATCCTGCGTGTTCGGCTTCAAGGGATGTGAGGTCATCCCTCTCTTTCCTTGGTCTCGCCGCCTTGATCCTCCACACGATCGGTGAGGAAGGGGAGTAGGGTTGGGGGAGTTGGCTCCTCGTCCGCGCTCGGGGTGTCGTACCCTAGAGTGAGAAAGGTTGAGACAGATATAGAACTCTGGTTTCCCTAGATGCGACAAAACCCGAGCGGTCAGAATGAGAAATGGGAACGGACCCATTTCAAGTCAAAATAAAACAATAGGTCGGGTTCGAACCGGGGTCCGGTCTGCCTGGTAACCCGCGTTGATCGCCTGAACCGTTAGCCACCTTCTGGAATTTATTCTGGGAGATTCCGGAGTCTGAATCCAAAACCGATTGCGCCGACGGTCTCCGTTTCGCGAGCTTTATTGACTAAAAATACTCACGAGCCCCGACGGTCTGCCCGGAAACAAAGAATTATTATTTCACCCTCCGGACCCCTGAAACGAAACGCGAAGTAAAGAAAACCCAAAAGTAGACCCAAGAACAGAACCACAGCATTTTAAACCAGCGGGTACTACACCACTGACCTCTTAAAAACGAGTTTCGTCCCCGAAACTCAATCCTGGTTCGCGGTGAAATGATAGGGGTAGCCCTCCCTCATCTTTGACTCCAGCTCCCACGTCGCTTCCCGCTCCTCGTGGTTGCTCCAGAGCACCTTCACGTAGGGGATGACTCGGTTTCGAAGCATCTTGCTCTCTCTTGCTAGGATTCGCACCGGGGCTTCCTCGAAGCTTAGGTCCTCCTTCAGTTCGAGTGTCGAGACGTCCAGGACATGCGTTGGGTCGGGGAGGTATTTCTTGAGCATCGAAACGTGGAACACGTCGTGGACCCGGCTGAGGTTCGGCGGTAGGGCAAGGCGGTAAGCCACTGGGCCAATGCGCTCCAGGATCTCGAACGGCCCCACAAACCGTGGGCTCAGCTTGCCCTTGAGCCCGAAGCGCTTGATTCCTCTGGACGGCGAGACCCACAGAAACACGTGTTCTCCCACTTGGAATTCTAGGTCGCGGTGTCTCCGATTAGCGTAGCTCTTTTGCCGACTCTGGGCGGTCAGTAGGCGCTTCCTGATGAGGCGTACCTTCTCTTCAGTTTCCTCCACCAAGTCGGGTCCCAAGAACTTCCGTTCTCCTAAGTCGTCCCAACAGATCGGGGATCGGCAGCGTCTGCCATATAAGGCCTCGTAGGGTGCCATCTGGATGCTGGCCTGGTAGCTGTTGTTGTAGGCGAATTCGACGAGGGGCAGGTAACGCTCCCAACCGACCCCCCAGTCTAGCACACAGGCTCGCAGCAGGTCCTCCAGCGTCTGGATCACTCGCTCCGGCTGTCCGTCCGTCTGCGGGTGGAAGGCCGTGCTGAACTGTAGTTTGGTCCCCAAGGCCTGGTGTAGGCTCTGCCAAAACTTCAAAACAAAGCGTGTGTCTCTATCCGATGTGATCGATGCCGGCACTCCATGCAGTCTCACAATCTCGCTGAGGTAGACTTGAGCCAACCGCTCTCTGGTCCAAGTTGTGTGAATGGGTAGGAAGTGCGCTGACTTGGTTAGCCGGTCAACAATGACCCAGATTGCTTCGTGCCCCTGCTGTGAACATGGGAATCCAGTGACGAAGTCCATGGTGATCTGATCCCACTTCCACTCCGGCACCGGTAAGGGCTGTAGCTTTCCCGCCGGCCGCTGATGCTCTGCCTTTATCTGCTGACAAACCAGGCAATGCGCAACATGATGAGTCACATCCCCCTTCAGCTTGGGCCACTAGAAAGTCTGCTTGAGGTCCCTGTACATCTTCGTGCCCCCCGGATGTGCCGCATAAGGGGCGCGGTGTGCCTCAGCTAGGATTTCCTCCTTCAATTCCGGGGTATCTGGCACGCAGATCCGCCCGCGGAACCGTAGAGTGCCGGATGTGCCGCATAAGGGGCGCGGTGTGCCTCAGCTAGGATTTCCTCCTTCAATTCCGGGGTATCCGGCACGCAGATCCGCCCGCGGAACCGTAGAGTGCCGTCGTCTTCCACTGAAAAGTCACCTTCTTGATCCGGCGAGATCTTGTCTCGTACGAGCTGTAAGTACGAGTCCGCCTGCTGTCCCTCTCGAATTCTCTCGAATAGCGTCGGCTTTACCACCAAAGCCAACAGTTGTGCAACCGTGCCCATTGGTACCACCTCCAACTTCAATCGTGAGAATTCCGCGATCAAGGTGCTCTGCTTAGTTATCGCGCGTGCCGTCGTCTCTTCTGGTTGCCCCTTCCTGCTCAAAGCGTCTGCCACTACGTTTGCTTTCCCGGGGTGGTACTGGATTGTTAGATCGTAATCCTTCAATAGTTCAAGCCACCGCCTCTGCCGCAAGTTTAGTTCCTTTTGGGTGAACAGGTACTTAAGACTTTGGTGGTCAGAGAAAACGTTACAGTGGACACCAAAGAGGTAGTGTCTCCATAACTTCAGAACAAAGACCACTGCAGCCAGTTCCAAATCGTGTATCGGGTAATTCTTTTCGTAATCTTTCAGCTGCCTGTAAGCATAGGCTATTACTTTTCCCTGTTGCATCAATACACCCCCAAGGCCGATCCTCGATGCATCGCAGTACACCTCATAGTCCTCTCCGGGTGTTGGTAGTACGAGAATTGGTGCCCTGGTTAGCCTTCTTTTGAGTTCTTCGAAGCTCTCCTGGCATTGTGTCGACCACACAAACTTTTCTCCTTTCCTAGTCAACCGGTTCAGAGGGGCGGCTATCTTCGAGAAGCCCTCGACAAAGCGTCGATAGTACCCAGCCAGGCCCAAGAAACTGCGGATCTCCGTTACCGTAGTTGGCGGCTGCCATGCTGTTACGGATTCCACCTTCTTGGGATCCACGGCGATTCCTTTTGTCGAGATCACGTGCCCTAAAAAAACCCACCTCGCGTAGCCAGAATTCGTACTTCTTGAGCTTAGCGAACAACTCGTGGTCCCTGAGGGTCTGGAGGATCATTTGCAGATGTTGCTCGTGCTCCTCGTCAGTGGGTGAATAGATCAGTATGTCGTCGATGAAGACCACTACGAACCGGTCTAGGAAGGGCCTGAAAATTCGATTCATCATATCCATGAAGACTGCGGGGGCGTTCGTAAGCCCGAAAGGCATAACCGTAAATTCGTAGTGGCCATACCGGGTCCGGAAGGCAGTCCTTGGAATATCCTCGTTCCGAACCCGAAGCTGGTGGTAGCCCGATTGCAGATCAATCTTTGAGAAGACCGTCGCTCCCCGCAGTTGGTCGAAGAGGTCGTCGATTCTGGGCAGGGGGTACTTGTTCTTCACCGTAACTTTGTTTATCCCTCTGTAGTCGATGCAGAGTCGTAGGCTTCCATCCTTCTTCCGCACAAAGAGCACCGGTGCGCCCCAGGGTGGACACACTCGGTCTGATGAACCCTTTGTCCAAGAGATCCTCCAGCTGCGCCTTAAGATCCTTCAACTCCGCGAAAGCCATTCGGTACGGTGCCTTCGTAATCGGCTCCGTGCCCGGTAGCAGTTCAATTGGGAACACCACCTCCCGCTCGGGGGGGCATCCCGGGCAGTTCCATCGGGAAAACATCGGGAAAATCCCTTACTACCGGGATGTCTGACGGCGCCCCCGAGGGTCGGGTGGCCATGTCCACCGACGCCAAGTAGGCCACGCACCCACCCTCTACCCATCTCCTGGCTCGTGCCGCTGAGATGACCGCTGGGAAAGAGATGCTCTGCACGCCAGATACGCATTTTTAGGGAAGCTTGGTTCTTGAAGTTGCACCATCCGCTTCTCGCAGTCGATAAGCGCTTGGTACCTTGAGAGCCAATCCATTCCCAATACAATGTCGTACTCCTTCAGGGGAATTACCACCAAATCCCAAGGGCAAGGCAGTCGCCCTAGCTTAATTGGGCAGGTGGCCACCAAGCTGGTCGCCTCCAGTGTCCCACCCGCCGTCTGGACCGTCATTCGGTTTTGGAGAGGTGTCTCCCCAAGGTCATGCATAAACACGTAATCACAAGAAATGAACGAGTGGGTTGCTCCGGTATCAAAGAGGGTTCTAGCTCGGGAATTTGAAACAGAAGTAATACCTGCAAGCACGTCCTCCGGCATGTCCGTCTCTTGGTGGGTCATTGAATAAACTCGCCCGCCCGGTTGAGGCTGCCTTGCCTCCTCGCGTCGCGGTGCCGGAGGCCTAGAGGTCGACCCCATAGGAGCTTTCCCCCGCCCTGAGAGCTGTGTCGAAGGCGTGGATGCGGTAGAGGAGGCTGGTCCCAAGGTTAGGGGGCAGTTGCGGCTGAAGTGCCCCTGCTTGCCGCAGCGGAAGCAATGATCGACTCTCTGGGGGCAGTCTAGCACTTGATGTGCCCCCCCGCAGATTACACAGGGCCTGTCCCCCGGCCTCGGTCCTCCTGCAGGTGCGCTCCGGGATCCTGACTGTGGTCTCCACCGCTTGGGGGGTCGGCTCCCACTGTAAGAACCCCCCCCAACGTACGGTTGTTGCCGCTTCTTTTCCTCGTGCCGCACCGGGGCCTCCCTCTTGGCGCGTGTAACTGCGAACCCGCGCTCGACCACAGTGGCCCGGTCGACCACTTGTTGGAACGTGTGCAAGTCGGCTGCCTATACCACTTGGAAGATATCACTCCGTAAACCATCCACGAAGAGTTGCGCCTTGTGGGCTTCGTCCCTTATGACGAAAGGGACGCAGTTCGCCAATCGCACAAATCCGCGCTGATATTCCATAACTGTCTTGCTCCCCTGCTGGATGTGATTCAAGTCGTCCTCCAGTTTCTTTTTTAACGCTGTTGGTAAAGAAAGCCCCAAACAACTCCTGCTTAAACGTCGTCCATGATGGAAGCACGGTGCTCTTGGTGGGGTCGGGACGCACCGTCTTCCACCATAAGCGGGTGTTTCCCCCCCAGGCAGTGGACGCTAGGGGGACCCGCTCACAGTCCTCCATGAGCAAGTCTTTCAACAGCTTTTCATCGATCCTACCCAGTCCTCGACGACCCAAGGATCGGTCGTTTCTCCCTCGAAAACGGGTGGATCGTATTTCTTGAAATCCGCCAGGTTGGCTCGTACCCGCTCCCGCTCCGTTAGTGAAGCTGTCCCTCTCCCGCCGGCGGCGGCGGGCCACAATAGGAACGGGTGCCACCAAAGTTCTCCCCCGAGGTACCCCCACCGAGGCACCACCGGAAGCCAGTCCCCGTGGACGCTGATGGGGGAGCTTTCTACCGGCGTCGTAGTCTGGGCTAATGCTATCCCGGACGTGTGCTGTCGGTGGATGGGGCCATTCCTGCCCCAGGTCCCCGCCACCTGCGGTACTGCTGTTGGCGCGGTTGGCCCCTGTGGAGGGGGCCGGTGCGACCGTCGACGTCGCGGCCGGGAGCCGTTGCATCAATGACGCACATGATCGGGTGAGAGTCGCCAGTTGTGCTGCCATCTCTCGCAGTTGCTGCCGCAGGAGTTGGTTCTCCGCGGTCGTCCGATGCCGTCGCATCTGCCCCCTCGTCCCCGGCCGACGCTCTGGTTCGGACCATCGTCTGTACACACATACAACAAAACATTAGTCCTAGTCCCCGCTAGAACAACAGCCCTACATCGAGAGAGAAGAAACTACACTTTTCCCCTCCCTCCCCCGATCACTCACGTCCTACACCCCTATGTCCTACACATTTCATTTACTCGAAGCTACGTGTGGTATTACCGTGGATGTTGGACCTTCGCTGTTGTGATTAAAAGAAAACCTCTCTGATACCATCTTAATCTGTCACGCCCCGGGGGGTCTCGCTCAGCGGAAAAGAAAGAGTTATCAATTTTTTTTTTGAAATTCGGTCCTCCCCGGCACGTGCCCAGGACCCGCCGCATATACAGATTTACTCGAAAATCGGGCAGAGTCTCCTCTGTATATGCATGGCGTCGCGGCTATTACAACATCTTAACACAAGAATTCAGTTAATCACAACAGTTCGATATTTGAACAACAATGCAGACCTGAATACAATGCCCGTCGCCAGTCAAGTTGAAGGATAAACTCACAGTTTTGAAAACAGGTCCACACGACCCAAGGTTTTGAAAACAGTTTGGAAAGATGCCATAAATCCACAGGGTTTGGAAATAGGTCCACACGACCCGAGGATTTGGAAACAGTTTCGAAATCCCATAAATCCACATGGTTTGGAAAACGGGTCCCCACGACCCCATATTTTGAAAGATAGTTTTCGAAGTTCTTTTTCTTTCTAGTTATTTTGCTTTGGAAAACGGCCAAACGGGGATAACAAAAGAACCATAATTTCAAATCCAGAATACCAGCAATCAACATCCACACCGACCCCACAAGGGTATCGCAAACCACACCGTAGTCTACAATACCAAATGAAATGCAAGGAAAGGTAAAGGAGATACAGACTAGGGCTCCTCACTGCCCGACCACTCCTGCCTCGACCTCACCGTCGTCTACCGCTCACCCCTGGAAGAACCTGTCACGGAGTGGGTAGTCAGCGACACGTGATAATAATAATAAGCAAGAAAGAATGCCAAACCCAATAGTAAGACTATCCGGAGCAACCACTCGACTCATTGGAAAAGTGACACGCGAACACCTGCAATACCTGTAATACCCGTAACACTGTAGCACCTACGCACCTTGATCTCGTCGGCACCTACCCCGACAGATCGCACCGCTCACACCTTGGGGCACCTGACCTCGTCGGACACCTATCCCGACAGGTCACACCTCTCCCCCCACTTTTGATGCCTCAAACCCCACACCTACGGGGGCCCCCACTACCTCACCTCGTGGGTTTACACGGGTCGAAGACCGCTTTCCCGGAAAAGAGCACCCTTTGCGGTGGCCAAACCGCGGGTGCGCGTGTCGCAACTACGAGCACAGTGACCAAGATACAGGATAATATCGCAATCATAGAGACCGTCAGCATTAGTACCAATAATATGCAGTTAGTAACTATCCAAAAACACCGATTCTATGCTTAGTCTCAAAGGAAACCCACCTTTTTCGTTGTCGCGTTGCTGGTCGACTTTAGGTTCTTTCACGTCTCGGTGTGCCTGCCCGGACCTACACGAACCTGTCGCACAGGAGTTAGTAACTCCAACCTTGCGAAAGGTAAATAAAAATGCAAGGACTACGGAACACTCAACCCTTCCGGTCGATCATGGGGCACGCCCCGCCGATTCGGCAAAGAAGGCGACGTCCCCGGGTGTCACGCCCCGGGGTCGAAACAGATTAGAGTGGTATCAGAGCTGAAAGTAAACTACTAAAAACTGAAATCCAAACACTGTACAATGAAAATAACTACAATATCCATCTCCCAAATACGATCGTATAAAAAGTCCTCTGATACAAAACTCAAAAGGGAGATATCTCCAGTAAAATACATCGGTGTACGAGCTCTCAATACAAAAATATCCTCACTACATCAGTTGCTCAAACTGTAAGATAAAATACAACTCTATACCTCACAACAAAGATCTCTCAACAGAGGAAAAAGAAGTAAAGTAATCTACTGAAGCTCTCCTCTGAAGGGGTACCGCTACACTCCAACGACGGGTAGGGAACTAGCTCGCGACTCCCTCGCCTCGGTCAGAAGGATCAGCAACTGGAGCAACAGGAACAGGAGAAGAAGTTTCTGGGGAAAAAGACACCATGACGGGTGTGAGAACTACTTCCCACAGTAGTTCTCAGTGGGTGGCGTCAACAAGCCCAACGGTCTGCCCACTAAGTCTACTAGAGGTAAAAGATAACAGTGCAATGAAATCTGTACAAGAAAAGCTGGAGCTACTCTACAGCTACCATACCTCTATCTAGATACTCAAAAAGTGGAACAGATGAAAGTAAAAGAGACCACTCGCACCCAAGGTGCTCAATAGACCCAATCGAACTGACTGCCTCATAGGGTCCAGTCAAGCCTGCGCATGTCGACTAGGAACGCACCTGCCCACTACCACACATCCACATGAGGACGGGATTTACGTGGGGCGTCCTGCCCGACTAACTCACCCCTCGTGCAAAACTGCCTCAACAGGCCCATCGTTGCATCCACTGCGGAAAACTGCCTCAACAGGCCAAACCATCGTATCCACAGCGGCATCTCAGGGACGCGACTCCAACTGAGGAAAACGGCGCGGCATAGAGTATCACAAATTGGCATAAGCAGGCTATAGTCAAAAACCAAGCTCACTCCCAGAACGGTAGGACTCAAGATCCCAAAATATCTCGCACAACAGTCGGAGCACTCTCGCGACGACTCAGCTGATCAGCCCACACGAAACACGAGACACTAGCCTCTCCGACAGCTCGCAGCACAAAGCACACTGGCTGGAGGTACTCCATAGCCAGGAACGACCCACAACTCAGGCCAACAGTACTGGTCGGACAACACTCAACGACCTGGGACCACCGTTAACCCCAACGGTTCCCAACATCACTGACCGGAAGATACTCGACGGCCCGGCACCACCGTCTGCTCAACGGCTCCCTCCCACGACAGCACAACAGGGATACAAGAACTCCCAGAACTACCGTTACCCAAACGGCTCCCGGCACAGATAAGCAACCCACTACAACTACCAGACTCCACTCTGCTCCCAAGCAAGAGTGCAAAAGCATCCCACACTAAAAGAAAGTCCCGACCTCTCGGCCACTACCCGGGCGAGGAATAACACTATGTCCAGGAATAGAAAAACAGTGTGGGTGTCTAAACATAAATAACCCTAGCCCAAGTGAGGGTTTTCTACTGGTCTGGTTACACATGCAACATATGACGGGGGTGCTAGGTCAGTTCCAATATAACTAATTTAACATATGATAAAAGGATAACAATTCCTACAATATAGCATGCTATACCCGAAATAAACTATCATGCAAGTCCTACATCAGTAGAACTACTGTACAGTCCATAGAACTTGGAGACAAGGCCAACCACCTCGATTTGCCACCAATTGCTCGTAGACACTGCAATTGGCCTCCACGCGATCCGCACACAAAACGGAGCACGGTGCCGGAGTCCGCACGCAAAACGAAGTCCGCACACAAAAACGGTGCACGATGTCGGAGTCGCCGCCAAAACGGTGCACGGTGCCGGAATCCGCACGCAAAATGGAGTCCGCAAGCAAAACGGAGCACGCCGCCGGGGACCGCACGCAAACGATGCAGAAAAACAATAGTCTAACACAGATAAGAACAAGGGGTTAAATTACATCCAAATGAACGCCCCAAGACTGTGCCAAAAACACCGTAAAATTAACAAAAGGGACCCACCCGACTGCGCCGCCGCCCCGCCGAAAACGCTCTCATCGGAACCCCGCGCACGCTCCACGAGGTCCACAATGCCACGCCGCAACAAACCTCCCCCAACCTCCTCCCTCATCTCCCTCACTCACGGTTGGAGAAGAAAGGAAAGAGGAGAAAAATGGAGGTGCGGGAGAGAAAAGAAGAAGAAGAAAAGGGAGGGAGGGAGAGAGGAAAGAGGGTCCACGGGCCCAGGGGTACACGGTGCACCGCCGGTCCACAGCACCGTGCGGGTGCACCGGTCCAGGCAAGGCAAAAAGGCGGCCACGGGGCCGCGTCCCTGCGCGCCAGCGGCCGCACAGCC